>CM042251.1:40170404-40327904 GCA_023566225.1 Romanogobio albipinnatus
AACATTTATAGAACTCACCTGGATAGCCGCCTACCCCTGGGGACTTATTTTTTTTTAATTCTTAATGGCACCATCGATTTCTTTTATTGAAATTGGTTTTACTAATGCTTCAGATTGGGTGTCATTTAATGAAGGTAGATTAATATTTTCCAATAATCTTTTAATCTTAATTACCTTGTCAGTGGCTTCCGTTGAGTCATACAATGCTTCATAGTAAGTGGAGAATGCATTGGCAATATCTTTAGGATGAGATATGATTTTTTTTTTGGAATTTGGAGGTAGAATTTTTGCTACTGTACGACTGGCCTGTGCTTGCGTAATTGAAAAGCTAGTAATCGACTTGCTTGATTTCCCGATTCATTATATCGTTGATTGGCAAATCGTAGGGCCCCCTCCGCTTTATATGTTAACAGGACGTTAAGCTCTTGTCTGCACTTCTTGAAAGCTTGAAAGATATTTTCTTGACCAGTGTCCTAATGCTCCTTTTCTAAATCTAAAATATTTTTTTTCCAATTTTTTTTGTTCCTTAATCCTTTCTTCTTTTTTTATTTTAGATGATAATGCAATTAGTTTTCCTCTTATAACCACTTTTGCTGCCTCCCATAAAGTAGAGGCCGAGACCTCTCCATTATCATTGTGATCTAAATAGTCTTTCCATTCTAGCTTAATCTTTTGTACAACACTCAAATTATTAAGGAGGGAAACATTTAACCGCCACTGTTTTAAACTGCAACTTTTATCTAGAACCAACAAAAGGACCAACGGAGCATGATCAGAGATGGTTATTGATTAAATGTGGCAGCTGGTCGCTTTATAAACATCTCCTTTTAACATACATAACATATATATTCTGGAGTAGCTACCATGTACTTTAGAGAAAAATGTGTAGTCTCGTTCTTTAGGATGTTTTTGGCACCATACATCTACTAAACCCATCTCTTCCATCATACTCCGCAGCACCGCCATTTTTTTTGTTATTGGACCAGACTCAAAAGGTTGTTTATCTAATTGCTGACTCAACACGCAATTGAAATCCCCACCCAATATGAGCAACCCCTCAGCTAGTGAAGTGAGGACAACTGAAATAACTTTGAAAAAAGCAATGTCGTCTTCGTTTGGGGTATACAAATTTAAAATGGATATTTTTATCGCTCCTATTGTTCCAACAATCAAAATGTACCGGCCTGCTTTGTCCGCATACGTTTTCTCAACAGTGATGCCCAGAGCTTTATGCACTATTATGGAAAACCCTCGCTTTCTTCCCTCTCTACATGATGAACTAAAAACCTGCCCTACCCATTCCCTCCGTAGCTTTTGGTGCTCTTTATCATTAAGATGGGTTTCTTGAAGTAAAGCAATTGAACAATTTAGTTTTTTTAGTTGGGACAAGATTTTTTTCCTTTTGATGGGATGATTAATACCATTTATGTTATAACTAACCACATTGATATTATTCATACCATGCATTTAGAAACAGAAAAAGAAAATCATCATACATGATACTGCCGAGTGCCAAAACAAAGAAAACAGAGATAATAACAGTACAATTAACTATGATGAACAAGTCTTTATAAACTTCCAAAAAAACAGCGGTTAGCCGCTGAAATAAGAACAACTAAAGAACAAGTAAAGGGCTTCCCACTCCCGGTGTCCTTTGGGCAGAGAGTGCTTGCTCTCCAGGTAAAATGCACATTGTGGAGATGATCTTCAAGGCAAACCTGTGGTTGCATTCAGACCGTCCTAAGGCCAAGATCAAATACCAGCCTACCCCCCCTCCCAAACAGATCCAGTCCCAATGTACTTCAGTGTGAAATTTTTAGCCTCTACCCCAGAATACAAAAAAGAAAATACTATATTGGTATTCCTCCATTCCACAAATAAACTCCCTTATATCTGATGTCTTCAGGTGGTGCCGTTTCTTTTTCCTCCCGTTGGGCTGCGTTGTCCAGGCTTCACGCGCCATCTCCATCTCGAGTACATCTCTGTCCTCCAAAGCTATATCCACCCCCAAGTCCTTCAGTGTAGGCTGTGCTTCCAGCAGTGTTGCAAAAACGTGGGTACCTGATTCCAGTGAAATCCTCAGCTGGGCAGGGTACAGTGCCTGGGCTTTGATGTTTTTCTCTTTGAGCTTTTTTATCGCCTCCCGAACCTTTCCTCTTCCTCTGCACTTCAAACAAATAATCCTGGTCAAAATAGAACGTATGGCCTTCAAACTGGATATTGCGTTGTTTCCATGCTTGTTGTCTGCTTCACCTGAAAGTCCAAAAAGCGGACTATGATAGACCGTGGCGGAGCCGCGGCTCGGGGTTTGGGCCAAGGGCTCGGTGTGCTCTTTCGACTTTAAGTTCAAGACCCTCTGGTAGTTTCACTGAGCTCCTCAGAAAGTGTATCACAAAGTCAACCATGTCATCTTTCTGATTCCTCCGGGATACTATATAAATGAATATTGTTAGTCGGTTCTCTATATCGTCGCATTTACTTGTGAGATCAGCTTCCCTGCGCAACAAGCATCTTAGCACCCTCCCGTGTTTAATATGACTGTCTTCTGTGACACTTACTATGTTTTCGGCTTCCGTCATTCTTTGTTCCAAGTCGCCTGTGCGTGTTGCTCTCTCATTCAACTTGGTCTCCATTCTGGTGAAAGAGGATTTTAAATCTCGAAATGAATCAGTGTTTTCTTGTCGGAATTTTCGTAACTCTGCTAGCACATCGTTAGCTCCCGTGCTAGCCATGTTGTTAGCATCCCCACTGGTTTTCAGTGGAGTAGCTTCAGCTATCGTTAGCTGTTAGGGGCCTGGTCTTCTCTCGTCCGTTTTACTCCCTTTTAATACTTCTTTCTTGCTCGGGTTTTGGATCGGCATGTCCGCTAGGCTTTCCCTTTCACGTAGTCTTGTATTCATTTATCAATAAACTCTCTCCACGGCTATTTTTAATGTATCTGTCGGAGCTGAGGAGTCTACCTACAGTTCTCGGCCATGACGTAAGCGGAAGTCCCAATTAGTTGATTTTTAATGCTATTAATGACTATAAAGAAATAATACATTAAAATATTGGTAGACGTGTAATACACATATACGGTAACACAATTTATCATGATAACGAACATGCACAATATTCTTATAGTGGGCACTTCAAAATACTGTGAATAATTACGAATTATTCAGATTTTTTTATTTTAAGAATACTTTTCCCATCAACTAGTAAAAAAAAAAAGTGTATTTAAATGTGCAGAGTTCTTTTTGTTATAATAAAAAAAGTTATTAAACCGGTTATATTGTGATAATACAGTATACCATGATAAATGCTTCAGCAATTATTGCAACATGAAAATTAGATATAGTCACAATCACAAGTCCATCCAGCGAGACCAAGAGAACAAAACTGTCCCTTCTTTATAAACTGGCACCAAATATCACAAAGAAAATATCACTAAGAAGTTGCTGCAGTAGGAGAAGCCACTGTGGATTTTTTTCTCATAAATAATAAAAAATGACAGCCTCAAAGCAAACAGACAAAACACAAACTCAGTCATGTCATCTTGCTTTCGGAAGCTTTCTCTGATTGGCCACTGCGTTCACACGCTCAACAAATATCACTGTAATTTGGCTACCAAGCTCAAAGTTGCAAAAACACGTTGTAAATTGGCCTGGTACTCTGTACTGCAGAAAAGATGGTACTGTTACGTTTTTAAAATGTAAGGGTGCTTTCAGCCTTTCACACTGGCAGTTTAGTTGCTCTCGAACTGTGGCACGATTCACGTGAACGTGAAAGCAACACAGACTTGGGTGCGCACTTGTTCAGGAAGAAAAGTAACCTGCGCATGCTTTTTAGCCGATGACTATGCATTTAGTTCAATAAAACACATGTAAGGAATGATAGTGTTGATGATTTACCTTGAGCCTGCAATGTAATAGCGCATAGCGAGTGCAATCAGGGTGGCAAATGAATGGCAATCCCCTGTCTTCTCTAAAGATTCCATTTACAAGCAGCAGAAAGCTGCCTTCATGCAAAGCACATACAGTAAACCTAACTGGCGTTTACTCTGCTGCACATAATTCATAGTTTCCATGTAACGTCACACCCTCATAGGAACATCCACCTGGGGGGAAAAATAAGGCTTTCCTCCGCTGCCCGCCCGTCATTTTTTCCTAGGTTTTACCAGGTAGTACTAATGTTCTAAGACAGCGATATTAAAAGATCAAATTCAATATACACCTTATTTATGATGCATTCTTTGTACAGGCAAGCAGATGAACACAACATAAGTGCAACAAGGTTTCTCGTTAACAATATATTGACCGCGTTAGGTTTTCTATCATGTGGCGTGCACAATTTTGATGACGTACAATAAAATTGAGTGTGAAACCAGACCAACAATGCTGGGGGCACCAGGAACAAATCGCACTCGAACCGCAGCAAACATGCCCCAAGTATAAACTTGGTACCAAAGTACCAGTCCTTTTGACAACCCTATCGACATGGAGTCTGGTGCACATTGTAGCTTATTTGAATAGAAACTCGAAGAGACAATATGATCAACATGCAAAACAATAACCACAGTTTGTTTCAATTATATTTGAATTTGATCCTACCACAACAACAGACCAGCATTCAAAAAGGGCATGCTCACTGAATTTACAACACAGCAGTCTCTGTGAATGATTGTACAGAAAACACCAAAGAAATTAAGTTTTACAATTTTACAAAATACAGCTATTAGTATTAAAGGTGAACTATGTAAGACTTTTGCAGTAAAATATCCAAAAACCACTAGGCCAGTGTTATGTATTTTGTTCAGTTGGGTACTTTGAATATCCCAAATGTTTCCAACTATTTGTAAATCGTGAGAAATTGCTATTTTAACCAAGGAAGCGGGACGTGTGAGCTATGCGTTTGAGGGAGTCGCCTGTCGTTTGCGTCATATCTGCGTTACCCTCGGTTACCGGTTTTATTTAGCAGAAACGCTGTACTCTCACTGCAGTGAGAACAAGTGTCATAGCAGCCGCCGAGAGAACGGCAGAGTAACGTCATAACATCATCAACACACTCAGATATATCTAATATGATAAACAGAGTTGCGTTACCTCATACTCATGACTGGAAAAGTGGAAGTGGCACCGACGACCGTGTCATAATAAAAGTCCCACTGGTGACTATGCCATAATAACAGTCCCGCTCTTCAATCGCTCCTACGGCCTTGCTCAGCTCCACAACACTTGGTCCTGCTCTGCTTCATATTACAGTAATGTTAATAATCGCATCTATGAACATGAATTCTGCCCGAGGCCTATCCTGACTCTTTTCCACCGGCTGTGAGGTGAAGACCACATGTCCCAAGATTCTGCGCTCAAACGTGGCGTCATCAAATTACGCCTTTATTTTGAACAGGCGACCTCTAGTGGACGGAAAACTTACATAGTGTAGCTTTAATTGAGGTGCACTCATTGCACCAGACTTCAAGAGACTAAAAACATATATCCCCAAAAGATGCATAGCAGCCAGGCAATCAAACTGGAACAGGTGATTTTAGTGCACAATAGAGGGTTTGTGACCTCTTCGTTATTAGACTTTGTTCCATCTAAGACTGTAGGAAGCTTGAAACTGACCTGGGTGGCATGTTTGTGGGCGAACGTGGTTTGAGTGGCTTCTCCTTCTCATCCTTTTTCTCCCGTGGCTCTCTGGGAGGCCGCTCTCTTGGCTTTCCCTCCTTTTCGTCCCGTTTCAGACGATCTCTCTCCCATTCCTCCTTCCTTCGGCGGCTCTCTTTTTCCCGTTCACGCTCTCTCTCCCTTTCCCGTTCTCTCTGCCTGCGCTCCCTCTCACGGTGGTCTCTCTCGTGATCCCGTTCCCTCTCCCGGTGGCGCTCGCGTGGATCTCGCTCCCGTTCTCGGTCCTGAAGCAAAAAAAGAAAAAAAAGGATAACGTTTTTCAATTGTACAAATACAGGTACACCGCTCTCAGGAATACTTAATTTTGCTCAAATGCAGCACTGAATGGTCAACTATTTTTGTATTATATACCATTTTGGTGTTAAATTTGGCCAAAACATCCTATACATGCACACTCCGCATATTTAAAAGATAAGTAACTTTGCATGTTAGTTTTATGCTAAAAGCCCTTTGGAAGAAATAAAAAACAGATGAACACTACATCAGTATGTACTCACAGGGTAGTACGGCAGTGGGGTCTCTGTGTACTGCACTCGGAAATTCTCATACTGGCCTCCACGCCAAAAAGCTTCCATCTCATAATCGTAGTACGGGTCACCATATGGATCACTACCACAGAAACGGTTGTTAAAAATACAGTTTGGAAGAGAGTTTAAATGAATAGTGAAGATAGGGGTGGGCGATATGACTAAAATCTTATATCATGGTATGAGTAATTTTATTTAACGACAACGATATATATACAAAATCAAGTCTTTATTGTGTAAATTCAATATACATTGATTTTTAAAGTTGCAAAGGTGATTCAGTCAAGAGCAGTGAGAGATTTTCTTTTTGTTGTTGTTGTTTGATTAACATTAATAACAACATCAGGTAAATTTGGATGCTGTCACAGATCCATAATACTCATGCGTTTTCTTCCTAAACTGTTCATTTGCACGCATCTCTTAGAAAGCATACTGAAACAAGTTGTATTTCGCTGCTTATTGCAAATCACCTTTTTTAAAAACCGCAATGCTTAAAAACAGCAATGTCACGTGAGCATAACTGCGATAGAGACGATGGTCCAAATTCTGTACATGTTGGCAAATTTCTACCGGTTAATCGGGTCTACTGGTATATCGCCCACCCCTAAGTGAGGGAGTACAAGTTAAAATCAAGTGGGTTACACTTTGTATTGAAGGAAAGCATTTAATTTATAGTACTCACCCATAACCTGGATCTCTGAACTCAATATCACTGAAATGCATAGAGAGAAAAAGGGTCAAAATTAGAGTATGGGTATATAGAACATTTATTTCCTTTCATTTCATGTGCATTCAAGTTCAGCGTAGTAGGGTTGTGCCGAAGGAGCAAAACCATCGTGACCATCGCCCCCCGCTGTAAGTCTTGCGAGTGCGACGCACACTAATCCTAGTCTCTTCTATATTTAACCTAAACACTTTGCAGGGATTGCTCTGAAAATTAAATTGAGAATATAACTGATGCATATCTGCTATTTTAAATACTGTAGTCCATGAGAGATGTGACGTGTGTTAAGTGAAAACACCGTGTCAGGCAGGCTACACAAATATTGATCTTGACAATATCTAGCCTCTTGTCTTTTTTACACATCTTACTCTGCATTTAACTTAAAATATGTTATTTTGTACAAGAAAACAGCATAGGCTTCAAAATAAATTATGTTATTGAAATATTGTAAAGTGGTCATTTGAACTACACGAACGAACGCTTAAAAAACAATATGCAAAATCAAAATTGAATAGCTCCATAACGGATTGAGAAAAGTGCGTGCATTAGTTGGGTTAGAAAAATAACGAAATTATAGTTTTTTTTAAGTAGAAAATAATATTCATGTAAAGAGATATACATTAGAATAAAAAGTGCTTAAAGGAACACAACTCTTCTTAAGTGGAAGGAAGCTTTTTTTCCCCTCACGTGGAATATAGAAAGCACATTAGTTGGGTTAGTAAAATAACGAAATTATAGTTTTTATATCGAGTCTATAAAACACGAAAAAAACAACAAATATATCAGAAAAGTCTTTCTTTAAAGTGAATTTCGTTTTGTATGAATTGTATCTTAATTTTAATCTATGTTTTATCAACCAAATTGCCCGGATTTAATAAATAAGCATATATATAACATACAATGACATGGAGGCGGAGGTGGCAGCGCAGCGTGAACAACGGCTTAAATGAACTAGCCTACTAGAAAATAAAAAAACTTTAGTCAGGGGCAGCCCTTACTATTTATTTCAGATAGGCCTATATTTGATCCAGCATGTCACAAAGGGAGTTCTGGATTGAGCGCGCGGTGCTGAGCGGATTGAGCGGAATCTTCAGAAAGGCGCTCTCCACTGGAGGAAATATTACCGCTCTTTCAACGCACACACCGCAACAGTCACAATATGACCTCATGTATGTTTTAAAAACACAATTCAACTTATAAATAATAATTTTTAATGGGCCACTAAAAATGTTTATTACAAATAAATTATTAAATTCAAAAAATGCATTTGCAATCCTTTGAAACCACCCCACTTCCCGTGCCCGAAACGCTGTCGCTTTTCAGTTAAAATGGTTTATTTAAAACAAAATAATTTTTCAAATAGATGGAATTCGAAATACAGGCCTGCCCCTAATAAAAGCCTCAGCTTTTATTTAAGGAAATATGGTACATGTCATTGGATTTTTTTTTTTTTTATCAACAAGAAGAACGCAAGTTAAAATTTACATGAATATGAAAAGTAACATTATATATTTTAGGTGCAGTGACAGGCCATCATTTCGGTTATCATCATTTTGCATTTGAACCGGTCCTACAGTGTTCAACAAGAACAACCAACGAGATCATAAAAAAACTAAATGCAAAGTTGAAAAAGAGTGAGCAAAACAATAGTTTTAAATGGATGACAATTAACCATAGGTATTTAACATTTACACACATTTGAAATTTAAGGGTTAGTTCACCCAAAAATGTATTCACCCTCATGAAGATATTTTAAATGAAATCAGAGATTTTTGTCTCCTGGTTGACAGTCCGCACAACTACCTCTTTGATACTTCAAAAAATTAATAGAGATCGTGAAACGAATCCATATGAATTGATTGGTTTATGTGAATAAAAGCCTAAATTCAATCTTCATCATATACAGCAATTGAGTCAACCACTCATCTCCTTAGGAACTTTTTGAAGCATCAAAGAGGTGGTTGTATGGACTGCCATTGGAGTCACAAAAATCATGCAGATTTCATTAAAATATCTTCATTTGCGTTTCGAAGATGAATTTTTTTTTTACGAGTTTGGAACAACATGAGTGTGAGTAAATTACAGAATTTTCATTTTTGGGTAAACAAACCCTTTAATGATGCAGCAGAAACGTATCAGTGACCATAACAAGTGGAAGAGATCACACTAATAAGTTACTGATAAGTTATGGTTTCTTACCCAGCATCTCTGATCTCTCTGGTTATACGATAGCCACGTTCTCTGAAGAAGTCATTTTCCTTGTCAAAGTCTCGATCATCTTCACCTATGGTTACGGTAAAACGTTTTTCCTCAAAATCTGGTTCCTGCTCTTTACGGATGGTGGCTTTCTTCAACACCTAAAGGGAAAGCAGAGTTTTTTTGAGTTGGAACAGTGATTCAACTGGAAACTTGCCATATCTTTCATAATGAAAATCCCATACTTAGCATTAGAGTATCAAAATACATACTAGGGCTGAACGATTTTGGAAAAAAAAAAATCTAATAGCGATTTTTTTAACCAATATTGCGATTTAATTTCCGATTATTTTTTAAACTCTTTATCTTCTGTATTATTCAACAATACATCATTGTATAGTAATGGTGGAAATCTTTAATTGGTACCTCACGATCCGATTCCGATTCTGGGAGTCATGATCCGATTCCAAAACAATTCTTGAACTTTTTTCCTTACTAATTATTAATATTAAGCTTATTAATTTATTAAAAACTTAAAATGTTTTTTATTATGATATGTAATTATAAGCTTTTTGAAATAACTACACATTATAACATTTTAATTAAAACAATTGCATGTTAATAATTTTAAATATATAAACTAATATAGCTGCAAAACATAAGCTAGTAAGAGGAACAAAGAAACATTACAAGCAATGAACAGAGTGCTTTCAGTATTTAAGAGTGTCTGAACTGTGAGTGATTTTTCTCTTTCTCAGCTTTACTGTTGTTTGATTATTAATGATGACATCATCATAGACAGCGGGAGACCTGCATTCATGCACAGATCTCTTTTGAAATATAAGATGTTTTTGCCCTGTCTGTTTAATTCATTAAGACATTACTGATGGTGTTTACATTAATTTTGCGTCATAAAAGCATTTTGAGACACACACAGACGCGTGCTCGCGAGCACTCTTCACAAAGCGCCGCGTGAGCATTTGAAATGGAAAGCCTTCTGTCAGTGAGTTTCTTATTTTTAATATAAAAGCACAATGCATTGCTAACGACATGAATGAAGCCTTCGTTGAGCATTTGTAAGGAAAATACCGGTGGGCGAGAACACACTGTAAGCGTGACATCAAGCAAAGTTTCTCACAGCGCATATCCTGTGCAAAGAAGCCTGCGAATGTCATTGCAATTCGCGCCGTCAACCTTTCGGAACGTTATGAAATATTATTTATGGTTCGAGTGAGTGAGTGAGTGAGTGAGTGAGTGAGTGAGTGAGTGAGTGAGAGAGAGAGAGAGAGAGAGAGAGAGAGAGAGAGAGAAAATGGAAGCAATCACAATACGGGTGTTTCTAAAACATACGCAGCGCCACCGCGCACCTGCAGTTAAAATCTAAGCTCAGAATCCATCCAGAATCATTGGAGAGCTGATAGTAGCCTATAGTATGAACAACACAATATTAGATAGATCCTTTTAGGCCAGGCAAATGATATGTGTAACGTGCCAAGTTGCTTCTTCTTCTACAGACTTTACTCTTGCGTGTCACGTGACCAGACTGTAATCGCAGCCTTTGCGGTTAGGAAATCGTGTTTTAATCGCTATTATCGCAAATGCAATTAATCGTTCAGCCCTAATACATACATCACGTTATCTCAGTTACAAAGCTGACTCAAAACCAGAACAGACTAAAGAATCATTTGAATGGAGGATTTCCTCCCCGGAAAAAGCTAGTATAGACATGGTCCTTTTTACATCATTGACTCAAAAAGAACAAAAAAGTAAGGTGGTTAAAACCGTACCTCTTTGGCATGTCTAAGGCCTCTTTCCCAGGCACTCTCAACCGGAGGATCTAGAGGAGGTGGAGGGGGAGGCAACTCTTCCACAGCAGGGGTTCCCTGGAAGAGGATTCAAATGTTAAGTTGAAATTTAAACTTCATTTTTTATTCAGGAAGAAACAAGAATATAATAAAAAAACAAAAAAAAACAAAGGATGCATACCCAGGGGTTAGCAGGCATGAGGGGATGAGGTCCTCCTCCTGGAGGAGCTCCGTTAGGAGAGAAGGGGTCTGGCTTGGAGATGAGGGAGTAATTGCCTTTATCATTGACTCCTGGATGGATGAACCTACAGATCATGCCCCATGTGCAGTTACCTGTCAGAGACCAAAGAGAGGCCATTACGATATTTAAAGCATTAACATCTAAACGGTCTGCTGTTTTGCTCTGTGATACATTTGCTCACAGGAAAGATACTGTATTCAATGGCTCCCCCTGCTGTTGTAATTTGGGCTTACACAGAACAACAAACTAAATGCAATTTACATGAATATCAAACTTAAACAACTTTCCTTGATGATATAAGGCTTTCTATTATTACCTCAGACTACATAAAACCAAAACAAAAAAACTCAGACTATACTAAAAAAAAGTATGTCAAAGTTAGTTCAGATATCAGCTGAAAGACAAAAAAAGCAGCTCTCTGCACAGAATGCAGCTTCAGATGGCACAGAGTTCTCTTTCTCACTTGAACGGACTAACAGACAATTATGCCAAAATTCACGTTTTGTCGAGTATCTTCGTAAGCACATTCTTAATGAGTTAAGTGTTAAATGAATGCAAAGAGTTGAGAGAAAATAGGATGTGTCAGATTCGGGTCAGATCCAGGTCATATGCGTCAGATCTTAAAGGGACAGCAGCCTAATAAACCTACCACAGTCTGTAATTAACGTGAAGCCTAGTGCACACGTACAGGAGTTTTCCCTTCCATTTAAAAAAAAAATGTTTGGGCTCCACATAAAAAAATGCAACAAAACATGCTATGAAGCACTGTCAAGAGCATGCTAAACCAACAGGTGGCAATATAACCCTAACCGTAAAGCCATGTTGGCCAATCAGAAGCCTGGAAAAAAATGTTATTGCCGGTTCCGGTTCTGATGCCACAATCTAAAAATCTCCGGTTTCACTGTCCACATGACACCACTGCAACCGGAATTTCTAAAAATGTTCACCATGGCAGGAGTTTTCAAAAAAGTTTGGTTTTGCGTTTGCGTGTGGACGAACGGCCAAACCGCACAGAAAAAGCCCATGTTTCTGTGGACAGGGCCTTAATCAAAGAAAATCACTCACTGCTCTTGACTGAATAACATTAGTAGCTTATCTACATTTCATTTATAATTTATGCACTGAAGACTGTGAAGTGTTTGATAACTTTCTGTATGTTTCCTAACTGTTAGACATATTAGAAAATCTTAAAACACTGTTTACAAGGTAACGGGTCAAAAACAACAAAAACAATAACTTTGTGCATTTTAGCCGGGCAGGTAAAAATCTGAACCGTCCCATCTAGGAAAAAACCTTAGTATTGAAACTTTAATTGATATATTAAAGGCACAACTAAATGTGACCTTTATTACAATAGGTTTATGTGAGGATTGTTTTAAGTTCACTTAAATTAAATGCGGTTATATATTTTTTAAAGCCTATTAAATGTTAAAGTCAATAGCTTTCAATGTATTGTAATTAAAAATAAAATTAAAAATGTATTATAATTACAAGTACTTAATTTTTGGAATCTGATTACACAATCCAGATTACATGTAATCAGTTACTACCCAGCATTTAAGTGACTTTAAACATGGCATGGTTGTTGGTGCCAGATAGGCTGGCCTGAGTATTTCAGAAACTGCTGATCAACAGGGATATTCACACACAATCATCTTTAGGGTTTACAGAGAATGGGCTGAAAAAGAAAATGTCACAAAGCTCAAAATAATCTCAAACTGGTTTCTTGAACATGACAGTGAGTTCACTATACTCATGACCTCCACAGGCACGAGATCTCAATCCAACAGATCACCTTTGGGATGTGATGGTACGGGAGATTCACATCATGAATGTGCAGCTGACAAATTTGCAGTAACTGTGTGTTGAATCTGTGCCACAACGAATTAAGGTAGTTCTGAAGGCAAAACGGGTTCTAGCCCAGTACTAGCAAGGTGTACCTAAAAAAAGTGGCCAGTGAGTGAACGAGTGTGTCTGTAATGCTGTATTAAGCCCTTTTCGGCGGTAATTGTTTCTCATGAGGTCGTAAGGTATTGTCATCATTTACAGGGGCTAGTCTGTGATTTTATTGCCGTCTGAATCCAGAATGTCAGCGTTTTTCTCCCACCACCAGTGTAAAAATCCCCAGCCGAATTACCTACTGTTTTTAGACAAACACCATAGACGTGTGGTAATTTAATTGCCGTCCGAATCCACATCTTTGAGTTTTCAAAAAGAGACCGCTTCAAAATTCACTGTTTATATCCTTTTTGACCACTGCGGAGCACCATATCGTTGTAATTTGGATGCATTTTAAAGATCTAGCCTTCACTTTTATTACTGAAATGCTGGAAAGTATTTACAAAAATAGTCTTTTATTACCGCTCAAAAGGGAAAGAGAAGAAAAGCACATAAAAGTCTATATATGCGTCTATATCTTCCTATTTTTTAAACAGAAGATTTAAATGATGATCTGAATAGTATTCTCCTATTATTAAATTAAATTATTCCAAGCATATGACATTTTATTTACAGCAGCCAATCATGCAACCAACCACGGGAGCAGTGCGTTCCCGGGTTTGTAGGATCACAAAACTCGCTCCTCCACCGTGAATCAATCGGAATCGGAATGAGCGAGTTTTATCACTGAGGTGGCATGCAAATTTATTTTTACAGACGTCCACATGAGAAACAATTACCGCCCAAATAGGGCTTTAGAAGATTTATAACCATTCAGAGAAAACGCATGAATGAAGAACTACCTTTCATGAAAAATCTGCAGATGGGTCGGGGTCTGATCTTTCTGTCCATGGGGTCCTTAACCTCCCCTTCTTCAAGGTCATCATCCTGAAAAGAACAGGAAAAAACACCTCTTACAGTAGCAATTAATAATTATTGATGTTATTGTTTTAATTCAAATCCAGGGCAACGGATTTACTCTAGCAGTCAAATGTTGATGAGATGAGAAATTAATACGCAGCAAGGATGCATTCAATTGATCAAAGGGTCCAAAGTGTTACAAAAGACTTATTTTACGATATTTTACAATATTTTCATCAAAGAATCCTAAACAAGGTATCACAGTTACCACAAAAATATTAAGCAGCACAATTGTTTACAACATTGATAAATAATACATTTTTCTTGAGCACCAAACGAACATAGAATAATTTCTGAAGCATCACGTGCCACAGAAGACTGGAGTAATGATGCTGAAAACAAATTACAGGAATAAATTATATATAAATATATTAAAATAGAAAACTGTTATTTTAAATGGAAATAATATTTCACAATATTGATGTTTTAAATGGATAATCAATAAATAGAGCCATGGTGACTTTTTTCAAGAACATAAAAAAAAAATCTGACCGCCCCCAAAATTTTGAAGGGTAGTGTAAATATATTTTATTGACATATATAACTAGTATATTAGGTGAGCACTTCATATTGAGAGTCATTTCTTTGGATTCTAGAAAAAAAAAGATTCAATGGCTCCCTCTACTGTTATGGCCAGGCCAAACAATCCACACAAAACAAATCTGTGCATTATGCAAAACAAACTACCACAAATGTTGCATAAAAACTCAGGCTACTAAGAAAGAATACAAAAGTTTAATCACGAAAAACTATAATAACTGGCTCTGCAGTGGTGAACTGAGACAGCTCCTATAATCATACGAGAATCACAAATTATTTCAAAATACTTACATCTATCTCTCCCTCATCAATCTCTCCATCATCTTCCTCTTTCTTTTTATCACGGAACGAATCCCTCCTGCCTCCCTCCCTTGAGTCCTCAGATCTTCTCAGCGGTGTGTCTTTATCTGGAGGCAGAATTGGCTTTCTTTCCCTTTTCTTCCGTCTCCTCTCCTCCTCTTCGTCATCCTCTTCCTCCTCTTCTCCATCCTCCCCGACGGGACCCTTCTCTGCATCGTCCTCCTCAGGAGCAACAGCGCTAATCTCTTCTGGAACCTCCTCGTCATAATCCAGCTCATGTTCATCCAGATCTCTGGATACAGAAGATTCATCCTTCAACTCACTCACTACAATCGCCGCCCTCCTCCGCCTCCTCCTCTCTTCTTCCTCATCATCCTCTTCCTCAAGCTCTGCACTGCCGAGGCCAGGCTTGGTGGTTGCTTCATCCTCCTCGTCTCGTTCCTCCTCCACTGGGGTGAAAGGTCGCTCGTGTTCTGGGCCGGGTGATTCAGGATCCGGTGATCTCGGCGTCTCAAGGATTTCTTCTTCCTGGTCCTCCTCCTCTTCCTGGCTAGCATTCTGCCTGCCTCCTCGGACTGTCAAACCAAGGTCTTGTTGGTGGACGTCTTCTCTCTCCTCCCTGTCTATCTTGTAGTCTTCCAGGTCTGAAACATCTTCTGGATCTTCTCCACAAGCAGCTACTCTGTCTCCAACCTCAAAATCTGAGTCTCCTCCTCCCTCCTGTACATCATTTTCATCGTCATTCAAAAGCTCACTGTCTGACACGCCCTTGTCTATGTCTGCTGGGGACTCGGGCGACTCCAGCAGCTCGTTGTCAGAGAGACCCTTCTCCTCTTCCTCAGGAGATTGTGGGGACTGGGTGGGGCTCTCGGGCGTATCCATCAGCAAGAACTCTGAAGCAGACATTCAATAAAAGCCAAACAGTTAATTAAACAAAAATGTATAATACACATTCAAAACAGTCTTCCTAAATTAACAGACGATTTACCTTCAATTCTCTACAGCAGACTTGCTAAAATAATACCCAACATATTAGTGGGTGTATGTGTGTGTATGTATATATATATATATATATGTGTGTGTGTGTGTGTGTGTGTGTGTGTGTGTGTGTGTGTGTGTGTGTGTGTGTGTGTGTGTGTGTGAAATCTACTGAAAACATTTTTAAAACTTCAGTAAAATACATATTTGGCATGTTTTTTTTAAAAATGAATATTACATTGTATGTGATATATGCTTTAAAATTATTTTATAACCATTCAACAAACAAACAAAGCTTTGGCTATCTGACTTAATACTAAATATAAAACAATTTATAAACATAGAAATATTTATATTGCAACATATCAAAAAAACGTAATATTTTTAAACTTAGCTATTTGTAAAATGACTTTAAAAAAAGCTTTACTGCGGTAGATATCCTATAGGCCTATACCAAAATGTCACTATATATTTTTGAATGACAGTAGTGGCTAACACAAAGTTAATAGTGTTATTTAGGTGAAAAATATAATTACCATGAACATTTTATGCAAGGGTAGTCCTGCATAAATATAGCTTATTAAACGAATTAATTACCTTTCTAGTTCTTCCACAATAATAACACCTCTATATTAGCCTGCTAACGTAAAATAGCTTAAACGCATTCAAACTTTTAAAAACTTTCCATACCACACAAAGGCCAATCAATGAATCATCTGGAACTTGTTTACCTTCTCAGATTTAAGGCAATGGATTCATGAGAGGGAGACAGACACATGTCTTACTAGCCGCTTTATCTTTAACGGGAGAGCTCGTTGATGGCGATGCGGCTAACAGGCCCGAATCCTGCCCGCACACTAGAAAACGACACCATTTCCGACAATTCCCGAACGACCGCGCCGAGACGAACGTCGAGGACTTGAGCGTAAATAACACATACGTTACTTTCTAAATCTAAATTCGCGAGTTACGGCGTTGCACGATGTTTCTTCGATGCACACTGGCTACCATCTCATGCAACAATAAAGCGTTCCCTCCTGCACAACACACGGACATCGCGTATTAAAACACATTCGGTCACCTTTCAAACCACAGAGTCTCGAGAGACAGGGTCTCGGTGTAGGGAGTCACCCGGTCTCTTTCCTTGGGGTGACTGTGTTCAAACAATGAACGATCTGTCTGGAGTTCTTATTTTTCTCTACCGGAGAAATTCATAAACCCTGCACGACACAGTGAGAGCGGCCATTACCCAGACGTCATCAAAGCTCGACAAAAGCTTCTTTTTTCATTGAAGAGAACACAATTCACAGACAAGTAACATAAAGGAAGACGTTATTAAATGAATACTTGGAAATAATAAAACATGTTAAGTGTATAATACACAAATAAATATAGTGAGGCATAATATCATACACACGGGATCAAAATTATAAAATAAATTATATAAAAAGAGACAAATTAGGTTTAAAGTCGCCATGAAATCAAAACGAACCATTCTTATTGTTTTGTAATATTGCAGTATTTATTGTAAATGATTTATCCATGCACATAATTTTTTTGCATATTTAAAGTCACCATGAAAGCAAACATTTTTTTAAATATAAAAATTGCAGTATTTGTTAGCTATAAACGATTCATCCATTTTGTTTGTGTGTGTGTGTGTGTGTGTGTGTGTGTGTGTGTGTTTTATCATATGCACTTGTAAAAAATAATCTTGCTTCCCACCGGCAGCAACATCTGTTCTCTGATGAGGGTGGGAAAACCTTTCACTCGCATGAGACAATTTAGACAAAATCAAGTCCTGCCCAACGTTTTTTCTTGTTCGAGCTTGTTAAGTCTGACGTCACCGTTTATGGGTCTAAACACTCTATCAAATATGCCTAAATCAAACAACAAATGGTGTGCTGTTAAACTACCGGAAAAATCATGATCCTAACATTTATCTCCATACAAAAATCACAGATGGCCAGACAGTGATTCATCTTTTATGTGAGTCAACACCCCGAACCCCCCCCCCCCCCCCCCCATTTAGACATTGTTCTGTTTTTTGTTATAAGTCAGAAAAGACAAGGAGGCCGCTTCACGCAATACAAAGTCAATGGAGAGGGACTATTTTCCACCCCGGTGTGGGCGTGGCCTAAATGCGCTCTGTCTCTATGCAGAATAAAGCAGTCACCAAGCCACACAGCAGCCGACTTTTACAGTCCCCACTGAACCAAAACGACGAGCTTATGCTACATTCACGCCATGTCTAAACCATAATTACGAGATGGCAACCCGTGACGTTCTACCTGGAGCTGTTCAGACTCGGATTTATGCTCTTCTCTGGCAACACTATCAACGGCACAATGAATCTGCAGCAGTCAAGTGGTACAGCTAGAGCTCTGTAAGTTGTTTACGTTCATTATTATTGTAATGATATGTGCTTGAGACATGGGGAAAATTAACACCGCCTCTTGTCTCGTGACGCTTTGCAGACACTGCTGTGTGCTTTATGTATTTTGAAGGAGGCGTGGCTTTGGAGATGCTCTGAACCCTTACGAAAATGAACCATGGTTTTACTACAAATAAAACCAAAAAACCATGGTTATTGTAGTTAAACCATGGTAACCACAAATTAACCATGGTTTTGCTACTCTAACCATAGTTTAACCATGGTATTTGTGGTAAAACTGTGGTTATATAAATGGTAATCAATTAGCCAAAAAACCATGGTTACTACACTTTTACTATAATAAAACTATGGTTATTTTTCGTAAGGGAAGTAAGGTTGGGATCTAATGCTTTCAAAGCTAGCTTGCTATTGCTAGCCTGTCCGAAATTGCCATAGACAGTAAAAGAAATGGACACAGCGACCCCATAGGCTTCGACGGGGAAAAGTGAAGTCAATTAGAAGCAGTCACTTCCTGATGGCTGACTCAGACTGAGCTTGACAACGTAGATGTGACGTGAGCAACCTGTCTGACAGTGGCAAGTCTTCTAGTAGTTGTGCAAAGTGAAATATGGATCACGTTGTTGAAATATTTTGTCCCGTTGCTTTTGGCTCTCTATGGACTTCTCCCCATGCTTCACCCTTCCCTTGTCTTTATCGGACTTTATGCCTCCACGTCCCCCCGATTGCCTCATAGACAGTAAAAGATTGCCTGCGATCTTCTCCTGTCGCGTGGTTATGACGCAATCATTAGCCTTTTTTTTTTTTTTTTACAAAAACAGCTTCTACGGGGCGATAGTGTAAGATACAAGGTAATGGAGCATTTTATACATTGTCGTGTTTCTTTAGAAATAAACAATGGTCAAATGGAGTCTTTAAAAGCCTCAGATGTAAAGTTATTCGCTATCAAAGTGACGCCAAAATGAATGGGAGTCAATGGGATGCTAACAGCAGGTGATGTCTTGGTTAGCAATGGCTGCCCCTATGGAAGGTACGCTTTCCGGGTGCTGGATTACCCCCTTGGAAATTGCCTACCCTACCTTTAACAAGCGGCTAGGGAAGAAAAGATTATCGCAATTTCCATTTCATGCCTTCAAGACATGAATCCATGTCTTAACAACACAATGGGTGAATTCAGGGTGATTGGGGACACTGTTTGCCATTGATATGACATGGAAAAAGTGTCCCAATCAACCTGAATTCACACCCTACCAAAAATAATAGAAACGATTTTCAAAATGTGCATGTGTCTCTATCTTGTGAGTGTACATCAGAACATTTTTCAAAAATATTTTCATTTTTTGGGGGGTAGAGCCAGAGCTTAGTGAACTTGGTGTGCATATGATCCCACAGTGTGCTACACGCACAGCGGGCTCTTCCACTAGGGGACGCTATTGTAATGAAGGCATTTACAGTTAAGAAGACTTACAGTTAAAAGAGTGCATTTACTAGCGCTTCTGTACAAGATCAGATTATTTGCTCGTCATGTCAAATACATATCAGTGCATTTTGTTTTTTCATCAGGGGTTTACAGCCGACGCTGCAGGAGAGCTGTTTTGGTTCCACACTACAAGAATGTCTGGTAAGAGACGCTTTATTCTCTATATTGAGAAGTTATCGATGTCAGTTTTCATAATACTTGAATTTTAAGTGATATTCTTTTTGCATAGCCTGACTCCGTTCCTAAAAGTATTTTTTTTTTAAAAACAAATGTATTCATATAATATGTATATATTTATTTATAGGCTATAATATGCACTTTTAGCTTGTATTGTAAGCATTTTCTAAGACAAAAGGCTCATGAGCTATATGTTTTACAATACTGAAAGTTCAATTCTATATCTAATAGCCTATATAAAGCGGCTGATAGAAGACCGCGGTGCTGATTACTAATATAGCCTAATTCGATAATATATTGAACCTTTAATTTATTGCGATATATACAGGCAGAGCATGTTTTTGAAAATAGATTTAGAGGTTCACACAGTCTTCAAGTCGCCAAAATGTTTAGCTAAATTAATGTTGCTTAAAAAATGTGCAAAACTCTTAAGTTATTCGTTTTTACGACGTCAGACGAGAACTGATTATTTTCAAAGTATTATTGAAACATCTGCTTTCCTGTTCAGGCACAAATATAAGAGAGACGAAGATTCTTACACCAACACTCAGCTGTCTACCTAAACCTAGTGTGCTCCCTACCTAGACAACGTTTTTTTAGGCATATAGGGTTTTAGGAATGAGCCTGTGGCGCCCCAAAATGCTGTCTAGTTTGGCAGCACAGGTTGTGAGACACAGACGTGCTGTTTGCCTAGAGCACTTTCTACTGATTTATGATTCTGGTAGTGATACAGTCAGTTAGGAGAGCTAAACAAATGTGAATGACAGCCGATTTCATAGCAGCACGCCTGACTCTCACCATGAATGAAAATCTCTGAATCAAGCTCAGAGAAAGGAAAGGAAGAGCTCTCCTTTATATTTGTGACATTAGTGATTCTATTCAAAACCACTCTTTATTATTTACACAACATTTTTATTATTATTAAAATGCAACTTTATAAGATTTTTGTCCCTCATGAAAATTTAGCCCTAATGTCTTTTTTTTTTTAAATTATTGTAAAGACTGCATACTAAGCACAGAGGCATTTTGTGTTCCTCTTCAGTTGACATGCATGGGAAACCACACAGAGCTCCATATTTGCATTGCCAGAGCCGTAATAATGGAATATAAAATAGAGTAAGAGGAAGTCCGAGCAGGGTTTTGCAGGGTTGGGAAGTCAGGATTGAGATAAATTACTTTTCACATCATGTCCACCTCAATTTATTAGGGAAGCCCCGAGGCGCAGTGCAATCTTATTTACAAGGCAAAGAGACAGCCGAAAAGAGCAACAGATGTCTGGATTTTTCAAGCTTCTGTGCACCACGTTTTTGCCTCATTTAGTGACTTTAATGGATTTCAAAACACTATTTTCAGACTAGAATTAATGTTCAAATATGTTATCAAAGAATATTGTTTGGTAAACATTGTGTTCTTGCATTATGATGAGCATAAAACAGAGATTTACACTATTTTGTACAAATATACTGAAAAACAGCTATTGAGGTAATTTGTAAGATCATTCAGTGCACAGAATAAAACATTATAGAGGTTGCATTTGATTGAAAGATCCTTGGCAATTAAACATGCCATTTGCCATAGCAGCTGTGTGGCTTTACGTCTCTCTGTGATTTCCCCTACTTATCGCCGTGCACCACTTAAAATGTCTCATTTGAATAATTAAAAGCTTCTCTTCCTGTCTCAATAATGTTCAGAGGAAGTCTCCTAAAATCCTTACTAGAGCAAGTGTTATGGGAATATTTGTAAAGAGAACAAATAGGAAGTCTGTGCTAGTCTGCATCATGTTATTTTAATATGTTATGCTCCCAACTCGGTGTACTTCAGTGTTCAGCCTTATCTTTTCGTGCCAGATGAAATGGACAGTTATTTAGCAATTAACAGACGGCTATGAAATCCTTTTAACAGTGATTGAGACTTGCTTTTTCCCTGCTGACTTTTATTCCAGGGTGATCAATTGGATGGAGGATTGCATTAACGTGAGGGAAAAAATTGACTCTGGATTTCAATGTGACGCTTTTAATGGAAGGATACTGTTACAGATTAACACAGAAGAATAATGGGTTGCGGTCAGCAGAGGAACATCATTATGCGGTTGAAGCCAAGAAAATTAGACAAGATACTTAATAAAAGAAAAGACCACCAATAAAAGCTGGAGCTGAATAGATATACACATTTCTCATACCTCCTTCAATGTTTTGAATATCAAACAGATATTCTGCTTTCTTGTTTTTCCACCAATTTGATTTCTGCCTGTTCTTTCACATCTTGTATGTAAATATTCACATTCAAGAGGACTAATCATGCCAGAAAATGTGAGCTCCAGAATGGACACTCCCACCAACATCTCTCTGGTGGGGCCTGGGGATGCTGTGTCCGAGTCCCTGGAGTACAAGACGGTGTCTGTGTTCCTGGTGCTGCTGGTGTGTGGCATGGGCATAGTGGGAAACATCATGGTCGTGCTGGTGGTTCTCACCACACGCCACATGCGTACACCCACCAACTGCTATCTGGTGAGCCTGGCGGTGGCGGACCTGATGGTTCTGGTGGCTGCGGGCCTGCCGAACATCTCAGAGAGCCTGATGGCCACTTGGGTGTACGGGCATGCTGGGTGCCTGGGCATCACCTACTTTCAGTACCTTGGCATTAACGCGTCCTCCTGTTCAATCACAGCTTTCACCGTGGAGAGGTAAGACTTGCAATGAAATGAAGTATCATAAAACTGAATGAAAAACTTTTTAATATACTGTAAGTGAAATAATATGAAGATAATATGAAATGCCCTTATGAATATTAGTATTTGTGGCTTATTATGTGTTGGGTATACAAAAAAAATACCTTTTTTAAATTATGTTACTTAATCAAAATTGTATGAAACTTAGTTTTTTTTTATAGAAATGCATAGAAAAATACACACACACACACACACACACACACACACACACACACACACACACACACACACACACACACACACACACACACACACACACACACACACACACACACACACACACACACACACACACACACACACACACACACACACACACACACACACACACACACACACACACATACACACACACATATATATATATATATATATATATATATATATATATATATATATATATATATATATATATATATACATACAGTGAGGAAAATAAGTATTTGAACACCTGCTATTTTGGAGGGGTCTGAAATTGTCATCGTAGGTGTATGTCCACTGTGAGAGACATAATCTAAAAAAAAAAATCCCGAAATCACAATGTATGATTTTTTAACTATTTATATGATACAGCGGCAAATAAGTATTTGAACACCTGAGAAAATCAATGTTAATATTTGGTACAGTAGCCTTTGTTTGCAATTACAGAGGTCAAACGTTTCCTGTAGTTTTTCACCAGGTTTGCACACACTGCAGGAGGGATTTTGGCCCACTCCTCCACACAGATCTTCTCTAGATCAGTCAGGTTTCTGGCCTGTCGCTGAGAAACACGGAGTTTGAGCTCCCTCCAAAGATTCTCTATTGGGTTTAGGTCTGGAGACTGGCTAGGCCACGCCAGAACCTTGATATGCTTCTTACAGAGCCACTCCTTGGTTATTCTGGCTGTGTGCTTCGGGTCATTGTCATGTTGGAAGACCCAGCCTCGACCCATCTTCAATGCTCTAACTGAGGGAAGGAGGTTGTTCCCCAAAATCTCGCAATACATGGCATCGGTCATCCTCTCCTTAATACAGTGCAGTCGCCCTGTCCCATGTGCAGAAAAACACCCCCAAAGCATGATGCTACCACCCCCATGCTTCACAGCAGGGATGGTGTTCTTGGGATGGTACTCATCATTCTTCTTCCTCCAAACACGTTTAGTGGAATTATGACCAAAAAGTTCTATTTTGGTCTCATCTGACCACATGACATTCTCCCATGGCTCCTCTGGATCATCCAAATGGTCATTGGCAAACTTAAGACGGGCCTTGACATGTGCTGGTTTAAGCAGGGGAACCTTCCGTGCCATGCATGATTTCAAACCATGATGTCTTAGTGTATTACCAACAGTAACCTTGGAAACGGTGGTCCCAGCTCTTTTCAGGTCATTGACCAGCTCCTCCCGTGTAGTTCTGGGCTGATTTCTCACCTTTCTTAGGATCATTGAGACCCCATGAGGTGAGAACTTGCATGGAGCCCCAGTCTGAGAGAGATTGACAGTCATGTTTAGCTTCTTCCATTTTCTAATGATTGCTCCAACAGTGGACCTTTTTTCACCAAGCTGCTTGGCAATTTCCCCATAGCCCTTTCCAGCCTTGTGGAGGTACAATTTTGTCTCTAGTGTCTTTGGACAGCTCTTTGGTCTTGGCCATGTTAGTAGTTTGATTCTTACTGATTGTATGGAGTGGACAGGTGTCTTTATGCAGCTAACAACCTCAAACAGGTGCATCTAATTTAGGATAATAAATGGAGTGGAGGTGGACATTTTAAAGGCAGACTAACAGGTCTTTGAGGGTTCAGAATTCTAGCTGATAGACAGGTGTTCAAATACTTATTTGCAGCTGTATCATACAAATAAATAGTTAAAAAAGCGTATATTGTGATTTCTGTATTTTTTTTTTAGATTATGTCTCTCACAGTGGACATGCACCTACGATGACAATTTCAGACCCCTCCGTGATTTCCAAGTGGGAGAACTTGCAAAATAGCAGGGTGTTCAAATACTTATTTTCCTCACTGTATATAGATGTGTGTGTGTTTATACACCGACCAGGCATAACATTATGACCATTGACAGGTGAAGTGAATAAAACTGATTATCTCTTCATCACGACACCTGTTAGTGAGTGGGATATATTAGGCAGCAAGTGAACATTTTGTTCTCAAAGTTGATGTGTTAGAATCAGGAAAAATGGGCTTGTGTAAGGATTTGAGCGAGTTTGACAATGGCCAAATTGTGATGGCTAGTCGACTGGGTCAGAGCATCTCCAAAACTGCAGCTCTTGCGGGGTGTTCCCGGTCTGCAGTGGTCAGTATCTATCAAAAGTGGTCCAAGGAAGGAACAGTGGTGAATCGGCGACAGAGTCATGGGTGGCCAAGGCTCATTGATGCACGTGGGGAGCGAAGGCTGGCCCTTGTGGACCGATCAAACAGACGAGCTATTGTAGCTCAAATAGCTCAAGAAGTTAATGCTGGTTCTGATAGAAAGGTGTCAGAATACACAGTGCATCACAGTTTGTTGCGTATGGGGCTGCATAGCTGCAGACCAGTCAGGGTGCCCATGCTGACCCCTGTCCACCGCCGAAAGCATCAAAACTGGACCATGGAGCAATGGAAGAAGGTGGCCTGGTCTGATGAATCACGTTTTCTTTTACATCACGTGGATGGCCGGGTGCGTGGCTTACCTGGGGAACACGTGGTGGGTGGGATGTGCTGAACAAACAAGTCCGATCCATGGAGGCCCCACCTCGCAACATACAGGACTTAAAGGATCTGCTGCTAACATCTTGGTGCCAGATACCACAGCAGACCTTCAGGGGTCTAGTGGAGCTCATGCCTCGACAGGTCAGGACTGTTTTGGCAACAAAAAGGGGGACCAACACAAAATTAGGTCATAATGTTATGCCTGATCGGTGTATATATACAGACATCTAGACTATAGTATTACAAATTATTTTCTTTATTTGATTCATCAGATGGAACCAATCTGCCATTCATTGGATTTTAAATAGGCCTACCCTTGCTAATTTAAACACTATTAATTGAAAATAGTATATTTTTCTAATATTTGTATTATTTTATATAGAAATAAATAATTTAGAAATGAATATTGTCTATTAAAGAATAGGTATTACTGAAACAAAATATAGTACATTACTCATTGCAGAACTTGTCTTCAGTCTGTTGTGACCGACATGGATCACAGGTGCGACCCCTAAAAGAGAAATAGGCCTACCAGAGGGTTAAATATATGTAATCACGTTATAAACATTTCTGTTATCTCTTTATTCCACAGATACATCGCTATATGTCACCCAATGAGGGCACAAACCATCTGCACGGTATCCCGAGCCAAACGCATCATTGCTGGGGTGTGGGTTTTCACCTGTGTCTACTGTATGCTCTGGCTCTTCCTGGTGGACATCCAGGTCAACCCTGACGGTCGTGTTCAGTGCGGCTACCGCGTCTCTCGAGACCTCTATCTGCCCATTTACCTTATCGACTTTGCCATCTTCTACGTTATCCCGCTGCTTCTGGCCATTGCTCTTTATGGTCTCATCGCCCGAATCCTTTACCTGAATCCTCTGCCCCACCCACCAGAATCGGGCACCATAACCGCTCCCACTCTCAGGAGGAGCTGCAAAGAACCGGCAGATACAAAAGCAGGTCGTCAGGGACGGCCAAAGAGTGCGCTTTCTTCCCGGAAACAGGTAGGTGTGTCTGTATGTGTCTGCATAAGTTTGTTTTTAGACAATTCAGAATTTTTTATATCCACTGAGATTGCAAACGAGGGGCAGTTCTCTTCTCCTTGTACCGTGCCTTATGATTATTATCACATTGAAAGGTCAGTTCTTTTTTCTGAGAAGAATGTTTCACTCTACTAAATGTCAATTTGTGGGAAGAAGAGTGTGTTGATATTTTCCTGATGCAGCTTAAAATAGTGTTTAAGTGTCTGCAGAGCCCGTGTCAATTAGCCCCCCCTCTGCAACTGCCTCATTGACACGGCATCTCAATAAACCCGTCTCCAGCGTGATGACTCCGTGATTGTTCGAATGTTACAATTAAATAATACTTAAATCGATATGTCATCCGCAATAAACCCGTCTCCAGCGTGTTGCTCCCGATCATTCGAATATTGCACTAATAATTATTTAATCAACATCATCCTCAATAAACCCGTCTCCAGCGTGTTGCCTCCTTCGAATATTCCAATCTATTATGACCTCTGACCTGTAAAGCTGCCAGAATAATAATAATAATAATAATAATAATACGCTGTTTGTTAATTGGCCAGAGGAGAACTGGCACCCCGACTGAGCCTGGTTTCTCCCAAGGTTTATTTTTCTCCATTAGGTCACCTGATGGGGTTTTGGTTTCCTTGCCACTGTTGCCTCTGGCTTGGCGTGCTCAGTTGGGGACACAACATTTTTCAACTAAACATTGAAATAAATCTAATTAATAAACTAAATTAACCATATAAACTAAATTACTGATCTAATTATTGATCTAAAGCCCACACTGTCACCGTATGGAAATTGAAATGAACTGATGACATCAAATGGCTATACAGCTTAATCAAATTATGCTGCATTATTTTCCTGTTTAACACTGTAAAGCTGCTTTGAAACAATCTACATTGTTAAAAGCGCTATATAAATAAAGTTGACTTGACTTTAAAAGTAACATTTATTTGCCAAGGTGCCTAACTTTGCATAGTAATAAAAAAAGAGACAATCATTTAAAACCTAGTTGCCATTGGTGGCCATCTTAAACTTAAAACAGCATCAGCGTGTGGCAGTGTTTCCTGCACGCAACAACAAGCGCAAGTCTCTGTGTCCGATTCGTGAACAACATGATTCCTAGGCACCAATTATTTTTCATGATTCGGTCAAAATGATTCACTGCTTCAAATTTGCTCATGAATCAGGTTTGAACCAGATCTTTAGGTGCCGTTATTAAATTGATAGTTCACCCCCCCCCCCCAAACAATTCTTCATTACTTACTCAGTTTCTTTCTTCTGTTGAACACAAAAGAAGATATTTTAAAGAATGTCGGTAACCAGACAGTTGATGGCACCCATTGACTTCCATAGTAGGGAAAAAAATACTATGGAAGTCAACGGGGGCCGTCAACTGTCTGGTTACCGACATTCTTTAAAATATCTTCTTTTGTGTTCAACAGAAGAAAGAAACTCATACAGGTTTTGAACCACTTGAGGTTTCATTTTTGGGTGAACTATCCCTTTAAATAAGTCATTTTTCAGCTATGTCCAATGAACCAGAAACCATACTGTGATTTATATTCTTTACATGACTTACAGCAGTCTATTTATTGACTTGTTGTTTAAATGACTGGGTAATTTAAGAGGCAGAGTTTTGTGCAGTGAGCTTGGTCCAATATTGTACATTTGAACTGAGTGTAAGAAAAAGTCTGTTTGGGTGATACACTTTTTACTGATAGCATCAAAATGGAATTTATACTAAATGCGTGTTCCTGAAACACTGTATACAGCACAATAATTCATCTGCACACCTACTTTTGTGCAAACAAACTTATATATGGATGCAGACCAAAAATTTGAGCTCATTTTGTTATTATGTGAAAGGGTACATAATGGCCGAATATCATCATAAAGCAGATCATTAGGATCCATCTCATCAGAAGAGAGGCATAGGGGCTATCAGGGTACTGTTTTGGGTCTACATTACCATCACTGCATATCTATGTTGTGACACTGGAATAATGGGCTCTGTGACAGACCATAGACATTACAGATATGATCTATGCATGCAAGTAATGAAAATGTTTTTTATGGTTTTAGTACACTATAATAACCCTGCATGATATACTTATTGTAGTCCAGATACTTTATTGATAGTTTAGACTTCATTTGGAGTGTCAAACAGGGAAGAACAGATATCATCATGAAATTCATGCCATTCTAAATGACCTTGCGTGCACGACACGTGTCCCTGTGTTTTCCAAGTGCACTTACACACTGTAAATAAATTACATCATCAATAAGTTAACACAACATATGTTTTTACATTACTTCAATTTATCAAAATGAGTTAAGCCCTTTTAAATGTTATTGTTTAAGGTTATGCAAGATTCAACTCACTTTAAGTCAGTTTAATGTAATTTAAGTTGAAATGACTTACACAGCCAAGTTGATTGTACTTAAAAATTTAAAGGGATACCCAAAAATGAAAATGACCCCATGATTTACTCACCCTCAGGCCATCCTAGGTGTATATGACATTCTTTTTTCAGATGAATAAAATCGTTGTATTAAAAAATATCCTGGCTAATCCAAGCATTATAATGGCAGTGAATGGCAGCCCAAAATTTGAAGCCCAAAAAAGTGCATCCATCTAAAAGTAATCCATACGGCTCCGTGAAGTGAATCGATGGGTTTGTGTTTGAAAAATAACCATATTTAAAAGGCGGTGCGCCGGAAACAACGTGTTAAAACCCATCAATTCGCTTCAGAAGGCCTTTATTAACCCCCCGGAGTCATATGGATTACTTTTATAATGGATGGATACACTTTTGGGCTGCCATTATAAAGCTTGGAAGAGCCAGGACAATTTTTAATACAACTCCGATTGTATTCGTCTGAAAGAAGAATGTCATATACACCTAGGATGGCTTGAGGGTGAGTAAATCATGGGCTAATTTTCATTTTTGGGTGAACTATCCCTTTAAGGTGACAAGTTTTTTTACAGTCTAGTGTGGCATCCTATACTTATATATCTTCATGTTATTTGTCAACTAGCCAGATCAGTGTTATTCTAGCATCATTTTTGATGTTTTGAATTAAAATTGGTTTAAAAATCTTTTTTCATTTAGTTAAACTTTTAATAATTTATTGTTATTTTTGGTCATTTGCTTTTTAAAATATGTGTAGTTTTTATTTTTATTTCAGTTTTAGTCATTTTAGTACATCAAGTTAAACTAAATGAAAATGAGAAATGCTTCATTGGCAACTAACTGAAATAAATAAATGTAGAGTTTTTTATATACATTTTATTTTACGTCAGTAGCTTTTATTTTTTGCTTTAGTTCACTATACTAATTAGATGTACAGATATACTTATTGTAGTCCTGAGACTTTAATGATATTTCAGAGTTTATATGGGGCATCAAACAGATGAAAACTTAAGATAAGATCATGAAATTCAGACCATTCGGTGACCTCACGTGCACGCGTCCCCTCGACTGCCTATACGTGAGTGCACTTATGTGGAGACGCTCGCATGCGCCTCAGATCAAAATCTTGAAGATTCAAGAGGGCCCCACTCGAGTGGAACATTTGCATAATATGATTTGTGATGTTCACTCAAGTATGCTTAATACTCCTAGAGATTATGCTCTTTGAGGTTATAAGAGCGGCTCCCTTTCTTTCGCTTTTGTACCTCGGTTACGCCGCACCTCCAGCCCTTTGATCACTTCATCAGCAAATTTCATAAAGTTCAATACGATTCAAGATGCCTGTGCCACCGCAGTGGTTGAGTGAAGTTATCTCTCCTATGAATCTGATAAAGTCATCACTACAGTAGAGTCTCCCCTTTATTTAACCTAATCATGAGTAGCAGCCGGCTTTGTTTGTGCTGTGTTAAGACCTTGTTTTCCATTGATACGCAATCACAATAACCAGATATTCCAAATACATATTCAAATTGTCACTGCCAGTCATGCAGTCATTATCTCCTGCTTTGTTAATTAAACAAGCTCCTCCCAGCCTCACACAGCTTCAATTAGATGCTTTGTTGTGCAGACAATTTTGTCATTATTATTGAAGGTCTCACGTCACCGGTTGTCTATCACCAGCGTGAGACAATAAGTAAGCTCGAACCCCAGAGGACTCCCAGTGAATGTTAATGGGAGGAATTTTGATATTTATTTGTCGCTTGAACTAAGTGAGGAGACACTAGGGAGGACTGCTTTGTTTTGACAGTCAAAACATGGTGTGGATATATTCCATCCTTCAACAGTGTCTGTTACTGACACAAAGATGATGTTTGACTATGTGTCTCTGTCTCGTTGTCTCTCTCTCGCTCTCGTTCTCTCTACCGATCCCTCTGTTTGCATGCCATGATCAATAATGTAACATGTAATTGTTTCTTTTTTGAGATAAGGATGAATTAATTTTTAAATGTAAATGAAAGCACTCTGTTTAAGCCATTTTCTCTAAATAATATCTCTAAATATACTGTACACACTGACATGGAAATATTGTGCATAATTTTGTATTGATAATGTACATGTGTTTTCCTGCATTGAATGCACAAATATGTTTTCTTTTGATCTACTGAACATTGTTGCGGCAAATTCTCATAACTTAAATGTGTAAAATTACCATGGTAACATTATCTAGCTAACTAACATTGATTTGTTTGATGTGTGAAAATTATTAATAGATTACAGTAGGCCACTGTTTTCCAGTAGTTGTTTATGAATTTATGAGTTACATTATGGCTAGCTTAAATTATTTGGTAACACTTTACAATAAGGTTTCATTAGTTAATATTAGTTCATGTATTAACTAACATGAACCAACCATGAGCAATACCTTTGTTACTGTATTTGTTAATATTTGTTAACGTTAGTTAATAAAAAATCCAGCTGTTCATGGTTTGTTGATGTTAATTTACAGTGCATTACCTAATGTTAACAAGATTTTCATAAAGTATAAGTAAATGTTGAAATCAACATTAACAAATATAAATAAATGCTTTATAGGTGCAGTTCATTATTAGTTCATGTTAACTGATGTAGTTAACTAATGAACCTTATTGTAAAGTGTTACCAATTATTTGTTGTAGCTTGTTTTTCTGTCCTAAAACATAACATTTATTAAACAATATATAAATATGTATCTTTGTTATACAGTGAGGAAAATAAGTATTTGAACACCCTGCTATTTTGCAAGTTCTCCCACTTAGAAATCATGGAGGCGTCTGAAATTGTCATCGTAGGTGCATGTCTTAATATTTGGTACAGTAGCCTTTGTTTGCAATTACAGAGGTCAAACATTTCCTGTAGTTTTTCACCAGGTTTGCACACACTGCAGGAGGGATTTTGGCCCACTCCTCCACGCAGATCTTCTCTAGATCAGTCAGGTTTCTGGCCTGTCGCTGAGAAACACGGAGTTTGAGCTCCCTCCAAAGATTCTCTATTGGGTTTAGGTCTGGAGACTGGCTAGGCCACGTCAGAACCTTGATATGCTTCTTACAGAGCCACTCCTTGGTTATCCTGGCTGTGTGCTTTGGGTCATTGTCATGTTGGAAGACCCAGCCTCGACCCATCTTCAATGCTCTAACTGAGGGAAGGAGGTTGTTCCCCAAAATCTCGCAATACATGGCCCCGGTCATCCTCTCCTTAATACGGTGCAGTCGCCTGTCCCATGTGCAGAAAAACACCCCCAAAGCATGATGCTACCACCCCCATGCTTCACAGTAGGGATGGTGTTCTTGGGATGGTACTCCTCATTCTTCTTCCTCCAAACACGTTTAGTGGAATTGTGACCAAAAAGTTCTATTTTGGTCTCATCAGACCACATTACTTTCTCCCATGACTCCTCTGGATCATCCAAATGGTCATTGGCAAACTTAAGACGGGCCTTGACATGTGCTGGTTTAAGCAGGGGAACCTTCCGTGCCATGCATGATTTCAAACCATGACGTCTTAATGTATTACCAACAGTAACCTTGGAAATGGTGGTCCCAGCTCTTTTCAGGTCATTGACCAGCTCCTCCCGTGTAGTTCTGGGCTGATTTCTCACCTTTCTTAGGATCATTGAGACCCCACGAGGTGAGATCTTGCATGGAGCCCCAGTCCAAGGGAGATTGACAGTCATATTTAGCTTCTTCCATTTTCTAATGATTGCTCCAACAGTGGACCTTTTTTTACCAAGCTGCTTGGCAATTTCCCCGTAGCCCTTTCCAGCCTTGTGGAGGTGTACAATTTTGTCTCTAGTGTCTTTGGAGAGCTCTTTGGTCTTGGCCATGTTAGTAGTTGGATTCTTACTGATTGTATGGGGTGGACAGGTGTCTTTATGCAGCTAACGACCTCAAAAAGGTGCATCTAATTTAGGATAATAAATGGAGTGGAGGTGAACATTTTAAAGGCAGACTAACAGGTCTTTGAGGGTCAGAATTCTAGCTGATAGAAAGGTGTTTAAATACTTATATTTGCAGCTGTATCATACAAATAAATAGTTAAAAAATCATATATTGTGATTTCTGGATTTTTTTTTATTTTTTAGATTATGTCTCTCACAGTGGACATGCACCTACGATGACAATTTCAGACCCCTCCATGATTTCCAAGTGGGAGAACTTTCAAAATAGCAGGGTGTTCAAATACATATTTTCCTCACTGTATGTTGTATATCTTATTTTAAAGTATCATATGCTACCAAAGCAGCATTTATTTGAATAAGTACAGGAAAACAGTCATTTGTAATGAATTTTTAGCAGTCTTCTTCAGTGTCACATGATGCTTCAGAAATCATTCTAATATGCTGATTTGGTGCTCAAGAAACATTTCTTATTATTTTCAGCCATGAAAACAGTTGTACTGATCTGTTGACAACCATGACAAATAAAAAGACTTCCAGTTTTTGAACAGTAATGTAAAAAGAATAGAATAAAAATAAATACAACAGAATAGAAATCTGGCTGAAACATTGCTATCATCCTTCTCTTTCTGCATTTTGTCTGTCGCCGTTTAAAGACAAACACAGTCTGTGAAATGTCAGGATTTTTAATCTTGTTACGAACACTGTAACTTGTTACAAGAAAATATTCAAGATTCATAAAAGCAACTATTCAAAGGACTAAGGTTAAATTGGCACATCTGTTCACACTATTAACAACTTCCTGTTAATGGCGTGAAAAACAGCTTGTTAAAAAGTAGTACAATATGTGACCATGAGGAACATGCTTGACATTATGGTTAGAAATACTGGAAAGGAAGTCTTCTGAATTCATAAGCTTTGAGTGATCAGAAGGTATTAAAGGGATAATTCAACCAAAAATTAAAATTGTCATAATTTACTCGCCTTCAAATTGAATCCAAACCTGTATGAATTTCATTCTTCTTCTGAACACAAAAGAAGATATTTTGAAGAATATGGGTAAAAAAACAGTTGACTTTTATCATTTCTCACCTCTTCAGGTCACTAAGATGCTGGCAGTGGTGGTTGTGCTCTTCGCCCTGCTCTGGATGCCGTACAGGACCCTGGTTCTCATTAACTCCTTTGTGCACACGCCATACCTGGATGCCTGGTTCCTGCTCTTCTGCAGGATCTGCATTTACGCCAACAGTGCGATCAACCCTGTCGTTTACAACCTGATGTCCCAGAAGTTTCGATCGGCCTTCCGCGGGCTGTACCGCTGCAATAGGGAAGATGTGCACCATCGGACAGTGTCCATGCTCCAGAGCGGATACAGCCTAGGAAGAGACCCCCGAATTTGCAACAACACCAACGGCACCAGAGACACACCTAAGAAAATCGGTTCAGTCACTCCTGAGCAGAAACAAAACAAAGGCATTGAGAACAAGAAAAATGACAAGCTAATTAGCGATAGTGTAAAAAACAAGATTGATCCAAGCATCAACAAAAATGCAGTTGAAAACGGCAATTTAGATAAATTGAACACCTCAGTAGACACGGAGATGCCTACAGTGGAGAACGTGGACATGAGCAAGATAAATGATAATGGGAAAATAATGCAGGAAAGCACTAATACTACTCAGGATATTATCGCTGACATGAGCAACACAGAGCAGACACAGCTAGCCTGCGGTGAATTCAAATCCACGCTGAGAGAAGCTGAACAGAATGACACAGAGCTAAATCACAGCATTGTATAGATCACTCCACTATATATGTATATATTTGATTGAAGTGGCAGGGTTGATCAGTAGAGCCTGGTTGTTCATTTTCAAACCAGATCTTGAAATTGGGACCTTGTTTGTATGTAATATCAGGCGTCATCCTCTCTCTCTAGTGGAGGCGGCAAGACTATAGGCCCTCTCTCCTCATCATTTACAAGTGGAACCATTTGGCTGTCAGCACCAGCATCACATGCCTCCTAGAGCTAGAGCTCCAGCTAGGGTTACTTTATTTAAAAAATATATACATTTAACTATTTATTTTGATCTCATATTACTGCTGTTTATAAATGTAGATATAGAATTACATAAAAACATCACCCATCAAAAAAAGACTGGAATACGCTACACGACTTGTACATGTTCACTATGGAAAACCAGACCATCACTAAACAATTGAGGATCACAGACTACCAGACTTCGAGTTGTTTCGAACACAGCAAAGTCCTGCAGAAACATGCGCCGCATTGCTAGGAGACACATGACAGATGCAAACAATATGTGCTCTATCTTCCGATAGACTGGATAGAATCATAATCTGAAGCTAAAAATAGTCTTGAGCCTATCATATGCTAAGTGATTTGATGTGAAATCTGGGAAATCAAACTGCCCAAAATCTGCAGACCAGCTATGACTTTCAACAAGCTTTAACTCTTCCAGACTGCAAATCACGGCAAAAATCTGGACAAAAGTTGTGTAGTGTGTTCCAGCCTTGAACTGTTGCTCATAGACAGCAATGAGATTACCGTGAATGCGAATTAAAATTGGGAGTTTTGATTAAAGGTAGTTTACTCAAAAATGAAAATGATTTATATTTTGAAGTATTTTTTTAGTCCATACAATGAAAGTTAATGGGGTCCAAAATTTCATAGTATAGACTAAGATTTTTTTTTTCCTGCTGCAAATATAAGCAATTACTCTTTAAAGTCATTATGAAATGGAAATTTATCATATCTATTTTCTGAATGCATCTTTTTGTAAACGATTCCTCCATGTATGTTTTATTATGACCTGGTCATTTTTAATCAAATTATCATAACTCAATCCTCCAATGAAATGACAGACTTCTCTCTGGTGACGTATGCTGGACTTCTCCAATCATTTAATCAGCTTAAACCCCGACCCTTTCTTAAAATTGACTGCAAGATGGCAAGATCCTCCCATCAACAACCTTTTTCGATAATCTTTTTCACTTGGATGTACGTTACAATACGTAAGAAATGAAATGTCACAACTTTAAGGGTGTTCACACATGAGTCCTCCTTAAAAGAACCAAATTCTTTCAGTTGACCCAAAAGTGAACCGAGTGGAAAAAAGGATGCACTCCAAACATTGGGGCTCCTTCACTGAAACTACAAACTACATATTTTATTTATTTTTAAAATGCAGCCTTTTAGTAATCACACAAGGCCATATCGCAATTTCGACTTTAATTTTATTACTTGTGCAGCCTTAGCTCCAGGATGTCTTCTCTCAACACAAAACTTTTTTGCCCACTTTGTGTCTTCAAGCGCAGCAGAATGAGAAACAAACAAACCCCTTCCTGGTTTTAAAGCACAGACGCTACGTTTTCCCATAAAAAACATCCAGGATGCTATGGGGCATAAGATCCATTTAAAATGCTTTCGTCCAACAATAAGGCCCAAAGCATCATGACACATTTGTGTTTTCCCACAGCCAAGACATTTGCCATCGCTGGATGAATTCCATGGTACGTGTAGATGTAATGCCTCGCCATTTGTTCCAGCCCAAGTAAACAGAGACGGTTCTGTGTGCCCAGCGGTACGTCTGAGCTTTTTAGACCCCATTTACAACCTCGTTGAAGGCGAGCAGAGTCAGGCATCCTTTTGTCAGGTGCAGTTATTCATCTTTTTATGTGGAGCGCAAGGAACACCTTTTACACAGCAGAGCCGGTGTTTTTCTGTTGAAGCAAGCAGACAGTTGTAACCATAAATCATCTATTAACAGAACATATCCTTCCTGGAGGAGAGCTGTGGTGGAGCTGAAGAGTATTCGCAAAGCACTTTGTTGTTTAGCAAGCGCTATTGTATGCCTCATATTTATGCTGAGACATTTAATACTTAACATTGGTGTGATTATCTGTTATAATTCATGATTTTCTGACTCTGTCATGACTTTGTTAGTCATTTTTATTTGAAATGTGAACCCTGTGTTGTTATTTTAGTACGACATTAAGTCTTAATGCTTTGTTGTTGCTCTGGAGAAGAATGCAGCTCCTCACTGAGGCACCGTTTTCAAGATCATTTGAATATGAATATAAGCAGACTAGGCCTACAATTCAATTTCTGATATATTCTGCGTCTGTTTTGGGGTTTGCATTTCTTTATATCATTAGTATGGAGACATTTGAAAGAACAAACATATAATGCTTAGCCTATGAGTTTTTAGACTCTTTTTCCGTTATGTTTCACAATTGTTAATTGCTGCGGTCTTGTTTCTGTGCCAGGAGTGGATTTCCTCTGCATACTGATGTTGCTTTCACGCCATGTCGTAATAGAGTGGTGCAGGTATGATGTCACTGTGTATCCAACCCGCAGTTAGCGTCGCACTGGTTCCCTCGAGAAAAACCCAATAGGATTTTCCCATAGGCTTTTGGATTATCGCAAAAAAACAAGCTCTGTAAGCAACACAAGTTTATGATACTTACACGTTCTGTCCATCAAGATAATCATCACAGATGAACACAACTTTTATGAATGTTAAAGTCTAAAGTCACCAGAAGTAAAAGGATAAAGGAAGGCTGCTCACCACACGGTCCTGCGATTTCAACGTCACCATCACTAAGCTTCCGACAACTCTTTCAATTTATATCTCAAAACATTTTCCCAGAACGTTAATAATGCTGCGTTCCAGGCAGGTTTTTGAGCCCGTAAGTTAGGCTACTACTTCAAACCACGACTTTGTAGCGTTCCAGGCAAAGTCACGCCAGACCACCTGAGCGGTAGCTAGATCATGTAAACAAAGTCATTTCTATCGCCAAAGGTGCTTACTCCTTGCTTATTTGAGGGAAACAGGGGAGAAAAACGGCGCATAAGGCAAGAGATGTTATACCTTTTATTTTACGTTAATTGTATATTTGGAAATGTATTTGGTATTCATTTATTTGTGCACTCAATGGCCTGAAAACTAGCTAACACTAGAAAAGCTGCTGATAATGCATAACATTTGCGGATAAATAACGTCAGAGCAATACCTTAAATTTGGTTTTTAATGTACGACTTTCATAAACACCGCGTCCATAGGGGCTGCCATTGTTGTTTCTCGGGCAATGTGACGTCAGAGCTCGTAACTTGTAGTACATCGATCTAGTATGAGTTCACTGGTGGGAAGTCACGGGTTTGACTGCCGTTGTTCCAAGGTCCTACCTTGTCAGATTTTGCTACCTCTCATTAAAACAGTAGGTAGCACAATTCGACAGCAAAAAATGCTGCCTGTCACAGATTGTGCTACCAGCATCATATTCATCTGATTTGAGGCTTTATTAATATCCATACCTACCCCTACCCTTAAAACTATGTAAATATTTTAAATAAATAAATATCAAATATGGATGTAAAATGCTACCTATCAGATTGTGCTACCAGAATCATATTAATGTGATTTGCTTTATTAATATTCATTAATATCCATACCTACCCCTAAACCTACCCAAAATGTAAATATAAAAAATAAAAAATAAAAATATTGATGTGGGCATGCGCAGTAAGCCCGGTAGGACAATCTGACGGGTAGGATGAAATGTCAGGACACCGTTCCAGTGCTCTTTCACGGGTAGAAGGTTGGAAAAACAGGGTTACGGGTTGCCCCAATTATGAGCATAATGAGACTGTAAAAGCAGACTGAGCTTACCTTTTCGGCGTGATGGCGTTTAATCTCCTGGACAGCCTCTGTCGTCCCATTTAGCCACTTGTTAGTAATACTGATGTATTTTATGTCGTAAAATAAAACATGAAGTGTCTTGAGCGTGTGTTCGCCACAGACCTTATTTCAGCCATTTAAAGGTCCCGTTCTTCGTGATCCCACTGTTCAAACTTTAGTTAGTGTGTAATGTTGCTGTTAGAGCATAAATAATACCTGTAAAATTATAAAGCTCAAAGTTCAATGCCAAGCGAGATATTTTATTTAACAGAAGTTCCCTTTCAAAGCCTACAGCGAACGGCTGGCTTGGACTACATCCTTCATAAATGACGTCAATAGAACAGTAGAACAGACTAACCTCCGCCCACAAGAATACGCGAAAAAAGGGGGCGTGGTTTTGTTGCTGTCCCACGTGGAGAAGAGGACGTGTCGCGTGGAGAAAAGGAAGTGTTGCGTTTGAGTGCGTTTGTCGCCATGTCGTCGAGACGCTGTTATTTTCATCCCGGAGTCAAATCACCTTTGTTTGGCTTTCCCAGGGACGCTGTAGAGATCATTGAGCGCATACATCTCCCGTTAAGAGGCATGACCTTTCCACGTGCGCTAAGCTGCTGTCGAATCACAACACAGGAACCGTGACGCGTTCGCTAAACTGCGGTCAAATCCCAACACGGGAACCGCTGGCACAATCAGAACTCGTTACGTATTTCTGAAGGAGGGACTTCATAGAACAAGGAACTCATCAACCCGTTTTTAGGACAGTGAAAACAGCGGTATACAGATAAGTAAATTGTGTTAAAAATACTGTTTTTTTTTTTTACACACGAAACATGAACACATATTATTGCACACTGTAAACACAATCAAAGCTTCAAAAAACACGAAGAACGGCACCTTTAACCAAAACCCCATTCAAAAAACCCATTGACTTTGGGACTAGGGATCCGGAAGTGCTAAAATGTTAACTGCACCACTGAATTACCATGAATAAGAGATGACAACACGTGACGCTGTAGGCCTTGGAGCTGTTCATATCCTCGGATTCGGACTTTTCTCTTGCACTATTAACTTGAAAATAAATCTGCAGTGGTCGTGTGGTACAAGTCGTATCTCTCCAAAAATTACGAGTCTAAAGTTGTAATTACGAGTTCTGCGAACACGTGACTGCTTTTTACAAGTCAGAATTGTAATTACGACATGGCGTGAACGCATCTTCGCTTGCCCTGCATCCCAATGTGCATACTATCCACCCTAAATAGTATTGAATATTACTAATGTCACATACTATTTAGGAAGGATAGTATGCACATTGAGACGCAGGCTTGGTGTTGCAGAAGTCATTTCCATTTTGGGAGCCTAGAAAGCTTATTATTAGCTGCTATTTATAAATAATCTGTTGTGGAACCCATGGTTGATATTGTGTATTGCGATATGAAGCTTCTATTTGCTTTTGATTTTAAGCCCGTTCTGTGTTTGCTCCGACTGTGATTGCAGAGTTAAAATTAGAGTAATGTGCAAGTGATCTGTGAGCATGTTCAGTTGTGTGCTTATTTTTTAAAACAGATAAAAACATGCATATGAAATCTTACTCATTTCTGGTTTCATTTGGCATCCTATGTGAAAATTAAAGCTGGATACAAGTGCAGAATTTTAATGAGTTGTTGATTTATTCGTGTTGATGCTGCCACATGTCCTGAAGGAAAAAAAAAAGACTGGTTGCAGAAAGTCAAGTAATGATAATTTCACATTGCATGAAATCTTGAGCAGTCAAAAGCAGCACTGCACTATGAAGCAAATCATATATGTAATAATTTACATATGGGTCAATGACAAATAGAAATGTGTTAACCATCTTTAAAACAAAAGTTCTTAGAAATGTTGTGTTTGTAATCATACATTTCTCATCTAATTTTTCACGTCTTTAACTTCATGACTTGAAAATATTAAAATGTTTATTTTAATATAATGGTAAAAAGGTAAGAGTCTAATTTTATGGTTTTCTTGTCACATGACCACAAAATAACACTACTGCAATCCTTCTGATAAGTTTTTCAGACATTAATGCCATTTTAAACAACCAAACTCTTTAGTTTTATTAAGAATTTCAGGTTAACGTCACAAAGACGTTTTTGAAATTGAAGTTGAAAAGGATATTGATAAACATGTACATCATTCAAAAGGTGCATTTTTGTAGGATTTTTTTGAATAAAATAACAGTACTAACCCATGTAAAGAGACATTTTTTTTCCTATTATAAAACATTTGTATAGTTTCCTTGTATTCTCTGTCAGTGGATTGCACGGCAATTGGTGCACTTTAAACGTGGTGTTTATCCTTGCGGGACGTGAGCTATTGGTTGTGTAGTTTCCACCTATAAAGGTCAGCAGCACACATAGCCACACTCAAACACACATACTCTCGTAATGCTTCACATTCTCCCTTGTCCAATCGATATGCAAAAGAGGCATATATTCTAACATTTCTAGCAGGCAGAAATAGCGACCATATGATAATGTTTGGCTCAACATGGAAAGCATTGCAGGTAGCTTGGCAGCTGGTTGCTAAGGTTACATTCTTTTTCACTTCACTTTTGCCTGATTAGATTGGAGGATTGTAGCCGGGGAAGATAAGACGCCCCTGAGAATGGATTTCCGGCCAGGTGCAGTGGTGCCAATCCTGGTGTTGATAAGCCATCTTTTCAAAACTGAGGTGTCATTCAACAAGATGAGGCTGCCGACAGAGTCGTGTTCATCAGCGGCCCTCGCTTTTCCACCATGTGCCCTTGGCCTTCCAAATGCTCAATATTAAAAACTTAATAACACATATCCATTATGAGGGTTAGATCTAAATCGTTTATTTTTTTCCTGTGCCATCTTTTGTTCATTCGGTGCGTGAATCACCCACTTATGAGTAACTGTCAAAAGTCATTTCCATAGAGAGCTGAAAACAGATTTTCTCTCTAAGAGAGAGTGGCGGGCAGGCGAGCCGAAGTGTTGTGCCTTGACAGAGGAGATGGACAGATAAAATTAGATGAGTTCCTCAGGACGGGAAGCAGAAACACTTCATCAGATTTGTTTATCACCATCTTCTTCTCATTTCAGCTCTCTCTTCTTTTCTCTCTCTCCGATGGCATTAGTTCACAGATCCAGCTGATGATGTCAGACACCCGTGAACGAATCCTTTCATCACCGAAAGCCACTGTTGAAAACAAATACTTTCTCTTGCTAGAGGAGAAGGCTATGATTTTGACTGCCCACTGCCCATTATATTACATTCATTTTTGTTTTTGAGTCTTGTAAACTATAGAAAGAGAGTGCCTGGGACCCAGGAATAGACTTTTGTCCTCTGTAGTGGACATTATATTTTAGTGAGACCATCGTACATGTCACAGTTTTAACATTCCGGACTTTTCAGGGATACCAAATGTTTGGAGGTTTCAACATCTCCTTGGTCTTTAAAAATGTCTGACATATAACAGACATCACTCTTCTGTAGAGGACACCATGACTTCAGGCATTTTGGGAGACACAACAAGTGAATAGGATAATATATTCCTATGAAATATTAGATATTATTATTAAAATGCTGCAAGTTATTACTCCCATTATTACACTTCTTTTATGATTACATGTTGCCCCAAGAGCACATTAAAGTGCCCTTATTATGGTTTTTCGAATATTCCCTTTCATGTAGTGTGTAATATAGCTGTTTGTGAACATTCTGTAAAGTTGTGAAGTCGAAAGTGCACGATGAATAAAGTTACAGTCTCCCAAAAGAAAGAATCGACTCTGAACCACCTATACGAGTCATTTGTATTTAGAATCCCACTGTGTGACGGGTCTACCTCACATAAAAAAAGACATTTGCATAATGCAATGTTGTGTTGCTATGCTATGTTGTACGTACACCCGCGAACAACTTGACACACCCACAAACACGTCATTTTTTACTGACGACTGCTTCTCAGGATTAGCAAAACACTTAGGGCGTTTCTCAATACCAAGTACGCAAACTTCTGACTTCCTTCCTTGGTAGTTCAGACTTGCCAAGTTCGACTCAGGTGAACGAACTCCCGTTCTTGATAACGTCACTCTCTCTGGCCAAAACGATTTGCCAGGGAACAAATTCATGAGACTAAAGATCGCCCGTTAGATGTACACAAGACAAATCATATCTCATGTTTAACCACTAGACATCAGAGTCGGCGGCAGACGTCAGAAGGACTAGCTGAGGTAAGGCTGCTCTCGGCGGGGTTAAAGAGCGCTGAGCGCATAATGATCGACTGTATCTCACAACTCCGAAAACGGCAGATCAAATTTTCAAATAGGTGCTCTCTTTATAAATAAACCACAGATTTGAGCTTTAAACAACTACATTCTCACCTGTAAAAGTCTTAAAACTACATTTCGTGACACATTAACAGTAGTATTTTTTTTTTAATTACGTGGGTTTCTCATTCTGAACTTTGAATTGGAACAGTACTTGAGCAGCATGACGATTCACAAGTCGCATGTGAACCGTCATATTGAGAAACGGCCTTGTTCTTGAAACATGGGTCAGTTTCCAGTTTATTATTATTATTTATTATTGGACCAACTTGCTCCTCAGAATCACAACCTGTAAGATTAATTATTGATTTATATATTTTCTCTTGGGTGTTCAAAATGTGTAGTTCCCTTTCGTTCAGTCACTACGACGTAACGTTAGTGACTAACGAATGGGGGTTTCGCTTAGAAGCCAATTACCTTCGAGGAATTTAACAGCGCCCAATGGCAGTGCCAATGCCATGGGCATGCGGAATTTGCATGCGTAACTCCGCCCCACAGCGTGGGTATATAAGGAAGTACGCTGGCAACATCGCATTATGTTTCTGCTTTGGAGCCAAGAGGATCTCTTCACTCCTTCAAGCCTGCTAACTGAGTCTTTGTCAGCCTTCGAGACGAGCAGGTTTCCAGAGGCGTTGGTGTCAACGGCGCATTCCAGCGATCGCATACTTCCTGCCTGCTGATCTTCACAGTGGTCTGCTAGACAGCTGGTGTGTGGTCCCTGGGCGTCTCTGCGAAGCTTCTTCTCACAAAAAGAGCTTACACGTGGCACGTCCTTTTCAGGAAGTCTCGCCCGTGTACTTCTGGGTGCGGACGGTTGCATTCATCCTCCGATGGGCACAATCACTGCCTGGTATGCTTGGGCGTTCAGCATGCTCAGGCACCGTTTGTGGATGTGTCATGTTCCCACTGTGAGAACATGACCATCGCGGTGCTGCGGTCGAGACTCGATGACCTTCATAAAGAAGTGAGAGTCCCCTCTGCCACACCCCAATCTACCGTCTCCACGAGAGGCGGTACTTTGGCTGGTGGCCAGGGTGACCTGAGGGTGACGGTGTGGAACAAAGCCCCAACGCTCATGCCTCGGGCCACACCCCCCTCTAGCAAACATTAGGAAAGAGAAGCTATGTCTTATTAGTGGTCTTATTTGCCAGATGAGCTTGCTTTTTATACAGTTCAATAAACAAGAAGTTAAAACAATAATGTCACTTCCTAACCAATAAATAAATAGATCCAAACAAACCACACCAACATAATTTCATCTTTGAATCAGTGTTTTTGAACAAATCGGTTGTGAGAATGATTCACTATTGCACAGACCGACAAACAATGCTAACTGAACAGCATTAAAGGTCCCATGGCATGGCATTTTTCTATTATTTTATAATGTTTCCTGAGGTGTACTTATATTGTTAGTATGACTTTTACATCATAAAATGTCATAATTTAGAAATAAAAGGCATTTTTTCAATACTGCTGTTTGCCCTGTGGCTGAATGCCCTGCTTCAAGAGGCGTGTCTGCTGTGAGACTTCAGTAAAAACGCCCACTGTTGTGATTGGCTGACATCTAGAACGATTCAGTCCGATTTGGTGAACTGATTCGGTTCACTAAAAAGAACAGGTTCAAAAGAAAGATCGTTCGCGAACCGGACATCACTAACGTACCAGAGACGGAGCTCAGCGATCGCTAACAAAGTTATTTATAGTACGTTACCTACTGAGTTATGAGAGCGCTGTCAGTCAGCGCTGTGAGTTTATTGTGTTTGTATCTGAGAGTTCTGAATAAACACGAGTCCCAGTCACACCGAGTCCGTCTGCATCATTATTACCAACTGTGTAACACATGCAAAGTACCATTACAGCTGTCGAGATGAACGAGTTAAAAGTAAGTGTTGATAATAGCATTATTTTTAAAATAAAATAAAAGCGTCAGTGACGCGCGTTGAGTACACAGCGCAAACAAAGACACAACAGCAGTAATCGAATGTAATCCAGTTTATTGTGGGGCTAGGCTGGCTAGCCCGAATATGCTCACGCTTAACTTACCCCCCTTCTGCTTAATCTCACGCCGCGTTTGGTGCCTCCGCTGTGGGCCAGATGCAGTACTGGGGGTCGGGGATGTTGAAGGCCAACGGCCAGTGCAGCCCGAGCTTCGGCGTGTGTGAGGCCGATGTTGAGCAGAAACTCACGACTGTATGCACATTTTAGAACTGGTAGACGCGACGAGGACGTACAAAAACACTGACTCACAAGATAGAAAACACGAAAACACCGTTCTGTCTGGAGAGACAGAAGCCGCATTGTGTGCACGAATAATAAATAATTAGCTACACATCAGAAATTACTGATCACAGATCAGAAGGAACTGAAAAAAGACTTCTGTTTTCATTTGTACATCCAAACACTGAGAAACTGCCAGCATTCACTCGTTCACAGGAATGATCTCTCGAGCGTTTGCATGGGCGTGCCAGATTCTCTGGGCGGAGGAAAGGGAGGTAACCGTTCCTGCTTGGACGTCAAAACAGGAGACTTCGGGATTGGCTCGTCTGGCCTGTCATTTTCTCAAAGGCAGAGAGAGACAGCCAGAACTCGGGTTTACACCGATCAACATTTCTATCCACTTGGGGACAATATTCAGGCTAGGGGAACTCATATTAATGTTGAAAAACCTCATAAAATGAAAATTTCATGCCATGGGACCTTTAACTGTTGTATAAAATCTAATATGCATTGTAATATTCCTCTCAGTAGACTCATAAAAAGACATTAGACTAATCAGAACTTCCCTAAAAGAGATTTAGATATTCATGAGAAATAAAAGTGACATTTGCAGCCCTTTTCTAAAGTACGAAACATGCCCTTTTAAAAACGACTCACAAGTTTTACATCACAGCAAGACTGATAACCTATATATTTTTTTGTCTAACAGTCAGAAACACAAGCAAAGAAAATGAAATCTATGATTTTGTTTGGATTGTGCTCTTTCAAATAAACCATATCTGTAGACTGGAGTATCACATGTTCTTGCTCTCACTAAAGTCTTTGCCCTGTCAGATTGCTCGTATCTTTCAGTAGAAAAGCTCAGGATTTGGTGGAAGATCAGACTGTGAGGATAAGCTCTCAGCTAACCATGACACAGATGAAATGATCAAATCTTAGCAAAGGAATAAAGGAGTGCAAGAGACACACTGAGAATTGTTGAGCTAAAAGTGTCACACAGAGACATCGCACAGTAAAAGGATTCGATCTCAGTTTAAAAAGGTTCAATTACTACATTGAACTGTTGTGACTTCATCTAACAGATGGCAAATGTAACCTTTGCTTTCTTTTTTACCTTCCATACGCCAGTGATTTAAACATACTGTATTCAATTAATATAAATAAGTAGAGTTCAAGGACCACTGCTTCTATTTAACATTTTACTAAACGTAAAGGAATTTTAATTTAAATATTCTTAAATATTTCTTATTAATTTTATGTCATAAGTTGTCTTTGTCCTATAGTGAAAATGCTTCTATTTAGCAGTTTTGCTCATGTTACAATTTTTTTCATTGCAATTTTAAAGAATACTTTACCTGAATTTACCCAAAATTTAATTAACATGAATTTCAGAATGCCTTAAATATTCTTAATTCTTAAATGTTCAGTTTTATATCATTTTTGTGGTAAGGCTTCACAATAAGGTTCCATTTAACATTAGCATGCATTAGTTAACGTGAACTAATAATAAACCACACTTCTACAGCATTTATTAATCTTTGTTAATGTTAATTTAAACATTTACTAATACATTATTAAAATCAAAAGTTGTGTTTATTAACATTAGTTAATGCACTGTGAAGTAACATGAACAAATAATGAACAGCTGTATTTTTATTAACTAACGTTAACAAAGATTAACAAATAACAAATGTTCCCTTTCAGTCGGTCACGTTCAACGTACGTCGGAACTGACCAACGAATTGGGATCTGTTTTCAGAGACCAATCTACTTTGAGTGTATAGAAACGAGCCAATAAACATTGGCATGCGGTTTGCGCATTCCACGCGCCGCCCCGCATTGTGGGTATAAATACGGAAGTAGAAGTACCGCATATCCCTTTCAACTTCAGAGCCGAGCATTATATGTTCCTACGAAGAAGTGTATTCTATGAGTCAAGAGTGAGAGGAAAACTGCCTACCTGCTTCCAGTGTCAGTGTTACGGTGCCTTACAGCGGTGGTCGCGAGCAAAGAGCAAGACAAACAGCTGTTCTCACAGCTCGCTGGGCGTTTTCCTTTGAGTGCTCACAGCAGGCTTGCACCTTTGAATTGCTGTGAGCCGTGGCCATTTCCCCTGTGTGCCTCGGCACTTGTTGGAGCGATTTTTCTCTTCTAAAAGAGCAACACGGTTTGACCCTGCGTCTTCTTCAAGATGTCATTCAAACCGTGTGTTTCTGGATGCCGTCTGTATTTATCTCCAGTTGACGGGCACGATCGCTGTCTCACGTGTTTGGGCGTTCAGCACGCTGAGGCGGCTTTCGTGGATGACTCATGTTCGCACTGCGCGAACATGACCATCGCAGTATTACGGTCTAGGCTCCAATACTTCAAAAGGGGTGGAGTCCCATTGCGTATCCCCCGATCTAGTGGTCCTCCCGCTGCAAAGCAGAGGGCTGCTACTTTGGCTGATGCCTTTGGTGGAGACCTGAGGGTTACAGTGATGGCACTCCTGCCGGGTCAACAGGCTCCTCGGGCCCCTCCACTGCGCCGGTAGAGCTTCCAGAAGAGCACACTGGTCCTTCCCATGGGGGGCCAGCCGTTACTTTCGGGGCTCCGACTGAGGACATGATATCGATAGCTGCATCGGGGAACGAGCTAATGGACTCTGGAGATGAGGATCCGGCTGCGTTACCCCCTTCGGGTGTGGTAGCGTTGTCCGAGACTGATCCAGAGCTCACGGCTATGCTTTCCCGGGCTGCCGCGAGTGTCGAGCTCGAGTGGAACCCTCCACTGTGTCTTGAACCCTCGCGGCTGGACGATTAGTATCTCGGGAGGGACCGTGCTGGTTCTCAGCACCCCGCCCCAGCCTTTCTTTCCGGAAGTGCATCAGGAGCTCACAAAGTCGTGGACGGCACCCTACAGCACCCGTACATGATCGACTGATTCCTCCGTCCTCACAACCCTCGATGGTGGCACAGCTAAGGGTTACGTGGAGGTCCCCCCAGTGGAGCGGTCGGTAGCGATGCAACGGTGTCCAAAGACCGCTACCGACTGGTGGGGTCACCCACGTCTCCCCTCCCGGGCATGTAGGTTCTCGTCCGGTCTAACGTGCAGAACAGATATATTAAATACAGTATACAGTATATTAAATACTGTACTCATTCAGCAAGTGCTATGCTATCAAAACATTGTGTTAACAATTAGCAAGGTAGCATTTATTGAATTAGCTAGTTAATGCTATAGCCAAGTTTCCATTTCTAATTTTTTTAAGTTGATCATTTTAATTGAAATGTATGAATTAGCTTACTCAAATATTTGAAGTTAAGAACAATTAAAATGTACAAAATAACTACTTACTTAAACTTTAAATGTCTTAACATAAAAAAATTTAGTAACCGTTTTGCCAACGTATTCGGGTTTACAGTGTAGCAGTTTGTGTTGGTTTATTTTGTATATCTTTTCTTATTATTTGTTTAGTGTTTTGTTGTGATTTGTTGTGTTTTGTAGTGTCTGTATATAGGTGAAGTTTATAAGAAAAAAAGTCTTGTGTTGCAAGATGATGTCACTCCTTTCAAAGATAGTTGCTTCACTATTGTAAAAGATCAATGGACAAACAGTTTTGAATTTGAAATAGGATATTGGTAAATCCCCATGCTAAAATAACACTAAAATGAAATTCTAACAACAGGCTGACTAACTTAGAATGTGACTAACTTCTTGGCTAGACGCCACAAATTTGAAAATGAATATATACAAGGCCCAAGATCCCAAGCAAATTAGATTAGATTAGATTAGATTAAACTTTATTTTCATTACACAAGTACAAGTACAAGGCAACAGAATGCAGTTTCCCAGGTCTAACCAGAAGTGCAATAGCAGCAAGTGCAGGATATTTACAGTGGTTGCGTAAGTGCAGGACATGGAAATGTACTGAATATATATAAATATGTATAAATAGAGAGATGGTTATTACTATAAACAGAACTGCATTACAGGTGAATATGTACAGTGAATAAATATACAGATGGCTATTACTATAAACAGAATTTACAAGTGAATATGTACTATGAATATAATATACGGATGGCTATTACTATAAACAGAATTTTACAGATAGAGGTATAGAATAATATGTTAGGCTAATATGAGGAATATAGCATTGGATTAAGGTAGTGCAATAAATTATGGACAGAGCTATCCAAAAGAAAGTGTAAAAGTGCAGTGGAAAGTGGTTGCATATTGCAGTTAGAAGTACGATGCAAAATGCAAATGTAAACATTTGGTACTATAAATACAGTCGGCAGTGCAAATGAGCATAATACAGTTAAGATATGGTGGTGCAAAATGCATAAGTAAACAGTTGTTACTGTAATAAACAGTCGGTAGTGCAAATAACAAAGTGAAGGCAGATGTGAGGTAGGAGAGTTAGCAGTTTATGAGGGAAGTGGATCAACGGGGGTTTGAGTTCAGCAAAGAGACAGCTCTGGGGAAAAAACTGTTCTTAAGTCTGCTGGTCCTGGTCCGGAGGATCCTGAAACGCCTGCCGGAGGGCAGGAGAGAAAACAGTCTGTGGGCTGGGTGAGAGGAGTCCTTGAGGATGCTGCGAGCTCGATGCAGACAGCGTTTCCTCTGGATGTGCTCGATGGCAGGTAGTGGAGTCCCTGTGATGCGCTGGGCAGTTTTCACCACCCGCTGCAGTGCCTTGCGCTCCGCAACAGAGCAGCTCCCATACCATACTGCCACACAGTTGGTCAGGATGCTTTCTATTGCGCAGCGGTAGAAGTTCACCAGAATAGCCGAGGAGAGCTGATTCTTCCTCAGTGTCCTCAGGAAGAAGAGGCACTGGTGAGCCTTCTTGACCAGGCTGGAGGTGTTGGTCGTCCACGACATGTCCGCCGAGATGTGGATCCCCAGGAACTTGAAACTGGAGACACGCTCAACAGCCATTCCATTGATGTGGATGGTGTCGTGTGTACCTCTTGACTCTTTCCTGAAGTCCACGATGAGCTCCTTCGTTTTGGTGGTGTTGAGGAGCAGGTTATTATCAGTGCACCATGTGGCCAGGTGCTGGATCTCCTCCCTGTAGGCAGTCTCATCGTTGTTGCTGATGAGACCAATCACCGTAGTGTCGTCAGCAAACTTGACGATGGAATTAGATCCATACACCGGCTTGCAGTCGGAGGTGAAGAGGGAGTAGAGAAACGGACTTAGCACACAGCCCTGTGGTACACCAGTGTTGAGTGTGATGGACGTGGAGCAGGTGGATCCTGATCGAACATTCTGGGGTCTGTCAGTTAGGAAGTCCAAAATCCAGTTACACATTGAAGTGTTGATGCCCAGGTCTCCAAGTTTGGCTATTAACTTGGATGGGATGACAGTGTTGAATGCTGAGCTGAAGTCAACAAACAGCATGCGTGCATAAGTGTTCTTATGGTCCAGATGGGTGAGCACAGAGTGCAGTGCCATGGAAACTGCATCCTCTGTGCTCCTATTGCTGCGATAGGCAAACTGGTGTGAGTCCAATGTGGATGGTAGAGAGTCTTTTAGGTGTTCCAGGACCAGCCGCTCAAAGCACTTCATAACGATGGGTGTGAGTGCTACAGGGTGGTAGTCATTAGGGCACCTCGGGCTAGAGTGTTTCGGCACTGGCACAATGGAAGTGTGTTTGAAGCATGTTGGTACAGCTGCTTGGGCAAGAGACAGGTTGAAAATGTCTGTAAAAACCCCAGCGAGCTGCTCCGCACATGCCCTGAGAACACGACCAGGGATGTTGTCTGGTCCAGCAGCCTTGTGCGCGCTGATCCGGCTCAGTGCCTTGCAGACTTCTGTGGAGGAGAGTGTGATTGGTGGGTGGTCAGCTGAGGGTTTAAGCTTGGTTGCAGTTTCTCTGTTGTCTCTTTCAAAACGAGCATAAAAGTAATTTAGCTCGTTCAGGAAGTTGACATCAGTGGCTGCGGGGGTGGAGTGGGTGGGTTTGTAATCACTGATGGCCTGAATGCCCTGCCACATGCGTCGAGGGTCAGAGTTGGAAAAGTGTCCCTCTATCTTTTGCTTGTAGCAGTGCTTGGCCTTTTTGATGCCCCTCTTCAGGTTTGCTCTGGATGTGCTGTAGGCTTATGCATCACCTGATCTGAAGGCAGTGTTGCAGGTGACTTCAGCAGGAGTCGCACTTCCCTGTTCATCCAAGGCTTCTGATTTGGGTATGTGATGATCTGTTTCTGGGTTGTAACACTGTCAATGGTGGTATTGATATGATCCAATACAGAGGAGGTGAATGAGTCAATGTCCGTGTGAGCGCCACTGGTGGCTTGAGAAGCAAACATACTCCAGTCTGTGTTTAGAAACCTTTCCTGGAGTGTGGAATCTGCCCCCGCAGGCCACACCTTGATGATCTTCACTGATGGCTTCACACGGTTGATGAGGGGTGCATATTTGGGTGTTAGAAACAAAGAGACGTGGTCTGACTGTCCCAGGTGGGGGAGGGGTGTTGCAACGTAAGCTTCAGCCATGTTTGTGTAAACATGGTCTAAGGTTTTGTTTCCTCTGGTGTGGCAGGAAACAACAATAAACGCAGCTTCCGGGTGATCAGTCTGTTGTTTACTGATGGCTGCATGAAGTTCTTTCATAGCAAGCTTAGCATCAGCATCCGGAGGAATATAGGCTGCAGTGATAATGGTGGAAGTGAACTCCCGCGGTAGATAAAACGGTCTACATTTAACCATGAGAAACTCAAGGTTAGCTGAACAATGACTCCCAACAATAGCAGAGTTTGTGCACCAAGCTTTGTTAATGTAAATACACAATCCACCGCCTCTGGTCTTACCGGAGCCATGTAACGTTCTATCCACCTGGAGTGTGTGGCGTCCCGCTAGCTCAATAGCGGTGTCCGGTATTCCGCTGTTTAACCAGGTTCCCGTGAATATTAGGACGTTACAGTTCAAAGGATTCTTACTGTGTGTGATGCTGAGTCGAATCTCCTCCATTTTGTTCACTAGCGATCGTGCATCAGCAAGGAAAATGCTGGGTAAAGAGAGCCGGTGCGGCGATAGCATTAGCTTAGCACGCCGACCTCCGCACTTCCCACGCCTTTGTTTACGATCACACCGCCGCCTTCGAGCACTTCCGCCCGGCCGGGTAGAGCGCACAGCCTCGGGTGACCTAGCGATCTCAGGAAGGAGTTGAAGATTGTCCATAAAACTGTCGGAAATTCGCAAACCAATATCCAAAAGCTCACAACGGGTGTACGATGTAAAGGCACAACTGTTCTGTACGAACAGACCCGAGATGAACAAGAAAAATACCGCAAAATTGAACACTAATCACCATTATGGTGACTTCAAAACAATTACAGTACTAAACAATATAATTTCTTACAATGGCATGGTTAAAGACAACTTTGTCTTGGGAATTCACTGTAAAACTAAAGCAGTAGAAGGATGTTAGCATCATTTTGCTGAAAGTGACCCAGCATGCATTTAATCTCTGTAAATTTTTGACTACAGTAATTTACTGTAAAATAACACTCTTTAAAATTCCTGGCAATTTTTTACAATGTAACATAATTGGACCTTATTGTAAAGCATTACCATTTTCCTTTGTTTTAAATATTTCCAAATCATTGTTAGTTAACTAATGGGACCTTATTGTAGTTACCATTTTTTCTTTGTTTTTATATTTCAAAATCCTAAAACTTAAGGTTAAACTGGAAAAACATCCCCCATTTTCATTTTGGACCCCAGTGTATGTAGGATTCTTAGACCAATTACAGCAGTGATGATGTCTGTAGGATTCTAAGGAGCTTTATGTTGAGAGTATTTCTCCTCTTCTCATTAGCTCTGAAGGCATTCCTGCCCTCCGTTAACACTGTGTTTCATGTACAGTGTGAACAGGCTCTACAAGCCGCTGCTTAATTTGTCTTTCCCAGCCTCCGCAGGGTGCCGAAAGCCAGAGCTGCTTGGCCGTGATACTACACCGATCACACAGTGACTATGTTTCCTCTATATCCGGTGTGTGTGGAGGCGTGTGGGTGTGTTGTTGTGTTTAAACATATGTTCCTTCTTCTGCGAGAAAACATCTACGACCTTTTAGACATTGATAATTTAACCCGAGGAGTTTGGCGTGAAGCGTGATGTGTAGCTTGACGGTGAATGTGGAGGGTGATTACCTCTCCTGTTGTTTAGTGCTTGAGGTGAGGCAAAACTAATTTAATAAAAGAAATGCTGGCAATCTTGTCTAATCAGTAATATTGATCAGTTCCCATAATTACAATCAAGGGGGAAACCATGCCTTTTTAGCACGTGGACGCAAGAACTTTATCTAACTTCTGACCAAAGGTGTTCCATTCCCTAAGGCTCAAAATGATTCATACATTCAAAGAAACAAATTGCAAAGCCAGCATTTGCTAGCAATTCACTGTTAACAAAGACACACCTCAGATTGCAACGGGTAAAATGCTAACAGTAATAGTATTACCATTTTGCATACAATCCTCAACAAAAAAGTAACTCTTTTACAGTAATTCACACACATGTATTTACAGATTTTCTTTTGTGGGGACTTTGACTAATTGATGCATTTCATTCGCAAAGAAGTGAATGTTTATCGTTAGCTGTGTGTAATTAGTTGTGTATCATTATCATTATCTCCCTGGGTGCCACAGTGCTTGTGTGATGTCAAACCCCCGCATCTCTTGAAATCGGGCATGGGGTTTCACAAGTGGCCGTTCGATTGCACTTTTCTAGGAAGTTCCAAGTTTCTGTGTTGAATGTAAAGTTGCAGAAACAATTCAATCTTTCTTGCAAAGAGGAAATGTATGTAAACTGGACTTGAAATTGTTTATGACATTCAAATTCCCAAATAATAGACTACACACTACCATTCAAAAGTTTGGGGTCAGTAAGATTTTTGCTCACCAGGCTGCAAATATTCTGTATCGCAATATATAATATTGTGAAATATTATTTGTCACAAGTGCACCGCGGTCTTCCTTCACTGCACTCACACTCTGGAGTAGACTTCCCAGCATCCCTTCTGGTTCTCACTCATTCAGCCATCACCCGCACCTGCCACTGATCATCAGCCAGTCTGATAATCCATGACATACTTTTTTTTTTTAACAATGTAAAAGTATTTGTTACATAACTGCTCTGAAACATATCCAAACAGCTTTTATTGGGGTCATCCAAATTCATAATCCATAAAACAGGCAATAGGTCAAACCACAGAGCAAACCATCCAGATAATAAAAAGTCCATGGCACAGGGAAATACAGTGTAACTCAAACAAGACTTAGCAATGAATGACTGAGGCCTATAGTCCACACGTACATGGGTATTTTTATAATGTAATGTTTTATAATGTACATGGGAGTTTTTCCTCCTTGGTTTAAAAAAAATTGTGTCCACACAAGCACGGTTTTTAAAAAAAATCTTGTCTACATGAAAATGAAGTGCTGTCAAAAGCCATGTTGGCCAATCAGAAGCCTGGAAAGAAGGTTATTACCGGTTCCGGCCGGCTAACAACATTGTCATAAGCATTTTAATATTATTATTAATGCCATAAACCAGAACAATACAATGAAACATATTCATTCAAAGTAAAAAACCATTGTCATAAGCAGTGACCTGAATATAATTTTACATTCTGACGCCTCTGTTAATGGGATATATAATGGGAGAACTGTGCATGTATCTATTCTGTATACATGTTATAAGCCCTGTTAGTACAGTTATTAGCAGCAATATTTTGGCTCCGTTTGTCATTGCACAGACTCACCTCATGTAAACAAAAGAGATACTGGTGCACAATCTGACGTCAAACAAAGTAGATAACAGCGTGCGCTCCGATGTCACAAGCCAAAATCTCCGGTTTCACCTTCTACACGACAACGCTGCAACCGGAGTTTATAAAAATCTTTACCCCGTCAGGAGTTTTCAAAAAAGTAAGGTTTCAATGACCGGATACTGTGCTTGTGTGTGGACGTACGGCCAAACCGCAAAGCTGCTGCAGTTTTAAAAGTACCCGTGTTTGTGTGGACAGGGCCTGAATAAACCGGGCTTATAGGCAGAGTTAACAAGGAAATGACACACAGGTGGAAGTGATCAAACAATAATAAGTCCAAGCAATGGATTATGGGAAATAACGAATGGTTATGGGAAATGTAGTTCATGAAGGAAAAGCCAAGGAGTCGGGAGGAGTTCCCTCTAGTGAAAATCAAGGGCAATTCAGCCGGTGGATGTAACAGTTTACTGTCAGTTTTGATCAATTTAATGTACACAATAAAAAAAAATCTTAATTTCATTAAGGAAAACTTTTCCATGAAATTGAATTACATTTTTCCAACAAAATCTAATTTGTTTGAAAGTATTTGTTGTAATCTTGTTGTATGAACTTAAATTCATTTAGTCAAGACTACTAACAAAATTGTGTCATTACTAATAGATAAAATAGAAGGGTATAACTGATGACCATATGTAGACTGGCAAACTGAAATAATTTATTTTATTTATTTAAAAAACAAAAATAGTAAATGCAACACTTGTTCACATGCTAAGTGTAACATTTGCAGCATGCAAGTAATGATCAAGTAAAAAACAATTTATCACTGGCATTAGCACAGTTTCAGTTCGTTGAGAATAGCACAGACTTAGTTCACGTATAGCCACCCACAGCCTAACCACAAGGTCTACACTTCAACATAATGGTAACTTCAAAAATCGACACAACATAAACTCTTTTAAATGTCAAATATAACTGAACATCAAACTTTAATAGTTCTTTCCCTTAAACAGAAACACATTAAACAGCACTTAATTTCAACATTTACTCTCCTGATCCATCCCTATGCAAAGCATGCTGGGAACTAGAAATACACTGCCCGTTTCAGTCAATGCAACAAGAAATGATTCATGTAGTCCCAACACAAATGGTTTAGGTTAACTTAACATTTTACAAATTTCTATTTGAAGCTGCAGTCCGTAACTTCTTTTGGTTAAAAATGATCCAAAATCAAATTTTGAGCAAATATACAGTATAACCAGCCAGCGTTCAAAACTATCTCCTTACCTTAACCCGATTCACAGCGGTAAGCTTGTAATAATGTGCTAGAATATGAGTGGTACTGGTGGATTTCCACAGGAAATTGCATATCTTTGCATCATTACATCATGTCTGTTTACATAAAGAAGAAGTCCAACTAGTAGTATTGCATGTGAGGATGCTGCAGGTGGCGGATCATTTATAGCCTTTTCTCACAGCAGCTGAAATAATTAAACTTATCATTTGATGGCGGATTGTAATCCAGAAAGTTCCAAACAACATCAGTGAGAACTGGAGATTCACCCGTCGTCAAAAGCAAAATATTAGACTGTACAGAAATTGAAATCTACAGGTAACTCTAATACACACTAAATACATGTAGTCGCTCAATGCTGATGTTGTTAACATCAACAATTTGAGAACAAAGCATAACAATACTAATAATTTGCACGGTTTGATGTGATATGAGCCAAACAATCGTTTGATTTATTCACTGTTGGTACCGCGATTTATTGTAATACTTTTTTTCTCTCAAAAAAACGAAACGTATTGTTCTGGTCATTCTTCCAAGACATAGTATCTGTAATTCCGGTAATTATGGTAAACTATGGTAAATCATGCTAGAATCATGGTAAACTATGGTAAATCATGGTAAACTATGGTAAATCATGCTAGAATCATGGTAAACTATGGTAAATCATGCTAGAATCATGGTAAATCATGCTAGAATCATGGTAAACTATGGTAAATCATGGTAAACTATGGTAAATCATGCTAGAATGATGGGAAACTATGGTAAATCAAGCTAGAATCATGGTAAACTATGGTAAATCATGCTAGAATCATGGTAAACTATGGTAAATCATGCTAGAATCATGGTAAACTATGGTAAATCAAGCTAGAATCATGGTAAACTATGGTAAATCATGCTAGAATCATGGTAAACTATGGTAAATCAAGCTAGAATCATGGTAAACTATGGTAAATCATGCTAGAATCATGGTAAACTATGGTAAATCATGCTAGAATCATGGTAAACTATGGTAAATCATGGTAAACTATGATAAATCATGCTAGAATCATGGGAAACTATGGTAAATCATGGTAAATTATGGTAAATCATGCTAGAATCATGGTAAATCATGGTAAACTATGGTAAATCATGCTAGAATCATGGGAAACTATGGTAAATCATGGTAAACTATGGTAAATCATGCTAGAATCATGGGAAACTATGGTAAATCATGGTAAATTATGGTAAATCATGCTAGAATCATGGTAAACTATGGTAAATCATGGTAAACTATGGTAAATCATGCTAGAATCATGGTAAACTATGGTAAATCATGCTAGAATCATGGTAAACTATGGTAAATCAATGTAAACTATGGTAAATCATGCTAGAATCATGGTAAACTATGGTAAATCATGCTAGAATCATGGGAAACTATGGTAAATCATGCTAGAATCATGGGAAACTATAGTAAATCATGCTAGAATCATGGGAAACTATGGTAAATCATGCTAGAATCATGGGAAACTATGGTAAATCATGGTAAACTATGGTAAATCATGCTAGAATCATGGTAAATCATGGTAAATCATGCTAGAATGATGGGAAACTATGGCAAATCATGCTAGAATCATGGTAAACTATGGTAAATCATGCTAGAATCATGGTAAACTATGGTAAATCATGCTAGAATCATGGGAAATCATGGTAAATCATGCTAGAATGATGGGAAACTATGGCAAATCATGCTAGAATCATGGTAAACTATGGTAAATCATGCTAGAATCATTGTAAACTATGGTAAATCATCTGTATTGACTTCAAAACTGTCAAACTTACATTTTTAAACTACTTTAAACTTCAAACCTTTAAACTTTAAACCTTCAAACTTAAATCTTTAAATTAACTTTTTTAAACTTTCTGGTCTATGCTTTTTCAAGCCAACTTCAAAGTTTGTTTACAATAGTTTACCATGATTCTAGCATGATTTACCATAGTTTACCATGATTTACCATAGTTTACCATGATTCTAGTATGATTTACCATAGTTTACCATGATTTACCATAGTTTACCATGATTCTAGTATGATTTACCATAGTTTACCATGATTTACCATAGTTTACCATGATTCTAGCATGATTTACCATAGTTTACCATGATTTACCATAGTTTACCATGATTCTAGCATGATTTACCATAGTTTACCATGATTTACCATAGTTTACCATGATTCTAGTATGATTTACCATAGGTTACCATGATTCTAGCATGATTTACCATAGTTTACCATGATTCTAGCATGATTTACCATAGTTTATCATGATTCTAGTATGATTTACCATAGTTTACCATGATTCTAGCATGATTTACCAGTTTACCAGTAAAGTACAGTATACACACCAGTGCGGTGACAGCCTACACATATTATCGTGACGATACACAACCCACGTAAAGATAATCATTCCGCAACTAACTGCAAAAGCAGGTTTCAAACAGAGATGTCGACAAAGAGGCAAAACTTACAGACTGCAGTTTTATCGCATAGACCGTAAAAAAATATGGACGACGCAACTTCATTGGCTTCCGCTGAAGTAACTGAAGCCTCTGGAGGTCCGAATATGGCGCTGACATCTTGCGCAGATTTGGGACTGAGTCTGCGCAGTAGTGATCTCGGGACTGGAGTCTGCGCGGTAGAGAGCAGGAAGTAGAGCTGCGATATCAAAAGCCCGCCCACACTCTCACAGATGCAGAACAATTCATGATGTCAGTGTGAAATAAACAGTTATGGAAATGTAGAAATTAAAGCTCCAATCTCCACCCAAAAATCCCCAAAAAAGTCTGTTAGTGCCTCAGTGACAACTTCACTCAGAGAAGCTGTCAATTTCAGCTGTCAATCATGACGCCACACCCCCCATTTTTTTATAGCATCAAATAACTAACTAAAACTAAACTTATTTAAAAAACGAACACTTGAAATAAAATCATTGTGATAAAAACTGCCTACAATGACAGAAACCAACTTTTGGAAAAAATTATTTAAAGTGTAATTTGATTGTTCAGTTTGTCTCGGGTCCATTAGAAAACACGGAGGGGCGGGGCTTATGAGCTATACTGGGACCAGCCACCTGGGGGCAATCGAGGCGCGGAGGCTTCAGTTTCTGAGAGGAGTGCTACAGTCTTGCTTTAAAGTGATAAAATTGAGTGCACGAAAGAATTGTGTTGTTTCAGCCTATTTTATTTAAATAAACTGAACAAACTGCTAGAATAATTTGTTGAGTGTATCCTTACAGAATAAAATGATTACTTTCTTTCTCACTGACCCCAAACGTTTGAACGGCAGCGTATTTCAAAGTTTAATCTGCTTAGTTGGATGCTCCACTATGGCCACAGCTGCCCATGGCCATTTTTAGAAAAAGAAACCAAATTTGTTGGTGAACATCTTGTGCTGTGTGTACTTGTCTTGTGCGCTTGTACAGAGGTCCGAAAATAACATGACCTCTCCTTTCATGGCAAACACAAGTGCACCTGCTTCTCTGTCCAAAGGTAGTAACGGTAATGAACTAGCAATTGTTAAAGCTGCTCACCTGTTCTTGAGCTCAAGGTCCACTTGTTTGATGTCCACACTTGAATGATCTGTTTTGGATTACGCTGCTTGGATCACAATAACCACGTTGATGGCAAGATAATGAGTTGTATGGTAATTTTAAATAAAGTGTAGGAAGAATAAAGGACTGTGAGGGTGAGCTGAGAGCCTGTGTTTTTAAATGTGGAGGACACAAGCTTGGGGGATACATGTGCTTTGTCAAACAACAGACGGAGGATGGCACTTCAAACACACGGGCGCAGTGCTTTAGGGAAGGTGTACACGCACAAATCCAGACAAACACAAAGAGCACTTCACATGCTCGCATCAGTCGTATGATCTCATACTGTCTGATTATGTTCTCGGTACATTTGCAATAAAAAATATAAGGTACTGAAAGGAATTATTAAGTCTACAGCAATTAAATAACAATGTAGAATATCCCCGTCTCCAGCAGACTAGCACTGAGAGCCCATGTAATGTAGCAAAAGCATTAAAGGTTAAAAGCATACTGCCTTTCAGCTTCACAGAAAGACTATTAGAGAAAAATGATGCATTTGAATAGGCCTTCTAGAAGGAATAAAACTTAGAAAACTATTTCCAAGCAGGAGTTTTTTGTGTACCAGAGAAATATTTAAAATATGAGATCAACTCTCGTAACCTAAAAAACAAGGGAGTTTCATTAAATATTAAACTTCTGCTGACAGACAAACAAGAAGGAAATGCAATGCTTCAAACAAACCAACCAAGGGATTTGCACACACATTACAAAATAATTTGTATTTATAAAAACAAAAATCATATTCATGTTGTAAAACAACAGCAAAAACAACAACCTTATAAACCGGTCATTTTTTAAACCGCACTGAGCTATTGTGTGGAAAGCGGCATGATTTATTCATTAGGTTGTTTTTGTCAAAGCAAGTTAGATGTGATTTCTGTCCACCTTCTGTTCCACACTGATTTAGCCACAAGTTGACAAACCACAAGGGCTGGACAGATTGTGGGGGTGTTTATCGTCATGGCGATAAACAAGGTTACTTTAGTCACGGATTGTGTGCAGGTTAAGAAAACCCCATGTGACATTCTTCTACATGGAGTGACTTGAATGTCAGCCGTACTGTAAGAGGGAATGTAAATTGCATTTTGTGAATGACAGCAGGTGTAAGAATACTTCTAGTGCAGTGATCGTGGGAGACGTTCTGATGATATTTGAGCGATAAAAATGTAACTATTTGTGCTTCTGCCACTAAACAGATACAAGTAAACACACACACACACACACACACACACACACACACACACACACACACACACACACACACACACACACACACACACACACACACACACACACACACACACACAAAAAACAGTTAAACCTGCATAGTGCATGGGACCTTGTGAAAGTAGCCATGGAAACAAGTCTAACCCAATATCCTCATATAGTTTTTCACATTTTATCTTTCAAATTGGAACATTTTGCTGTATGCACCTGACAAAAGAGAAGAGAAGTACATTTTGTGTGTGTGTGTGTGTGTGTGTGTGTGTGTGTGTGTGTGTGTGTGTGTGTGTGTGTGTGTGTGTGTGTGTGTGTGTGTGTGTGTGTGTGTGTGTGTGTGTGTGTGTGTGTGTGTGTGTGTGTGTGTGTGTGTGTGTGTGTGTGTGTGTGTGTGTGTGATCAACTCATAAAGAATTAATTGAGTAAATAAAATGACTCACTTAAATCATTACTACTGTTAATTATTGAATTATAAAAATAAACAATGCACTTATTATAATATGCATACTTAATATACTCATATGCCACCATTATTTAATTTTTTATCAGCAAAGAAAATGAATTTTGCGAAGCAATGTGGAGAGAAGAAAAAGGGTTTAGTGAATGAGGACATCCCTTTGAGAGATGATAAAAATATCAAAACAAGTCAAGTGAGAGTAGTTGTGCATTGAGGAGGCTTGCTGGAAAGCTTCAGGGTTTAGCATGTAGTGTGTAACTATTCAAAGGCAGTCACATGCCAGACTGGCTCTATGAATTAAACATGGACAAAACACTGGCACAAAGACAGCTGCATGCCCGTGGAGTGGTGATAACCACATCTTGAGTAGGAGAACGACCTCCAGAGCCCTTTAGCAGAGCCAGACGGAAAAAAACATCCATCAGTGGCTGGAAGATTGCAGGAAGGATTCATGACAGCACATCAGCAGCTCCTGTTGAGCATTTCCTTCTGACCGAGTCTATAAAGGTGTAGCAGGGAAGATTTATAGAAAAATAAATCATAGTGATAACACTTATTATTATAAAAATATAATTTACAATACTTGTAATATATAGTCAATTATGTTTATTACAAAAAAAAATATTTATAATTAACAAAATAAGTTTGTAATGATAACAGTAAGGTTCCTTCCCATTTTTATATTATATTCTTTATTTTATTCTGTATATACACTGCATGCAGAATTATTAGGCACGTTGATTTACTATTTCTTTTACAGATAAAATGAGCCAAAAAAGAGATTTAACTCAGACTGAAAAGTCAAAAATTATTAAATGCTCATGGGAAGGAAACAATTCTAATGCTATACTAGAAATTGCAGTTAAGGCATGACCATTGGACAGTGAAATACTCATTGGGTCAGCAAGGTCAGACAAAATGTTAACTGCAGAGGAATTAAGAAGAACACCTTGCACTTCTGGAGACTCCAGGTAGCTTGCAGTGCTAGAAAATGGTGGCGCTGGAGACTAAATGGTTCCTGATGGTTTCGCACTTAATTCTTCACCTTGATTCTTCTTTTGCAGTTAACATGTGTCTTTTCTTCGCCACCTGTTTTGTCTGACCCTGCTGACCCAATTAGTATTGCATCCTTCTCATGGGCATTTAATAATTTTGACTTTTCAGTCTGAGTTAAATCTCTTTTTTGGCAAATTTTATCTGTAAAAGAAATAGTAAATCAACGTGCCTAATAATTCTGCATGCAGTGTATATACAGAATAAAATAAAGAATATAATATAAAAATGGGAAGGAACCTTACTGCTATCATGTGCTGTGCTGTCATATTATATATATATATATATATATATATATATATATATATATATATATATATATATATATATATATATATATATATATATATATATATATATATATATATATATATATATAGTTAAGGTTATATTTATAGTAATATATATATATACACTCACCTAAAGGATTATTAGGAACACCTTACTAATACTGTGTTTGACCCCCTTTCGCCTTCAGAACTGCCTTAATTCTACGTGGCATTGATTCAACAAGGTGCTGAAAGCATTCTTTAGAAATGTTGGCCCATATTCTTGCAGTTGATGGAGATTTGTGGGATGCACATCCAGGGCACGAAGCCCACCACATCCCAAAGATGCTCTATTGGGTTAAGATCTGGTGACTGTGGGAGCCATTTTAGTACAGTGAACTCATTGTCATGTTCAAGAAACCAATTTGAAATGATTTGAGCTTTGTGACATGGTGCATTATCCTGCTGGAAGTAGCCATCAGAGGATGGGTACATGGTGGTCATAAAGGGATGGACATGGTCAGAAACAATGCTCAGGTAGGCCGTGGCATTTAAACGATGCCCAATTGGCACTAAGCGGCCTAAAGTGTGCTAAGAAAACATCCCCCACACCATTACACCACCACCACCAGCCTGCACAGTGGTTACAAGGCATGATGGATCCATGTTCTCATTCTGTTTACGCCAAATTCTGACTCTACCATCTGAATGTCTCAACTTAAAATCGAGACTCATCAGACCAGGCAACATTTTTCCAGTCTTCAACTGTCCAATTTTGGTGAACTCGTGCAAATTGTAGCCTCTTTTTCCTATTTGTAGTGGAGGTGAGTGGTACCCGGTGGGGTCTTCTGCTGTTGTAGCCCATCCGCCTCAAGGTTGTGCGTGTTGTGGCTTCACAAATGCTTTGCAGAAAAAAAAACAGAAAAACAATGTGTCTAATAATTCTGCACGCAGTGTATAGTCATATATTGCCAACAGTATTTGGACACCCCTCCAAATCATTGAATTCAGGTGTTCCAATTACTTCCATGGCAACGTGTATAAAATCAAGCACCTAGGCATGCACCTAGCACTGCTTCTACAAACATTTGTGAAAGAATGGGTCGCTCTCTGGAGCTCAGTGAATTCAAGCGTCATACCGTGTCAAATAAAGGGGGTTGGCACTTGGGGCGGCCAATTACATTTTGGGGGTTGCCCGTGCCACCCCAGGCCCCCCCCTCTGGCCCTGCCCCTGATTGGGAACAACAGCCACGTAAAATCACAGAGTGGGGTCAGCGCATGCTTTCTGCAGAGTCAATAGCTACAGACCTCCAAACTTCATGTGGCCTTCAGATGAGCTTAAGAACAGTGTGTAGAGAGCTTCATGGAATGGGTTGCCATGGCCGAGCAGCTGTATCCAAGCCTTTCATCACCAAGTGCAATGCAAAGTGTCGGATGTAGTGGTGTAAAGCACACCGTCACTGGACTCTAGAGCAGTGGGGATGTGTTGTCTGGACTGATGAATCACGCTTCTCTGTCTGGCAATCCGATGGACGAGTCTGGATTTGGCGGTTGCGAGGAGAACAGTACTTGCCTGACTGCATTGTTCTAAGTGTAAAGTTTGGTGGCTTCAGCATACCAAGACATTTTGGACAATTTCATGCTCCCAATTTAGTGGGAACAGTTTGGGGATGGCCCCTTCCTGTTCCCACATGACCATAAAGATAAAGACATGGATAAGCGAGTTTGGTATGGAGAAACTTGACTGGCCTCCTGACCTCAACCCGATAGAACACCTTTGGGATGAATTAGAGTGGAGACTGCGAACCAGGCCTTCTCGTCCAACATCAGTGCCTGACCTGGCAAATGCGCTTCTAGAAGAATGGTCAAAAATTTCCATAAACACACTCCTAAACCTTGTGGAAAGCCTTCCCAGAAGAGTTGAAGCTGTTATAGCTGCAATGGCTGGGCCAATTCCATATTAAACCATATGGATTAAGAATGGGATGTCATTAAAGTTCATGTGCATGTAAAGGGAGACGTCCCAAAACAAAGTTGGCAATATAGTGTATAGTTCAGTGATATATAGGCTATAGATTATAATAATCCAAGTTAGGATAATCTTACTGTACATTTGCACAAAGTGATAAAGAATCATTGACAGTGCACTCGGGCAAAGACTTAAAATGCTTTTTAATCTCCACTAAAATGTAACTTTTACTTCTAAAGATGTGCATCATGCTTTCTCCTAAAACACACTAAACCCTGCATTTTTTAGTGTCTGGCACTTTTTGGGTAGGGAACACACACACACACACACACACACACACACACACACACACACACACACACACACACACACACACACACACACACACACACACACACACACACACACACACACACACACACACACACACACACACACACACACACACACACACACACACACACACACACACACACACACACACACACACACACACACACACACACACACACACACACACACACACACACGTTCTTGAATATATTGTTTGCATGGACTCTCCATAGGCGTAATGGTTTTTATACTGTACAAACTGTATAATATCCCCTTACACTAAACCTACAGAGAACTTGCTGCATTTTTTTATTTCATAAAATACAGTTTAGTATGTTTTTTGAGCCATTTAGTTAACAAGGACTCAGGAAGTGTCCTCATAAGCCATGTTAATGTTGTAATACCCATGTCATTATACACATTTGTGTCCTCATAAGCCATATATACCTGTACTCACACACACAGAGAGATGAGGTATGACTCACTGTTGTGAATCCAAATAATATTTTCTATAAATTCTACAGTATATGACTCAGATCTGTGGGCAGCACAGGTGTACAGTAGTTTTTTGTTCTTTATGAAACAAATGTTGCACACTCCTGGCTACTCCTGATGGGAAATGGATTAGCCTTTGCGGTGTGGCAGAAGGGAAATTGTCACACTTAATCTCACGGTTCAGCTCATCTCTGGAGGAAATCCTCCTTCTGGCCCCAAGGATATGCTGAGGTGAGAGGAGTGATTGACGGCTGTTGGGGAGCTCAGGGCACCTCAATTCAACTATAAGTAATCGTAGATCAATGACAACTATACTGTCAGTCAGCCTAAATTAGGTGTTCTCTTCCTCTGTTTAGGTAAAAACTGGAGAGCCAAGCAGATGGAAGTGTCAGAAATGGAAAACTATAGTTTATAGAGTCGCACTCGTTAAACTGTGGTGAAAATCAAGTTTTAATGTTGTTTATGTGGTGTTTTTAATATGCTTTAAGACAACCCACAAGCAAATTCATCAGGCAACAACACCATTGCTAAATATTTTCTCCTTAAACCTGCAGTGAACCACACTCAAAACAACTACAACTATATTGAGTCATTTTTACAAATAACAATTTAGTTATATGAACAAAAGAAAGTCAAGTAAAGCTGACAAAATTTCTTAAAGTAAATACAAACCATTTGAATTTGTCACTGTTACATAATATTTATATGTGCAGGTTCCTTAATAATGTTATGTTAAATTTATAAAAGTTTATTATGTTAGGTGAACACATTTATTGATTTAATTTACCTTATTAAATTAACTACTTGCTCTACAAGTGTAAGTGGAAAACTATTCAATATAACAAAAAGCATATTTTTAGAAATACAATTCAAAAATAACTTAATTGAGAACAGGAAGTCCATCCAATAAATGAGTGTATGAGCGGCCACAGCCTAAACACAGGCACCAATCTTCTGCATAATGGTAACCACAAAATTACAGAAACTCCTCTAAATGTCCAACATAACTGCACATAACACTAACATAAACTAACAACATCTTTCCCTTTACTGAAATAGATAAAATAACACTTTAATCCCTAAATTTACTCTCCTAATGCAGTCCCTTGCAAAGCATGCTGGGAACTACAGATCCACTGCCCAGTTTGTTTCACAGGGCAATGTTAAGTTGACTGAACAAACACTTATTAAGTAAAGCTGACAATACTCATTTTTAGTAGAAACAACTCTAAGTAAATCTAAGTAAATTTAGTTACATGAGTTTTTTAAGTAATGTGAACAAGGAACTAACAACAGTGAAAGTTCATTTTTTGGAGTGCAAGGTGGTCCCCAAAATGTGGTTTGAAATCGCTTGTGTTCCTTACATCACAAACATGTTGTAACCAATCATGTCAACGTGTGGGTGGATTGTAGCATATCATTAACTATGCTGCGAAGCAGGGGTCTCAAGAGAAGCCAGGTTATCCCGGTATATTTTTCTATTGATATGAAAAATTTACATTTAGCAATACAGCAGGGGAATTATGTAGCTGATGTAGGCTATATATTACGATGCTATGATGAACTATGCTTTTCTCCACTGACATTCTGAATCAGTTTCTGGTTGGTTCAAACATATGGCAGTAGTGTTGTAGTACTTGAGAGTCTTAAGACTATTGTTTGACGGTCTTGACCACATTTGTACTCGGTCTTGTCTCGGTCTTAGATTGAGAAGACTCATTTTTTTGGATTTTAGAAGGGAGCTTAAGTGACTTTTGACTTCAAATCATGATGCAAAGGTCCCCTTTGGTATGGAAGTACCTTAGGGCCATAGAAATAAATTTATCTTAAGACACAAGTGAGATCACATTTTGTAAGTTCAAGAAAAATGTCCTTTTGTTTTTCCCTACATGGATTATTCATTAATATACATTAATAAAACATACCTGGTAATCAACTACAATTTATTGGGAACATCTGGATGTGTTGAGCTGTTGTACAACTATTTTTGGTGAAACAATGTCAAGTTTAGGATTAGCGAATAGTTTCATTAGATAGCTAACATGGCTAGCAGCAGCAAATAACTTGTTAGCTGTCTTAAGATATGGATACATGGATTGTTGAAGTCATTACACTGCCATGTAGGCTATGTAATTCAAGTCATTAATCTCAAGTAAGGTATAATGTATAGCGAGGCGGTTGTTATAGTGAATAACCCCTTCAGGCTGATTCAAGACCCCTCCATGACTGACTGAATCTCTGAATGTTTTAAAAACGCTGTACCCAATGTTTAGATCTGTTGTGGTATTTATGCAAATTAGCACATCTGTAATTAGATTATGCACCGTTCGTCCATGTTAACAAACAATTTAAAAAAGACTTGTAATACATTTTTGGTTTGTCTTGATATAAGTAATCAACTCAGTAATTTTCATGGTGATATCTAAAAGTTACATTTTTTACCCTATTCATGTGAGAAAAATAATGAATAGGCGTATGAATAGGATATATTTGGGTCTTTTTCGGAACTTTCCCCTAATGTGATTCTTCTGGGCTTTTCTTTCCTTACTCAGGACATATTGAGGATACAAAATCAGTTGAGTTTGATTCTGTTGCAATTTGTTCACCCTTTTTTCTTGGACTGGACTAGTAGGCTATGTGCTTGCTTCAATAAAAATTAATACAATTATGATGAAGCTAACTGGTTACTAGCAACCTAGTTATAATGAAGCTAACTAGTTACTAGCTAGCTAGTTATTAGTTATCTAACATTAAAAACATGTTTCTATTTAATGAGAAAGTCATATGAACCTCAAAGTGTTAACCTGTCACCTCTGACCTTCAACAGCTGTCACAGCTCCTGGTGCAGATGGGATGTAAACCTTGACTCACTAGGGCCCAGGTCAGGAAGCAGACAAACTGGCTAAACCGACCGTCTGCTAGCTGTCTCAAGTCACCAGTGTCAGATAAATCCCAGCACATAGAGACTCTTTCACCTAGATATTATCATATAGAGACTGTGTCTGTTCCCCGAATTAGTAAATACAAAAAAACATCAAAACCATTCAACAGTAAAAATGTAATTGATGTCCAACAAAGAAACAAGATATAATACAGATGAACAATTGATAAAGCTTGGGTTGGGTTGAATATTCGATCCCTTTCCCCAAAAGAGCTTGTTGTTAATGATATAATTATAGATAATAATCTAGATGTGCTGTGTTTGACAGAAACCTGGCTAAAACCTGATGACTACATTACTTTAAATGAGTCCACCCCCCAAGATTTTTTTTATAAACATGAGCCGCGTCTGAAAGGTAAAGGGGGAGGGGTTGCTGTAATTTATAATAATATCTTCAGTATTACTCAGAAGTCTAGTTTCAAATATAATTCCTTCGAAGTTTTGGTGCTTTATGTAATGTTATGTAGTGTACATGATAAAACCCGTTTAACATTTGTGTTAGCTACTGTATACAGGCCACCAGGGCATAATACAGACTTTATCAAAGAATTTGCTGATTTTCTATCAGAGTTAGTACTGGCCGTAGATAAAGTACTAATTGTTGGTGATTTTAATATCCATGTAGAAAACGAAAAAGACGTATTGGGATTAGCATTTAAAGACATAATAAATTCTATTGCAGTTACAACACGTGTCAGGACCCACTCATCGCCTTAATCATACTTTATACCTAATATTGTTACATGGAATAAATGTTGATACCGTTGAAATTCTGCAGCAGAGCGATGACATCTCAGATCATTAGGAAGAAAATTTTAACCATGCAGCCGTCTACTACAGTATCACATCAGACAGAGCATTGTAGTGTCACTGAGGAAAAATTACACTCATTCACTGCTATAGGAGAAGAAGAATTGGCTAAACTCGTTAAATCATCAAAATCAACAACATGTATGCTTGACCCTGTACCGACTAGGCTATTAAAAGAGATGCTACCAGAGGTCATAGATCCTCTTCTTAATATCATTAATTCATCTTTGTCATTAGGATATGTACCGAAAACTTTTAAGTTGGCTATTATTAAACCACTTATTAAAAAAACGCAACTTGATCCTACAGAATTAGTCAATTATAGACCAATCTCAAATTTACCCTTCCTGTCAAAAATACTTGAAAAGGCAGTGTCTTCACAATTATGTTCCTTTTTAGAAAGAAATGGTTTCTGTGAGGATTTCCAGTCAGGATTTAGACCGTATCATAGTACTGAGACTGCTCTCATCAGAGTTACAAATTATTTACTCTTATCATCCGATCGTGGCTGTATCTCTCTATTAGTGTTACTCGATCTGCATTCGATTCTATCGACCACAACATTCTTTTGAATAGACTCGAAAATTATGTAGGTATTATATTATCTTACCTATGTGACCGTTATCAGTTTGTAGCAGTAAATGAGTAAAAGAGATGTCACACCGATCACAAGTTCAGTATGGAGTACCGCAAGGCTCAGTGCTAGGACCGCTGCTCTTCACCCTGTACATGCTACCACTGGGAGATATCATTAGGAAGCATGGCGTTAGTTTTCATTGTTATGCTGATGATACTCAGCTCTATATTTCTTCACACCCTGAAGAAACTTACCAATTCACAAGATTAATGGAATGCATACCTGATATAAAACATTGGATGACTGGTAATTTCCTGCAACTCAATTCAGAAAAAAGTGAATTTTTAATTATTGGACAAAAAAGCTCCACAAGTAGTTACCTAGAATACTGTCTAACACTTGATGGCTGCTCTGTCAAGTCCTCCTCGTCAGTGAGGAACCTGGGTGTGCTCTTTGATACCGATCGTTCGTTTGAAAGCCACGTTTCTAGCATCTGTAAAACTGCATTCTACCATCTTAAAAATATATCTAAATTACGGCACATGCTCTCAATGCAAAATGCTGAACAGCTAGTTCATGTGTTCATGACCTCAAGGTTAGATTATTGTAATGCTCTACTGGGTGGTTGCCCTGCTCGCTTAATAAATAAACTCCAGCTGGTCCAAAACGCAGTTCTTACTAGAACCAGGAAGTATGACCATATTAGCCCAGTTCTGTCAACACTGCACTGGCTGCCTATTAAACATTGCATACATTTTAAAATCTTGCTTATTACTTACAAAGCACTAAATGGTTTAGCTCCCCAATACTTGAGCGAGCTCTTAACATATACTCCATCACGTCTACTGCGGTCTCAAAATTCTGGCCAGTTGACAATACCGAGAATATCGAAATCAACTGCAGGCGGTCGATCCTTTTCCTATTTAGCTCCTAAACTCTGGAACGGTCTTCCTAACATTGTTCGGGAAGCAGACACACTCTGTCAGTTTAAATCTAGACTAAAAACACATCTCTTTTCTGTGGCATACACATAAAACACTTTTTCAATTAAATGATTGTTAGGCTGCATTAACTAGGTCAGCCGGAACCGGGAACACTTCCCATAACACCTGATGTACTCGTTACATCATCAGAAGAATGGCATCTACGCTAATGATAGTCTCTCTGTTTTATCCAGAGGTTTACTGCAGTCAGCCGTATCCGGGCCGTATCCAGATAAGATGGTGGACCTGCGCCCAGAGAAGACCAACGCATGACCCTGAAGTGTCCGCAGAGACCGTGTCGACCGTGCACGGCATCCTCAATAAACCCGTCTCCGGCGTGATGATTCCGATTGTTCGAATATTACAATTTAATAATACTTAAATCGATATGTCATCCTCAATAAACCCGTCTCCAGTGTGTTGCCTCCGATCATTCGAATATTGCACTTTAATAATTATTTAATCAACATCATCCTCAATAAACCCGTCTCCGCGTGTTGCCTCCGATCCTTCGAATATTCAGATCTATTATGACCTCTGACCTGTAAAGTTTCCAGAATAATAATCATACGCTGTTTGTTAATTGGCCAGAGGAGAACTGGCCCCCCGACTGAGCCTGGTTTCTCCCAAGGTTTATTTTTTCCCCATTAGGTCACCTGATGGGGTTTTGGTTTCCTTGCCACTGTTGCCTCTGGCTTGGCGTGCTCAGTTGGGGACACAAAATATTTCTACATTTTCAACTAAATATCCAAATAAATCTAATTATTAAACTAAATTAACAATATAAACTAAATGACTGATCTAATTACTGATCTAAAGCCCACACTGTCACTGTATGATAATTGAAATGAACTGATGACATAACCATTTTCTCCAGAATGGCTAGACGGCTGAATAAAATTATGCTGCATTATTTTCCTGTTTAACACTGTAAAGCTGCTTTGAAACAATCTGCATTGTAAAAAGCGCTATATAAATAAAGTTGACATGACTTGACGTGTTGTTGCAGGAACTGATTTGCTATAGGCTACTTCTGACTGGTCGAAATCTCATGCTACTTAGGACAAATTTAATGTACAGAAGTATCTGCACTGTTTAAATACAAAATTAAAGTTTTTGAAGGAAAATATAAGTAAAGTCACTTTGATGACACAATTTTTATGTGAAATGTTCATATTTACCCCCAATTATCATGGTATGGGGAACATTTTTGTTTTTTTAAACTTGAAACCAATTTTATTGGATTCCCTGACCCCAAAAATTTACACTTTGACACCAAATTTGTCATTATAGCGAGAACAGAAGCAAAGATATGGGCTCTACAGTATTTTCTGCGCATTGGCGGCCGTTTTTGAAAAAAAACAGTTTATTTCTGATACAAAGTGTGATCTCACTTGTGTCTTAGGATAAATTTATTTGTATGACCCTAAGGTACTTCCATATCAAAGGCGACATTTGCATCATGACTTGAAGTCAAAGGCCTATTTTTTGGGCTTAACCTCCCTACTATTTAGTTTCAAGACCGGTCAAGACCACAACTACTGGGATATTACTAAATTGCCAGTGCGCTGCCTGACTTATTTATCAACATCATTAATGTGATTGGATGTAAAATTTCCTGCTTCAGATGCAATCAATAACTTATTTCTAATTTTATTTATTTATTGTGGCGATTCAGAAATTGTGTCAAAAATGTCACCAAAAATTCATGCAAATGCTCACAAAATTCAAGATATTGTTGCAAAAAGTTCTTGTATGAGATCTGGATTTATAACATGTGATATAATTAACCAATATCACAAGAGCAAGAGAGCTGTTTTCACAAATTTGAGCATGACTGCAAACATGATATTGCTTTAACAAACATTCAAAAAAAATTAAAACATTAACCACAATATTATTTATGCATTTGTAATTTACCAATTCAGATGCATCATCTGTATCACCTCGGTAGCGCAAAGATGAATTTTGTTGTTAATGATTTCATTTGATTGGTAACAGCTCTATATAATGTCTTATTCTTATTATATTTATTATAAGTAATTTATTATAAGTTATAAGTCATTTCTCAGGTGGTAATGTGGATCTCTGAATTTAAGGAGTGCTGAATTTAAGTGGTCTGGTCTTGGTCTTGACTCGGTCTCGTCCTGCCTTGGTCTTGTCTTGGTCTCAACACACATTGGTCTTGGTCTCGGATTAGGTGGTCTTGACTACAACACTTTATGGCTGAATTATTTCCACTTGCCATTGGGAAGCTACTACAGTACAGTTGACAGTGTGGACCAGGTTAGGTATTCTTCTGAGCTTGTGTGATTGAGGCGGAGACTAATTTGCATAGGTCTGCATATACTAAATGAAGCAAGGGTGTAGATTCAAGCTAATTTAAGGCACAAATTAATTATATTCACAGGGAAAAAAAACGTCTAAATATGTCATTTGGGTGATCAAAGATGAGTTGATCACGCAAGAGATGAGAGATAAAATTATTGACTACAGAGGGATCGCAATCTCAATCCTAAATGACACCGATCAATAACACCGGAATAAATTATATGTCTGTCTTTTGAGTATTGTTAATATTGTTTTTTCAATGGCTAATTTGTATGTAAATTTGCTTATTACATGGCTGTGGAATACTTGATTCTGATTGGTCAATCGTGCATTCCAGCAGTATGTTATTCCCAGATAACAACCGCCAAAGTGAATAAAACACCGCTCATCCAGGTACTATGAGTTATCTTGACCAGTACTACTTGTATGCTTAAAGAGTTAGTTCACCCAAAAATGAAAATTCTGTCATTAATGACTTACCCTCATGTCGTTCGACACCCGTAAGACCTTTGTTCATCTTCGGGACACAAATTAAGATATTTTTATTATAAAACGATGGCTCAGAAAGGCCTCCGTTGGCAGAGTATTTTGCCCTCACAAGACCCATAAAAGGTACTAAAGACGTTGTTACAAAGTCCATCTCACTACAGTGGTTCTACAATAATTCTATGAAGCGACGAGAATAGTTTTTGTGCACAAAAAACTAAACAAAATAACGACTTTATTCAACAAGTGCTTGTCTTCCATCTAGGCACCGCGACGCATGCGTGAGAATATGACGTAGCGACGATCAATGTAGAATTCAACAGCTTAGATATGGCGCGTCTTCCTCTGCTTGTAAACAAAGCTCCTCGCTTCCGGGTCATGTGTCAGAATGCCGGCTCTATTCTCGCGCATGCATCGGGGTGCTTCGTGAGTTCACGTCAGATGCCTAGATGGAAGACGAGCACCTGTTGAATAAAGTCGTTATTTTGTTTTGTTTTTTTGCGCACAAAAACTATTCTCGTCGCTTCATAAAATTATTGTAGAACCACTGTAGTGAGATGGACTTTGTAACGAAGCCTTTAGTACCTTTTATGGGTCTTGTGAGTGCAAAATACTCTGCCAATGGAGGCCTCTCTGAGCCATCGGATTTCAGCAAAAATATCTTAATTTGTGTCCCGAAGATGAACAAAGGTCTTACGGGTGTCGAACGACATGAGGGTAAGTCATTAATGACAGAATTTTCATTTTTGGGTGAACTAACCCTTTAATGTGTCACTCAGCTGTCGTTGACTGTCTGGCGCCATCTTGTGATGGAAGACTTCAAGGGTTTCACGGCCGGAACTTTACTTTACAAAGTTTTAAATATGGATATTTTTTTTACACAAACGCATTAATTCGCTTCAGAAGGCCTCTATTAACCCTCCAGAGCCGTGTGGAGCACGTTATTCGATGGACAGCTGCATTTTTTATGGACTTCAAAAACAGCTACAACTACTGCTATTATAAAGCTTGGATTAGTCAGGACTTCTGAAAGAAGAATGTCATATACACCTAGGATAACTTGAGGGTGAGTAAATCATGGGTTAATTTTCATTTATGGATGAACTATATCCCTTTCAACATTCATTTCAACATACAGTGAGGAAAATAAGTATTTGAACACCCTGCTATTTTGCAAGTTCTCCCACTTAGAAATCATGGAGGGGTCTGAAATTGTCATCGTAGGTGCATGTCCACTGTGAGAGACATAATAAAGAAAAAAATCCAGAAATCACAATGTATGATTTTTTAACTATTTATTAGTATGATACAGCTGCAAATAAGTAACACCTGAGAAAACCAATGGTAATATTTGTTACAGTAGCCTTTGTTTGCAATTACAGAGGTCAAACGTTTCCTGTAGTTTTTCACCAGGTTTGCACACACTGCAGGAGGGATTTTGGCCCACTCCACACAGATCTTCTCTAGATCAGTCAGGTTTCTGGCCTGTCGCTGAGAAACACGGAGTTTGAGCTCCCTCCAAAGATTCTCTATTGGGTTTAGGTCTGGAGACTGGCTAGACCAAGCCAGAACCTTGATATGCTTCTTACAGAGCCACTCCTTGGTTATCCTGGCTGTGTGCTTCGGGTCATTGTCATGTTGGAAGACCCAACCTCGACCCATCTTTAATGCTCTAACTGAGGGAAGGAGGTTGTTCCCCAAAATCTCGCAATACATGGCCCGGTCATCCTCTCCTTAATACAGTGCAGTTGCCCTGTCACATGTGCAGAAAAACACCCCCAAAGCATGATGCTACCACTCCCATGCTTCACAGTAGGGATGGTGTTCTTGGGATGGTACTCATCTTTCTTCTTCCTCCAAACACGTTTAGGAATTATGACCAAAACGTTCTATTTTGGTCTCATCTGACCACATGACTTTCTCCCATGACTCCTCTGGATCATCCAAATGGTCATTGGCAAACTTAAGACGGCCTTGACATGTGCTGGTTTAAGCAGGGGAACCTTCCGTGCCATGCATGATTCTTCCATTTTCTAATGATTGCTCCAACAGTGGACCTTTTTTCACCAAGCTACTTGGCAATTTCCCCGTAGCCCTTTCCAGCCTTGTGGAGGTGTACAATTTTGTCTCTAGTGTCTTTGGACAGCTCTTTGGTCTTGGCCATGTTAGTAGTTTGATTCTTACTGATTGTATGGGGTGGACAGGTGTCTTTATGCAGCTAACAACCTCAAACAGGTGCATCGAATTTAGGATAATAAATGGAGTGGAGGTGGACATTTTAAAGGCAGACTAACAGGTCTTTGAGGGTCAGAATTCTAGCTGATAGACAGGTGTTCAAATACTTATTTGCAGCAGTATCATACAAATAAATAGTTAAAAAAATCATATATTGTGATTTCTGGATTTTTTTTTTCCGATTATGTCTCTCACAGTGGACATGCACCTATGATGACAATTTCAGACCCCTCCATGATTTCCAAGTGGGAGAACTTGCAAAATAGCAGGGTGTTCAAATACTTATTTTCCTCACTGTATATGGTAAAAACAAATCTTTTCAGAAATAGATAAAGGCTTAAAACAGTTTGGAACTGTTTTTCTTTGCAGAAGAGCTAATAAAATATTTAAACTCAAGAAAATATTTTGTGTCTAATTTACTTGAGACAATTAGTCGTGTAATAAGCGGGAAAATGTGCATCCAGCTGGTTGTTATCACAGAATAAACCCATTCAGGATTATGCAAGACCCCCTCTGTCGGGGTTTATTCTACGATAACAACCAGCTGGAATGTACATTATCCCTTACTTATTGAGCCAGAGAGAGCAGTTATCATGTAGGCCTACAGTATGAAACAGCTTCAGAAACCACACAGTTTCGTTATTTCTGTTACAAATAGTCTTATTATCACAGATATAGTTCATTCAAGAAATTCGTTCAAAAATGCAGATTCATCCAGTAATGAAACAATTGATGTATTTATTCATTGAACATTCATTCAAACCATATTTTTTTAAATAATCAATTCAGATTAATTAAACATTATAAATAGACTGTAGTAATTTAGCCTGGATGCCAGCCGAACTTAACCCTGGCCACAACGTCAGGCTAGCAGAAATTAACTTAAATTAACTTAACTTAAATTAAAGAAATTAATTTTGTCAGAATCTTTAGTAAATTACATGATATTTTGTTTAGTTGTCGGTTCAGAATCGTGATCTTTGTTTGAAAAACAACCAGACTAGTAAAGTCAATTTGCCATAAATTTAGTTGTAAACGTCTGCTGACAGTTGAGAGGGGCAGAAAACACATCTACTGGGCTCTGTCGCCATTTATCTGTGTGTACCAGGAGCTGGTGTGATAAAATGATGGCTCAGTGCCAGAATCTGATGTTATTACCATAGTTTATGCGCTCTGGTTGTTTTTATGTCTGTATCAAGAGGTTAATCTGGTGGCGCAGGTTTCAGTTGAACATTTAGCGACACATCTCTACCCTCTCTGTTTAATGTGTATAGTGAGCCACTGAGCTAACATTCATTTTAAATTTGTGTGGAGGCCTCTATGACTAAATATAACGCATGCATCCAAAAACCCTGTTTGAAATGAAAATGCATTATACAAAAATGTTAAATTGCCGGCCATGTTAACCTCAAAACATCACCTACTTCTGGAATTAACTCTCCCCAGCAGTGTGTAATGCATCATGCTCGTGAGTGGTTGTCATGCCAGCATGGTAGATGCCATGTGGGAGATCATCAACTCTGTGGTGGGGCCAACCTCTCGCTGCTTCATACTGATCTTTAATTGCCCTGTAATTAAATTAAGCCCTGTCAGAGAGTCTACCCAGATTATCTGGGTCATGTGCAATTTTCTTTGTCTCTTTTGCTGTGTGCAATTGGCTCCACTGAGCACTCGAGCATGGATAAATATGATGGCAGCTCTTTCCACGTGAGCGGAATGTCCTGCATCTACAACACCTGCTTTTTATGGACCCTGCCTGGCTTAAAGTGGGCCAATGAATAAAATAGTAAGACATGGCTGGAAGAAAGAGAAAGAGGGTGTAAATATGTCAAATATACGTGGTACCGATTTAAAGACAGTTTGTTACCTTAACCCTGTGGTGCTCTTCGTTGAGGGCTGCATTGGTTGTCTTCCTGGTCATAAGTGACCGGACACCTAAAAATTAAACTTCCTCCACCCCAGTAAATATTACTGGGTATAGTATTTTTCTTCAATAATATTTTTTATTTGTATTTTGAGATGATTTGATGGTATTTTTTAATTTATGCAATAATTATGGTCTATTTTTGCCATTGAAAATTATACCACATTTTTTTTTTAAATTATTATTATTATTTTAAATTATTGCAGTATTTCAGGTTAAAATAGAGACTAGGCCTTCAAAATATATATATTTTTGAAGGCAGAATAGCGCCCTCTTTTGGAATTATTTAAGAAATCATGCAACCATGGGTGTAATCACTAGAGGTCTCTATGGAGAATTCCCTAGTTCTGTTTTGAACACATTTAATTTTTTTTTTTTTTTTGATGGATTTGAATATATATTTAAAAAATCTCGAAGACTATTTATTATAAAGTTTTAGATATTTTTTGTTTTGTAAGAAATATAGATTTTTTTCTGTGAATTTGTGTTTTTGCAGATTTCTCATTAATTTCCTATGGTGTCATTTTTGACCGAAGAGCACAAGTGGGAGTATTTTTTTTACAACCACCTAATGCTAGAAAAATCACCAAGTTTTATATTATTTTATATCATGGTTCATAGGTTCAGTTTTTCATAGGTGTGTGTGTATAAGTGTGTGTGTGCGAGTGTGTGTGTGTGTGTGTGTGTGTGTGTGTATGTGTCAATATCACATTCTTGATGTTATAGAGTGTCACCCCTTTACTGCTGTGTACCTTTTTCAGCATTGTGGCCGATTTGTAGATTGTACACACACAAATTCTGTGAATTTTTGTGTTTTTGCAGATTTCCCATTAATTTCCTATGGGGGTCATTTTTGACCAAAGAGCACAAGTGGGAGTATTTTTTTACGAGTGTCAATATCACATGTTTTAGAGTGTCACCCCTTTACTGCTGTGTACTTTTTTTCAGCATTGTGGCCGATTTGTAGATTGTACACACAAATATTCAGTGAATTTTTGTGTTTTTGCTGATTGAAGACAATGAACGTTACCTTTTTTTTAAAAGACCAATTAGCATGCTCGAATCATGACCCCATTTTTTTTGTGTTTACATACCTAATGCAAGAAAAGTCACCAAATTTCATATCATTCCGATGAAGCAGTGATTTTTAACAATAAACTGACAAAATGTGATTATAAATGTTATAATAGTGACTTCATAAAGTCTAAATATGAATCATAGAACAATATTAGTGAGTAGTATGACAAAATGTCTATTTTAACCAGCAGGTGGCAGGTGGCAGTCATGGGCTCACTTTCATTTTAAAGTGTCTGTTCATTTTAAGGCACACTTTCCCTGTAAACTCCATTAAACATGCTTACAAAAACACTCATTTTTGCAGATGTATATTTTTTAAATAAATGATGGGTAACAAACTGCTTATTCCATATTTTCCCCTTTAAAACATATTTTAGATAATAATAGATAATTGAAAGAAAATAAGTTGACAAAAAGATTGAATGTAATATTTTGTGATAAGCATAACAAGAGATTTATAAACATCACAAGTGTGACTGTGCCATTTTGCTCTTTTTTTAACCAGGAACACTACGTGTATCAAAGTATCCCAAAAAAGTTAAAAAAAAAAAAGATCCCCCAAAAATGTTGGGAAGTAGTTATACCCTGTGTGAGTGAAGTCAGTAACCATCCAGAACATGGCAATTCATCCTAGCAACTCTCCAGAAACACTCTGGAAACCAGTCAGAACACTGTAACGTGATTTTAAAGTAAAACTTGTTTTTTTTTTTTTTTTTTTACAAATGCCTTTGGTGCAGCTAGAAGTGTAGAAATTATATGTGGCACATATTAGTAGTTTAGTGCACTGTTTTCAATAGTGTCATTGTAACCAATGAAACTGTACGGACGGAGTGTGTGATGCACATATGCACCACTGCATGTTAGTTTATGATTGCACTCCTGAGGTTTCTGAAATAACTTGGTTCTTGTTGCATCTGTGCTCCTGCCAGGGGAACAGAAACGGCTGTTAAAGTGACCTTTGCCATCAGATTTCTGTTCCAGAAGGGTCTTTCTCATAGACCTCTACAACAGGGGCAACCTCTGACCTCTACCCTTATGTCGTGTTCGGGTCATTTTGAGGATGAGGATGTCGCTCACACAGGGTATAACTACTTCCCAACCTTTTTTGGGATATTTTTTTTTTTTTTTTGGGATACCTTATTACATGTGTTCCCGGTCAGAAATGACCAGCCTACAAAAAAGAGCTTTTAAATCTCTTGTTGTTACCAAATATTGGATAGAATCTTTTTGTCAACTTTTTTTCTTTCAATGAGGACAAGTTTTGTATTTCTTTTTGGAACTGATTGATCATAGGCATCATTAATCTGAGCTTATGCACTTCCATTTTTGAGTGAAAAAAAGCAGTATTTGTTGATAATTTTGTCAATATTCAATAAAATATGAAAAAGCATACTGTGCTTTAATGTTTAACCAAGAAGTTTGTTTTGAAATGCTTTTATTTTGTACACAATGGCACAAAGTCACTCGTGTGGTGTCCCTGGTCAAAAATGACCGGCCTAAAAAAATAGCTTATAAATCTTGTTATGCTATATTATCACCAAAAATTGGATTCAATCTTTTTGTCAACTTGTTTTCTTTCAATTACACTGTAAACTTGAACAATTTAGGTAATCAGTTACATCAAATTAAGAAATTTTAAGAAGTTTAAGTAGAACTTGCAGATTTTTATTTTGTACATGAAGACTTCAGATGCAAAAGCCTCTTGAGTCTGACGTTTTTCTTTAAAATAAGAATTTTTGTCAGGTTTCTATGTATAGGTTTCTACCTAAGTACCGGTACTTCTGAATGGGCTGAGGCTGGGATTTAGTGGGTTTGAAGTTAAAGCATTTTATGAACTTATACTATATGAGAGCATTCACGCAGAATCGTTATCTCATTTTTGACCGAAGTGACTTTCAAAGGCTTTTGCATCTGAACTCTTCACATTTTAATTGTTCTTAACCTCAAATATTTGAGTAAGCTAATTCATACATTTAAATTAAAATGATCAACTTAAATATTTTTAGTAGTGGAAACTTGGCTCGCTTTAACTAGGTAATCAATAAATGCTACCTTGCTAATTGGTAACACAATGCTTTGATAGCATAGCATAGCATAGCACTTGCTGAATGAGTACAGTATTTAATATACTGTATATCTGTTCTCAAACTAAGCTCATGCACTCGTCACCATGGTAACACCCCCCCTCCCCCAAACATTACAGAAACTCGTCTAAACTAACATAGCTAAACATTAAACACTACTAAATCTCCACCTCAACATTCATCTTGCACACACAAAAAAAGTATTATATAATATATATATATTATATATAAATTATTATATTACATTCATTTTAGCATTTACTCTCCATTTTGAGTGTCATGGCAAAGCATGCTGGAAAATAGAAATCCCAGCCCAGTTTCAGTTAAATTTAAGTTTGTCTAAATGAAAAGAAACAAACTCATAAAACTCAAAAATTAAACAATTCAGATTACTTACAATGTGTCAGTTCTGTGACCTCAAAAGAAAAAGAAAGTTCTAAATACTCATAAAAGTTCATTTGATTGAACCGATTTGTTTAATTTGAGTTACTCAAACCAATTAATTATTTTGAGTGTTAGGGTTTACAGTGGTTTTGTATTTATCTTTGAAACTGACTGACCAAAGTTTTCAACACACCGTAAGGGCTAAGCAACCACAACACAACATTCCCATTTCTTATGATACCGTGCTTTCAATCTTGTTTGTATGCACTGTTGCACTCGTTCATAATGGCTTAATGCTTTCTGATTTGTGACTTATTTACATTCATGTCCATGCAATATCTTCCATTGTAGCATGATAGGCCACTATTCAGAGTTTAAAATGTGTGTCACACCACTCTCTCAAACAGCGCAGACAAGAAAACAGCAATAAGAGCGATAAAACCAGCAGTTTTCTGAGTGCTCTATTTTTGAATTGGACTCCAATTATGTTTCTCGCTCTCCACAGAAGATGACTCTCTCACTCTGTTTTCCTTTTCTGCATGGCCCTCAACAGCCAACACCCCTTTCTGGCTCCATCAAATGGCTCAAAGAGATGCATGAAAAACAAATTCCCTGCATTTGAAAGAATAGAGAGGACATTGATTTGGGGATTGAGCTGCTTCAACTGAAAAGAGGAGAGACAAAGCATGTGCATTGAATGTGAGTTACTGAAAAGATGGAGGGAAATCGGGGACAGAGACAGCATGCTGATCGATGGATGGGAGAAAGAGAGAAAGAGAGACAGAGAGAGAAAGTGCCTATGATTGGGGGGAGAACAGCAGGTAGAAGGGGTGCCATTCTTCAGTTATCTGAGCGTCAGGGTCACGGTGGCTTTTAAAAATAACTGCACAAATGCACACATACTGTAGCCTGGAATAGTGAGGTGAAAGAGGCAATATAAACCAAATCATTCCTGAAAAATAAGCCTCATTGTGTCCTCCAACCAGAACTGTTCACCTCAATATCTTGGAAAAGACAATCCCTAGACTCTCTTGTAGCACTATTATGGACAGAAAACATAGCTGTTAGCACTTGAGAACATGTCTCAATTTCCAAACGTCTGACATGTCTGCCAAAGTCTGCCTGACATAAAAAAGGTGGCTTATGCTAAGAAAATTGATGTTTTTAGAGCTTTGTAGAAATATACAGTGAGTTCCACGCCGAAAATCAGGGGTTCAAAATCTAATTTAAATGTGAAAATAAACAAAGTTTTAGTATTTTAAGTAATTTTAAACAAAGAAACATTGTGATGGAAAATGAATGAGAAATGTTTAATATTCTGCACTATTTTTCGTCCACTAGTCTAAATAAGCCTTTTGAAACATCGAGCTACTTTGTACAAAAGTGTGTGTGAAGCACATGATGCTCTTTGGATTATTTGCGAACCATGCTGAGAACATTATCATCAGGTTTTACACCAACTTGTGGAGCTGGTTAAAGAGGGAAAAGGAGAAATATACAAATAGAAATATTGTGACATTTTATTTCAAATGATATGAGATGGATATTATTCATATAATATGTTTTATATAATTATTTGTATTATTCATATATTATTTCTGTTTTAATAATTTATTCCTGTGATAGCAAAGCTAAATTTTAAGCATCATTACTCCAGTCTTCAGTGTCACATGATCCTTCAGAAATCATTATAATATGCTGATTTGGTGTTCGAGAAACACTTATTATTATTATTATTATCCATGTTGTGCTGGTTAATATTTTTGTGGAAACCATGATAATTTTTTCAGGATACTTTGATGAACAGAGAGTTAAAAATAACAGCATATATATATATATATATATATATACAGTGAGGGAAATAAGTATTTGAACACCCTGCTATTTTGCAAGTTCTCCCACTTAGAAATCATGGAGGGGTCTGAAATTATCATCGTAGGTGCATGTCCACTGTGAGAGACATAATCTAAAAAAAAAAAAATCCAGAAATCACAATATGTGATTTTTTTAACTATTTATTTGTATGATACAGCTGCAAATAAGTATTTGAACACCTGTCTATCAGCTAGAATTCTGACCCTCACAGACCTGTTAGTCTGCCTTTAAAATGTCCACCTCCACTCCATTTATTATCCTAAATTAGATGCACCTGTTTGAGGTCGTTAGCTGCATAAAGACACCTGTCCACCCCATACAATCAGTAAGAATCAAACTACTAACATGGCCAAGACCAAAGAGCTGTCCAACGACACTAGAGACAAAATTGTACACCTCCACAAGGCTGGAAAGGGCTACGGGGAAATTGCCAAGCAGCTTGGTGAAAAAAGGTCCACTGTTGGAGCAATCATTAGAAAATGGAAGAAGCTAAACATGACTGTCAATCTCCCTCGGACTGGGGATCCATGCAAGATCTCACCTCGTGGGGTCTCAATGATCCTAAGAAAGGTGAGAAATCAGCCCAGAACTACACGGGAGGAGCTGGTCAATGACCTGAAAAGAGCCTGGACCACCGTTTCCAAGGTTACTGTTGGTAATACACTAAGACGTCATGGTTTGAAATCATGCATGGCACGGAAGGTTCCCCTGCTTAAACCAGCACATGTCAAGGCCCGTCTTAAGTTTGCCAATGACCATTTGGATGATCCAGAGGAGTCATGGGAGAAAGTCATGTGGTCAGATGAGACCAAAATAGAACTTTTTGGTCATAATTCCACTAAATGTGTTTGGAGGAAGAAGAATGATGAGTACCATCCCAAGAACACCATCCCTACTGTGAAGCATGGGGGTGGTAGAAACATGCTTTAGGGGTGTTTATCTGCACATGGGACAGGGCGACTGCACTGTATTAAGGAGAGGATGACCGGGACCATGTATTGCGAGATTTTGGGGATTAACCTCCTTCCCTCAGTTAGAGCATTGAAGATGGGTCGAGGCTGGGTCTTCCAACATGACAATGACCCGAAGCACACAGCCAGGATAACCAAGGAGTGGCTCTGTAAGAAGCATATCAAGGTTCTGGCTTGGCCTAGCCAGTCTCCAGACCTAAACTCAATAGAGAATCTTTGGAGGGAGCTCAAACTCCGTGTTTCTCAGCGACAGGCCAGAAACCTGACTGATCTAGAGAAGATCTGTGTGGAGGAGTGGGCCAAAATCCCTCCTGCAGTGTGTGCAAACCTGGTGAAAAACTACAGGAAACGTTTGACCTCTGTAATTGCAAACAAAGGCTACTGTACCTAATATTAACATTGATTTTCTCAGGTGTTCAAATACTTATTTGTAGCTGTCTCTCACAGTGGACATGCACCTACGATGACAATTTCAGACCCCTCCATGATTTCTAAGTGGGATATATATATATATATATATATATATATATATATATATATATATATATATATATATATATATATATATATATATATATATATATATATATATATATATATATATATATATATAATTTTTTTTCTCTCCAATTTCAGTATTTTTTTTTATCACCATGTCCCTTAATTGCCTCTGTAGGGATATGGTTGTTTAAAGAAAATTGAAAATGGAAGAGGATGTTTGTTTATGCTATTTTCTTTATTTTTTAAAGGGGATGTCTAATGCTATTGCATACATTCTGACATTTATATTTCTGGTATTTGTTAGTGTCTCGGATAAACAATATTTGTCTACAAAATGTTTGTTTAAATAGGAAATGTTTCACATATGATTGACTCCATAAATGGGGAAAAAAAAGTGAGGGAAAAAGAGAAGTTCCCTTTGGTGCTCCAGACAGGAATGCTTGGATTTACCAGTACACATGGCAGATGTCCACAACACACAGTGTAAATCTGCAATGTCTCATGTTTTTCATTGCTGCGTTCCCAAACTTGCCTACTGAAATTTACTGTCTAATAGGGTGACATTAAATATCCTAAACAATAACTCAGAGCTCCAGTCAGCTTGTATTCTGCATAGTGAATGTTCAGAAGTGTGAGGTCAGTACGATTCTTTTTATGTTCTTGAAAGAACATTTAACCTGGCATACACATAATAATATACTATCACATTTCAATAATTAAAAATACCTTAAATGATTGTTAGGCTGCATAAAAAAAAACACTTCCCATAACATCCAACGTACTTGTTACATCGTAAGAGGAATGGCATCTACGCTGATATTAGTGTGTCTCATTCTTAACCCAAGGTTACCGTTGTCAGCCAATTCTGGTCCATATCTAGGCCAGATGGTGGACCTGCACCTAGAGACGACCACAACAGCGCTGAATGTCAGCGGAGAACCCTGACAACTAGAAGAGAGAGACAGACAGACCACCTCTGAAGACCTCATCGACTAGACAGCCATCAGCACAAATCCTCAGCAAAGACTCTCACTATATGCCGGAGTAATGTATCCCGATCTTCAAGCAGAAGAAACCGGATGAAATATGCTCCATGATATCGATCCACAATCTGACTTGTGATGCAGCCTGGAATCAACCACACCATGTTTATTCATCTGGCCAGAGGAGAAGTTCTTTTGAATAGTACTAGAGCATAACAGTATTTACATCTGATGTGTCCCCTTAGCTCAGCTAAAATATATACAGACTAGAGTAAAGCTGAATTTGAACAATGTCTGAAAATAATGAAGAAAGTCATTAAAAACCTACAACATCATTCCTGCAGATATAAAGACTCCCTGAAAAATCCTCACTGAGAAAATAACGGGCCCAAGACTCCTGAGGGATCAGAAGTCAAACTCAGTATAGAAAGGATGTTCTTGAAACTTGAAAATGTCAAAGCGAACACAGGCAAACTTGAAGAGCTCGCTCCAAGAGGACATCCTTGACCTCCTGAGCGCTTTGCACTACTGCAGACAAAGAAACGGCTCTTTAATAATACTTATCCACTTAGAAAATCTGAACCCTCCTCTTCCACAGACACTTTCAGATTGTGAAAAACTACCATTACATATATATTGTCATTTATATGAATTGACTGTCATGTGTTTCACAATCATTCATGCCAACCAGCTGACTCTTTTCCATACAATAAAACTGAAGGGTGACCAGGGCCTAGTTGTTCAAAAGTAATATGATCAGACTTTGGCTATTGGATGATCAAATCTTGAAAATGTGTTGTTCAAAAGAAGAAGAAAAAAAAGATTCTGTTATGAGATTAAATCATAAAATCAAATCTTGGTTTTGATCTCAATTAAATCATCACTTAGTGTTGTTCAAAACTTTTCAGTAAAATTGGGATACCTTTGATCCAAATAAATCAGGATTATCCTGATGCCAGCAGAAGAGGGGCTACTGAGCTCCTAAAGGCGCATGGTGATGGGAGGAAAAATTCATTTGAATGCTTTTGCTGTCTCTCGCAAATGTTTTGTGTTCCCCCGAGAAACTGCATTCACAAAACCTTTGAGTTCTTTGCGAATGAACGCAGTTTCTTGGGGGAACGCAAAACTTTTGCAAGAATCTGAAAGCATTCAAATATATAATTTTTCTCCCATTTCAGTTATATACTTTTATCACCATGTCCCTTAAGTGCATATGTAGGGATCTGGTTGTTTTAAGAAGACTGAAAATGGAAGGGGAAGTTTGTTTATGTTGTCTTCTTTCTTTTTTAAAGGGATGTTTAATCCTATTTCATGCATCCTGACTTATGTTGAATCCTCGTGCTAAACATGGCCAAAGTTTCAAAAAAGTATTTTTTGAGAAGATTTTTTGAAAGAGTATTTCTGTACCAAATAGACTCTTTCAGGATTTGTATAAGTTTCAGAAAGAAAAAAAAATCGAATATGGCCCTGCATTACGTCATAAAGGGTGGAATTCCTTGTTTGGGCACTTCTCCCGGGTGAGCGCATGCGCACACCAACCAGAGCGAGATCAAGAGCACATCCATCAACAAGCTTCATTCGGGTTACGGAAGCTGTCGGCAGCGCTGTCATTTTGTTCCCTTTCAAGGGAACTCGAGCTGCGTCACCGCTTTGGGAACGCCTCTGCGTGATTGCGTCGTGAAGCACGTATGTCATCAGTCCAATAGAGAGATGGAACGTCATAGGCGGGTGACGTCATAGACCCGGAAGCTATAAAGCACACCGGCAAACACACGCCGTTAGCTTCTGTTGTCTTCAACAAGCGCTCTGTGTTACTGTCCAAAGTGTCTTTGTGTTGTGTCTGAGTTCAGACTGTTTTGTTTTGTTTGCACTCTCACCATTAAGCACACTGATAAGAGAAAAATGACGAGCGAACAGCGTTTCAGACAGTGTGTTCCTCCCTGCTCTCGCTGCATCACGAGCGGGGACACACACTTGATGTGCGTTGTTTGTTTGGGTGAGCAGCACGTGCAGTCTGCGATTGTGAGGAGCTGCCTCTTCGCGTGCTGCGATCCCACCGGGCGCTCTTCGAGGAGGGCGTCCCGGCTAGCGCTCCCCACGGCACGGGTCCCGCTGCTGCTGAGGCTCAGCGGCGACTCATGTCGTGGGGTTCGCAAAAGGATCTGACGGAGGGGATGGAGACGGGCCCCGCCCTATCTCTTCCTTCACCCGCCAGATCCAGCGCTGCCTCTCTGGGTTCGGGAGCCTGCTCTGCGGCTTCTCCCGCCCGGGGAGCGGCCGCGATGCTGCAGCTATCTTCCTCCGAGGAGGTTGATGTCTGTAGCATCGATGCAGGGGGTGGAGACTTGTCACTTCAGTCCCCTGCAAGTGAGGAGCTCATGGAGGTGCTGAGCAGAGCGGTGGCCAGATTACACATTGACTGGCCACATGAACATCATGAGCGAGCTGCCGTAAAAAGCAGACTCGACGAGCGCTTTCTCCCCGCGCGCTCTGTTCAGCCTCCTCGAAGGAGTCTGCCGTTTTTCCCGGACCTCCACACCGAGGTGTCGAGGTCTTGGAAGCGGCCCGTGTCTGCACGCATTTTCACCCCGCAAACGTCAGTTTATAGTAATATCGCGGGGTGTAAGAGACACGGTTATGGTCAGCTGCCTCGGGTTGAACAGACGCTTGCGAGCTATCTGTCACCCGAGTCTGCGTCGACCGTAAAAGCTCTGACTTTGCCCACAAAACCTCTTAAAGTGACATCCTCTTTTGTGGGCAAAGCATACTCGGCAGCAGGTCAAGCCGCCGCGTGTCTGCACACGATGTCTATTGTGCAGGCATACCAGGCTGATCTGCTAAGGGACCTGGGGGAAAGCCACGAGATCGGAGTCGATACTATTAATGAACTTCGATCGACTGCCGATCTCGCTCTCCGTGCCACCAAGGAGATGGCCCAATGCGTCAGCCGTTCTATGGCAGCCCTGGTGGCCACGGGGAGGCATTTATGGCTGAATCTTACGGATATCAAGGAAAGGGACAAGAGTTTTTGCTTGATGCGCCTCTGTCTCCGGAGGGCCTGTTCGGTGACGCTGTCACCACGGTTACCGACAGGTTCCTGGAGGCGAAAAAACAGGCAGCGGCGCTCAAGCAGTTCCTTCCCCGTAAAGGCCAATTTATACTTCTGCGTCGAGTGCACGCAGAGGGTACGGCGTACCCTACGCATAGACGCGTTGGTTACGCCGTACCCTACGCCGTACCTGACGCGCACCTCTCCAAAAATGTAACAACGCGTCAATTCTACGCGGACCGCAAGCGCTGTGATTGGTCTGCCAGAACCCTTCCCTCAGGTCAATAAATAAATAAAAAATCTGCGATAGGAGTGTGTGTCTAGAAATTGGATGATAGTTCCTTACGTCTGCTATAACACAATATTTTGCAGTCCAGCGATTCTTTATGGTAGTAAATAAATACATAGATCCGCTGAGTATAGTTTATTTATTTTCTCATTAAAACCAAAGATGTTAATCAGAAATTGTATATCAAGAACAGGGACACATTAGGGTATATTTCATGAATGAAGTCTCCGCAACAGCAATCGATTTGCCGAGACACCGCTGCTGAAAACAGCGGCCACGAGCTCCGCATGATTTCACAAACACATTCCAGCGCCAGATCGCCTTATTTAACTTTACTAATCAACTAGAGATGCTTAATTTGCTTTAGATACAACAACTCAAGCTGCAAGAAAAGCCGCTCTCTCACTGCTGCTGATATTCCGACATGAATGTACAGATTCTCCACACGAAGCTGCTTCTTCTTCGGCTGTTCTCTTGATTACACCAACATGCCCGAGGACACTGCCTACTAGCGTCTGCATGTGTAACTGCACATTGACGCAGACAACAGCGCAGAAGTATAAATGCTCACGACGGCGTCGGCTACGCGCGTAGCCTACGGCGTACACTACGGCGTACACTCGACGCAGAAGTATAAATTGGCCTTAAGCCCCAGGTCTCGTCTGCTGCTGGGCGGGAGCAGCAGACGCCGAGTACGAGCTCCTCACACAGGGCACAGCAGAGAGTGAGTGTCGCCACTCGTACACCCCCGCAGAAAGGGTCATTGGGTGCGCGGCGCTCACAGGCGCAGCCTTCTAACCCCAGGGCTGATCTGAGGACAGTCATTGTGGCGAGGAAGGCTGCGTCAAAGAAGTCCTGATGCCTCTGGGCCCAGGACAGTGAGGGTGATCCCCTCCGCGGGCGCGCGGTGCTCAGAGTGGGAAAATCTGCCTCACATATCTCGTTGGGTCCTGCGATGCGTAAAGTTGGGGTACGCGATTCAGTTCAGATGCCGTCCCCCCAGCTTCAACGGGGTCCTCTCCACTGTGGTGGACCCGGTGCAGGTTCTGGTGATGACTCAGGAAGTACAGACTCTGCTGCAAAAGGGGGCTATAGAGAGGGTCCCCCGAACAGGGAGTCAGGCTTTTACAGCCGGTACTTCATAGTGCCAAAGAAGGATCTTCGCGTCCTGAACCGAGCCGTGGCAAAGCTCAAGTTCAGGATGCTGACACTCAAACAGATCGTGTCTCAGATCAGGTCCGAGGACTGGTTTGTCATGATAGATCTCAAAGATGCATACATCCATATATCCATCCTTCTGCAGCACAGGAAGTTCCTGAGGTTCGCTTTCAGGGGAGAAGCGTACCAATATCGAGTGCTTCCTTTCGGTTTAGCCCTTTCACCCCGCACGTTCACGAAGTGTGAAGGCAACGCGGCGGTGTCTCCGCACCTTGGTTATGTGGAAGGACCCCCAGGTTCCTGACCCAGGGCCCGCCGCTGGGGGCACCGTGTCAGCGTACTTCTCTGACCACGGATGCCTCCCTGACGGGCTGGGGGGCGACCATGAGTGGTCGCTCGGCCCAGGGTCTGTGGCAGGAGCACCAGCGTTTGTGGCATATAAATTGCCTGGAAATGTTGGCGGTGTTTCAGGCTCTGAAGTACTTCCTGCCGCATCTCAGGGGCCATCATGTGCTTGTGCGCACAGACAGCACATCGGTGGTCTCCTACATCAACCATCAGGGGGGTTTGAGGTCCTGTCGCTTATACAAGCTGGCGCGCCTTATCCTCCTCTGGGCTCAGGGAAAATTGCTGTCAGTCAGGGCTATGTACATTCCTGGGCGGTTGAACGTGGAAGCATACATCCTGTCGAGGCAGGGGCCAAGGCCCGGGGAGTGGAGACTCCACACCGATGTGGTGGAGCTCCTTTGGGAGAAGTTCGGCAGGGCCCAAGTGGACCTGTTCGCCACTCACGAGAACTCTCATTGTCGTCTGTGGTTCTCCCTGTCGCCTCCAGCTCCTCTCGGACTGGATGCGATGGTACAGGAGTGGCCGAGGCTGCCCCTGTACGCTTTCCCCCCGATCGCTCTGCTTCTGGGAGTTCTAGAGAGAGTGCGCCGGGACGGGGCCCGTCTCCTTCTAGTAGCCCCGTTGTGGCCGGGCCGGGTATGGTTCTCGGATCTGGTGTCTCTCCTCGACGGCTCTCCCCTGGAGATCCCGTTCAGGAGGGACCTTCTCTCTCAGGCGGGTGGAGTTTTTGTTCACCCCCGCCCGGAGTTGTGGAAACTGTGGGCTTGGCCTCTGAGGGGGCCCAGCTCATAAGTTCCGGTCTCTCAGCTGAGGTTGTTGAGACCATTCTACACTCCAGAGCTCCTTCTACGAGGAAACTTTACTACCTAAAGTGGAGACTCTTCACCTTATGGTGTCGAGATCGCCTGCGGGATCCAGTTAACTGCCCTGCGAGCGTGGGATTCTCTGCTGGGTTAGCCCCCTCCACACTAAAGGTGTACGTGGCGGCCATAGCAGCTTACCACACTCCTTTGAGTGGAGTTTCATTAGGGTGACACCCGCTAGTAACCCGTTTCCTCCGTGGAACCTTGAGACTGAGACCTGTGACACGCACCAGGGTGCCGGCCTGGACTTATCCATCGTCCTTCAGGCCTTTCCGAGGCTCCCTTCGAGCCGCTCGAGGAAGTTTCTGAAAAGTTTCTCACTTTCAAAATATTTTTCTTCTTGCTATTTCTTCTCTTAAAAGAATTGGGGACTTGCAATCCCTCTCTGTCGCACCCTCGTGCTTGGAGTTTGCCCCGGGTATGGCTAAGGCCTTTCTCTCTCCGAGGCCCGGGTATATTCCTAAGGTCCTCACTAATCCTGTGAGACCTATTGTGCTCCAGGCCTTCTGTCCTCCCCCCTTTACGACGTCAGACCAGGAAAAGTTAAATCTGCTTTGTCCCATTCGCGCTTTAGACGCCTATGTCCACAGAGCTGCCCTGTGGAGGAAAACTGATCAGTTATTTGTTTGCTACGGACCTCCATCCCGTGGGGGTCCGGTGTCAAAGCAGAGGATGAGCAAGTGGGTAGTCGAGGCTCTCACTGGCTTATGTGGCGGCCGGACAGCCCTCTCCTTTGGCTGTTCGGTCCCACTCCACTAGGAGTATGGCTGCTTCTCAAGCTCTCTTGGCAGGGGCCTCCCTGCAGGAAGTGTGTGATGCGGCGGGGTGGTCCTCGCCGCATACTTTTGTCAGGTTCTATGAACTAGATGTTTCTGCTACTCCAGGGTCTCGGGTGCTCGCCTCGTAGCTGTTACAGGCGGGCATCCAGACTCGCATGGGGACGTGGGTATTCTCGTTCCCAAAGCGGTGACGCAGCTCGAGTTCCCTTGAAAGGGAACGTCTCGGTTACGACTGTAACCTTAGTTCCCTGAATAGGGAACGAGACGCTGCGTCATCCGGCCATACTCCTCGCATGCCCGCAAGCGCCTTGTTTCAGGCCTTCTTCAGAAGCTAACGGCGTGTGTTTGCCGGTGTGCTTTATAGCTTCCGGGTCTATGACGTCACCCGCCTATAATGTTCCGTCTCTCTATTGGACTGATGACATACGTGCTTCACGACGCAATCACGCAGAGGCGTTCCCAAAGCGGTGACGCAGCGTCTCGTTCCCTATTCAGGGAACTAAGGTTACAGTCGTAACCGAGACGTTTTTAGACCACAAAATCAACAATGTCACTAAAGAAGTGTGTTTTTGGTTGTGAGGGAAAGATAACCTTGTTCAGCTTCCCAAAAGAATCGAGCGTTAAGGGAACAGTGCGCAGTACGCGGTCTACTATAAATCGGATAAAACTAACGATTCTTTAGAGATATGAAGGATGCAATACTCTATAAGTATTCATGATTAACATGAGATTGGCAGAAACTGTGTGTTATACCCTTTAAATAAAACACTAAATGTGACCCCACATCGACTCCCTTCTGTTGTTCTTTAGCAGCCTACATTGTGAAATGTAACCCCATTTGGAGCACTGGTCATCCAGATTTGGTCATCTGAAAAAGTGTATATCTGGATCAAGATTATCCAAATTCTACAAGCAAGCAAGATGGGTTACCTGATCCTGGATAACAAAAAATGGTATTTCCAAATCTAGATAATCTTGATAATTAAAATATTTGAACAACTGGGCCCTGGGGCTCTCAAGTTCCAAGAATGTAAAAAAAATTAAGTTAATTATGTGTCCCGTAACTGATAACACAGTATATGAATATAGCATATGTTGTACTTTCATTGTATTTTTTTTTAAGGCTTTGCAGGCCTTGATTCTCATCATTCACTTTCATTGAATGCAAAAGAGCAGCATCAACATCCAAATGACATCGTGTCTGAGGAAAAAAGAAAATCATACAAATTTGAGTCAACGTGAAGGTAAGTAATAGAATTTTCATTTTTGATTGCATTATTCCTTCAAATCACCATCCATGATTTATATGAAAAAGTTGCAAATTCATGTTTCATGTTGCTTAACATCATGGACAAGCTGAGACCTCTTTCAAAATTTCAAAGCATAAATCCACAAATTGGTTGAATGTCTCCGATATTCGAAAAGGCATTTGAAAACATGTTTGAGGACAAAAAGGAAACAGCAGAAGAAATGTAATTGAATCAGACAAAGGATCCTGTGTAGAGCACATGAATGGGCAATATAGTTTCTAACACAGTGGCCTGTTTGAAGTCTGAAAAGCTTCAAAACGATTTTCAAAAACGATTTGACAAGTATCTCCAAATGAATGTAGTTGCTTTCAAAACAATTAACACAGAAAACTAAACACACTCTTATGTTGGAAAAACAGTTCAATATTCACTGCATAATGAAGCACTACATTTATTCAAGTAATGCATTTATCGAACATACATACTAACATCAAAACTACAAGTGTGTTCTCTGTTGATTTCAACAGAGCCAATTTCATTCGTCATTACTGCAAATAGGTAATTCTGTTACTTGCAATGACTAATAAGCAGAGTGTACGTGCGTTGTGCACCCGACTATAGGCACATATTACTAATGCACCCTTTAAATAACACAAAAAATACTGCACTATTGACTTTAGACCAGGGTTTTGTTTGTCAATGCCGCAGTTGTTTTCAGTTGCCTCAAAATAGCAACACGCCAACAATGCGCCTGAACACACCTCGTTTTCAGACCAGCACGCTCATGGGCGCACAAATGGGCGCAAATGCATTTGCTATTTAAACAATGTGGCGCAGGTCGTGAAAATAATAACTGCCTCGGGTTGAAACTAGCAAAAAACACTTGCATCGTGCCTGGTGCCGCATTGCGCCAGATGATAGGGCCCCTTAATTTGTGCTCTGAAGATGAACGAAGGTGTTGGGTTTGGAACGACATGAGGGTGAGTAATTAATGACAGAAATTAATTTTTTTGGGTGAACTAACCCTTTTTGAGAAGAGTGACCTGAGTTTTGAGAAATATGTCAAATCGATTGAGAAAAACTGTAAATGGCCCCCACGAATTTAGAAAAGTTGACTAGATGTTTTTCAGCCATTTTAGATCATCGCTTAGGGTTTGCCCAAAAAAGGAAAATTCTGTGATCATTCACTCACCCTCATGTTTTTCCAAACCTGCATGTTTTTATTTCTTCTGAGGAACACTAAAGAGAAATTTTGAAGAATTGTAGAAATATCTATTTTCAATTACACTGACTGGGAACTGATGCACCTTTTTTTGGAAGACTCATGCCCACAATGACCATTTTGAATGGGAAAATACTACTGAAATAATTCAAAGTTTTTCTCTTTTTGTGGTTCACGTAAATGTAAATGACAGAATTTTCAGTTTTTGGTGAACTGTTTCTTTAAGCCCCCTATCAGCAAGAGACTAGCAAAAATACATTCATGGCTGCTCAGTTGTCTGAGGATGACAAGATCTGAGAGCCTTTGGTCCCTTTATTCTCATACACACTTTTAGACTGTCAGTCAAAAAAAAAAAAAGACACTTACAAATGCCTGACTACTTGTTTAACACATAAACTTATATTGACCTTTAGTGTTCAGATAGTGGTTGCTGAGGTAGTGAAGTATGACAGACAAAATGACCAGTCAGTGGCAGCTGCCTGCTGGGCCATTGAGCCGTTACCACATGCTGAGCCACTGGGGAAATAGTAGATGGAAAAAACAATTTCAAAATATAATAAAATCTGACACACGTCCAGACGACGACTAAACACAGATCAAGAATACAAAAGTGAAACAGAGGCAGGCAAAGACCCGCTGATGGACAAGCAGCTCCACTGAGAGACAAGTAATTTCAATAAAAGGAAGTATACACAAAATGCAGAGACTTTATTTAGTTAAAATTATTTTTTATCAAGAGAAATCAGGAGAATGTTACGGTGATTCTTTTGAGCCTTTGAGGAGCGGGCTTCCGTAATTACAAGCCAGATAATAACCTGTGTGATATTCTCAAATCGTCTTTAATAATGTCTCGTGAGGGAGCGTTGATGAGCTGCAAATGTGCACAAAACTGATGGAGAAATTCCAGAGATGGAAACAGGGATGAAACGAAGCGACTATCAGTGAACTTTTCACACGAGGCCGTTCCCAGATTGCATGTCACTCTGTGCCTAATGAAAATGAGTTTTTATCTCCAAGAGCCTGGTTGTCATGGCCTCTTTTTTCTCTTCTCCTTTATGTTGTTAATTAGATATTCCACCAACATACTGCAGAGATGTCATTCCTAACGCCCAGCGTAACATGCTGGCGAGATATTGGTCATGATTGTGACTCAATATATCGCAACTGTAAGGCTGCAGAATTAGACAGAAAAACATTAATTATGATATGAGTCTTTCAGTGAAAATCACAGCCACTGATAAAATGTATTGTCTGAACTCTTGGGTTGTCAATTGAGTAATAAATTCTGTATTTTAAAATAAAAACATATTATTTTAAAATATACATTATTTATATACATTTCAATAGATTATTAATATATACACATTATTTTGTTACATTATACAGGACATACAATTGACCAAAACAGTAAAGACATTTATAATTTTACAAAAGATTTTGATTTGACATACATACATATATACATACATACATATATATATATACATATTTTTATAATACTAGTAATTCACTAATTTGTTAAAATATATTATTTTATATGAATTTGAATACTCTAATATATACACATATATTATTGTGTTACATTTTATGTATATATATATATATATATATACATAAAATGTAACACAATAATATATGTGTATATATTAGAGGATTCAAATTCATATAAAATAATATATTTTAACAAATTAGTGAATTACTAATTAAACCAGAGGTCACATTTGTCGGCTCCATATATTGAGTTTGTCTCATTTCAGAAAAGTACATTCCAATGAAAGACAGAAATTACAGTAATCACACATTACAAGGAACAACAATTTCATAATGGTTACTTCTCTGAAATGAGACATCCTCGATGACGTATGTGGACGAGGACGCAGCCTTCAAAAACAGACAATTATTCAGTGTTTTTGAAGGAATTGGTTAAATGAATGATTCAATGACTTGCTCATAAAGGCCGCCACCAATGTAGCCTGCAAAAAAAACCCCGAATGGACAGACAGGATTCAGATTCAAAGTGTGAAACTGTTGTAAAATAAAACTGAATAACTATATAAGAATTTTTTTATATAAAAAAGTAAGACAAATTTTGTGATTGAGTATTTAGCAGCATTGCTGTACAATTACTCATAATCATATTTTCGTGTATCCTTGATCTCTTTCCACAGCTACTGCTCTGTTTTCTGTCATACAAACAGAGCCAAGAAACAGCATGGTGAAATCATTCCTGCCAGCATACAGCTTCTGCATGTGACCTCGGGTCTCTGAACAAATATAACTTGGAGGGGGCGAGAGAGAGAGGAGGGGGGAAATGAAAGAAAGTGTGCAAGAAAGAGAGAGGAAGCATCTGTCATGTCTTTAGCCAAGAATTTCTTTGAATTCAAAACTGAGTTCATAGGATTCCTGTTGAATTGCTCACTCGCCTAGAAGTGAAAGCACCTTGTTTTAGAGCGTCATTATCCTTGAAGGCCAATGCAGTTTACTGTCAGCTAAATCTACACTTGAAGTGCTGATCATTCTCAGATTTGTGGTTCATGGCTGACTCATCTCCCCTCAATCAATCTTCACACATCTACTCTCATACTCCATCTTTAAACCAATTCCAGACTAAGGGCCCTCATGGTACACTTTAGTAGTGATTTATGTCAAACTCACATTGCATTCAGCATTTTTCAACTGGTGCACATAATTTAGGTCCAGAATAACACGGCCAATAGAGTCAGCATGCGGATGAGAGTTTTATAGTGTTTTGATGTCCAAAAAGGGCAATGGCCATTTAGCAATCTTGAAAATACTTTGTTTTAGGTAGCCTACTTCATGCCTGAATCATAAAAACAGAATAATAATTGATTGCAGCTAATATGCAACACATTTGAAAGCTCAACTGAGCTATGTCTTCACTGTAAAACAATAATTAGAATCTGTAAAATACTGGAAACAGAGACGCCAGCACTACTGTAATTCTGGTATGAATACTGTGAAATTACTTTACAGCCTGTAATAAGACATGCAGTCAATTTCTGTGATCATTTCAATTTACACTCTAAAATATTGTGGGTTAAAAACAACCCAATTTGGGTCAACACAGCTCTGGGTCAAAAATAAACCTTAAAGGAACACAACACTATTTTTGAAAATAGTCTAATTTTCCAACTCCCCTACAGTTAAACAGTTTTTACAGTTTTCGAATCCATTCAGCTGATCTCCGGGTCTGGCGGTAGCACTTTTAGCATAGATCATTGAATCTGATTAGACCGTTAGCATCTCGTTCAAAAATGACCAAAGCGTTTCGATATTTTTCCTATTTAAAACTTTACTCTTCTGTAGTTACATCGTGTACTAATGCCACGTTCCGGTCCTACCCATGAAAGTGCACTGGAGCGACAGTCAAACCCATGACTTCCCACCCGTGAACTCATACTAGATCGATGTACTCCCGCGCTCTGACATCACATAGCCCGCGAAACAACAATTGCTGCCCCTACAGACGCGGTGGGAATATACAAATAACGTAAAATAAAAGGTATATAACAGCTACTCTTGCCTTATGCGACACTTTTTCTCCTCCTTTTCCCTCAAATAAGCAAGGAGTTGGCACCTTTGATGATAGAAATTATTGTAAATGAGCATAAGCCCCGTACGGTCGTCATGCTTTGTTTACATCTAGCTATCACAATTCCTTTGGCTCAAGCAGTTTGGCGTGACTTTGCCTGGAACGCTACAAAGTCGTGAGTCGTGGTTTGAAGTCGTAACTTACGGGCTCAAAAACCTGCCTGGAACACAGCATAAGACCAATGAAAAATGAAAAGTTGCAATTTTGATATGGCTAGGAACTATACTCTCATTTCTGAGTAATAACCAAGGAACTTTGCTGCCGTACCATGGGTGCAGCGGGAGCAATGATATTACATATTAATTATATTATTTATTTATAAGCAAGAACACCCAAAATGGACAAAAATACTCATTTGTATGGGTTAGAAAGTGCAGAAAAAAATATACAAACTCAAATTCGGTTATAGGCTACAGCTTATACAGTTAAACGAAATGCATTTTAAATTTAAATTGTTAGTATGATTTTTACGTCATAAAATGTCATTTAGAAATAAAAGGTATTTTTCCTATACTGATGTTTGCCCTCTGTGTCTGCTGTGAGACTTCAGTAAAAACGCCCACTGTTGTGATTGGCTGAGGGGGTGTGGTTTAACGAGGTCTAGGAGGCAGAAGCCTGCCAGAGAGACGGATGTCGCTTCTCATTAGTTCTCTCAGCACGTCTCAGTTCAGTGAACTGTTGTAGTTACTAGCATATACTTCAGGTTATTAGTTTATTTCTAGTCGGAGGGACTGTCACTCATGTCAGAAAGTTAGTAACTTTAGTAAATTATGGATCAACACTGACTCAAGACGCGAACCGTTTAGAACGATTCAGTCCTATTTAGTGAACTGGTTCGACCGGTTCACTAAAATGAACCGGTTCAAAAGAACGATTCGTTCGCGAACCGGACATCACTAATGGACCAGAGACAGAGAGATTGCTAACTATAGTGATATTGTACTGAGTTGTGAGAGCGCTGTGAGCACGAGTTTATTTTGTTTGTATCTGAGAGTTCTGAATAAACACGAGTCCCAGTCACGCCGAGCCCGTCTTCCTCCTTATTCTACCAACTTTGTAACACATGTAATGTACCATTACAGCTGTCGAGATGAACGAGTTATGAGTAAGTGTTGATTATAGCATTATTTTTAGATATTTTCCTATCATATGAAAAGCATCAGTGACACGCATTGAGTACACAGCGCAAAAAAGCGCAGCGCACAGAGTAGTAATCGAATGTAATCCAGTCCCCCTTCTGCTTAATCCAGTCCCCCTTCTGCTTAATCTCGCGCCGCGTATGGTACCTCCGTTGTGGGCCAGATGCCGTACTGGGGGTCGGTGATGTTGAAGGCCGACTGGTCAGTGCAGCCCGAGCATTGGCGTGTGTGAGGTTTATCGCTAAAGATGTGGCTCTGCCGTGTTGAGCAGAAACTCACGACTGTATGCACATTTTAGAACAGATAGACGCGACGAGGACGTACAAAAACACTGACTCACAAGATAGAAAACACTGTTCTGTCGGGGGAGAGAGAAGCCGCAGCACGAATAATAAAGTTCTGTGTGAACTTGAATAATTAGCTACACATCAGAAATCACAGATCAGAAGGAACTGAAAAAAGACTTCTGTTTTAATTTGTACATCCAAACACTGAGAAACTGCCAGCATTCACTCATTCACAAGCCATGATCTCTCGAGGACAAACAAATATGGCACTCGCATGGGCGTGCCAAATTCTCTGGGCAGAGGAAAGGGGGGGTAACCGTTCCTGTTATGATGTCATAACAGGAAAATTCAAAATCAGCTCGTCTGGGCTGTCATTTTCTCAAAGGCAGAGAAAGACAGCCAGAACTCGGTTTACACCGATCAAAATTTCTAGCCATTTGGGGACAATATTCAGGCTAGGGAAACTCGTATTAATGTTGAAAAACCTCATAAAATGAAAATTTCATGCCATGGGACCTTTAAAGGTTTAATAATCAGTAATCTTTAAGAACAAATTTGACCTATTTTCTGTTTTCTCTCACCAACGAGCATTAAATGGCCAAAACCATCAGGCTGAGTGTCACCAAGAAACACACAGCCTGAAAGCCTGTACTGAAAGTTGGGAATAAATTATGTATTACCTCTCTTTTTAATGTGTTTATAATCACTCACTTATAAGCCCTCTCAAGTCAAGTGCCATTCCGGCTTGTTCAGTTTAGGGTTGGGTCGATAGACGATGCAACAGACATCACGATGTTGAGCCATGTGTTGATGTTGAGATATTTCAAGTGAGCAGAGCGTCAAAAAAGCAGTGCGGTCACACCACAAGCACTCTGAACCGTTTGTGGTAAATGATATTTCAGCGCTATATAGTAGTTTTATCTAAAGCTAACATGCTTCATTCAAGCCTTTTCAGCTCCATGCGCTTTCTCTCTTTCTCCACATTACCACAAAAAAAGAGCTTACGCAACCCCCCCGATGTCATCGTCCATCGCAATGTTTCACGCTTTGGTAGACATCGCATCACCCAACCCTGGTTTCCAACTCATCAGTCACCGTTCGAGTAATTTGGATGAGAGAATACACTTCAACAAAAAAACTTTTGTTTTAGGGTATGTTTAAAGATGTTCCTTTGCGTTTTTCACTTACAGGCGACAACGTTGTCAGAATTATCCAATTTCACACCGCACGGAAAACAACTAAAACACTGTATTATGCTGCCAGGCCATGCTGCTATGCCCCGTGTGTGCCAACTACAGCTGGCAATTGTCACTTGTAGAGAAACACTCACCTATAGACTGAACACATAATAGCTACGCATCGTTTTCACAAATTTGTGTTTTTGTAGTTTACACTGAGATGATAATGGTAGCATATTCTAAAACTTGTCCTTTGAAACCAGTTTACAAAAAAAGTTTGCGTTTTCAGGCCCCCAAAACTTGTGTTGTCGTGTAAATTAACCCCCAAAATGCCAGCATATGCTGGTTAGGTATGTTTTGAAGCATGGCAGCTGGTTTGAGCTGGTTTAAGCTGGTCCTGAGCTGGTTATAAGTTAGTCCGGAGCTGGAGCTAATTTCTTCCAGCACTGGACCATGCGTCAAAACATACCTAACCAACAGGTTTTTTCAAAAGGGCTGTCATGTAAACGCCCCTAAAAAGACTCCCGTCCTGACCCAAACTCCTATATTCACTGTGAAACACCCGTTGGTTCAGCCCCATAGAGCTATTACTTCAAATGCACTAACCCACGATGCATTGCGTACTACAGTACAAAACCATAAAACATAAATACAGTAGATTAGTGTGTAAAATGGGCTGTAAATTAACAGTCGTTGCTATCTGTGCAAAATATTGCCAGAAATGCATGTGTTTTCTATACAGTACATTAATGTTTTAAAGGTCCCGTTCTTCGTGATCCCACTGTTCAAACTTTAGTTAGTGTGTAATGTTGCTGTTAGAGCATAAATAATACCTGTAAAATTATAAAGCTCAAAGTTCAATGCCAAGCGAGATATTTTATTTAACAGAAGTTCCCTTTCAAAGCCTACAGCGAACGGCTGGCTTGGACTACATCCTGGTACTTCCTTCATAAATGACGTTGATAGAACAGTAGAACAGACTAACCTCCGCCCACAAGAATACGCGCAAAAAGGGGGCGTGGTCTTGTTGCTGTCCCACGTGGAGAAGAAGACGTGTCGCGTGGAGAAAAGGAAGTGTTGCGTTTGAGTGCATTTGTCGCCATGTCGTCGAGACGCTGTTATTTTCATCCCGGAGTCAAATCACCTTTGTTTGGCTTTCCCAGGGACGCTGTAGAGATCATTGAGCGCATACATCACCCCGTTAAGAGGCGTGACCTTTCCACGTTCGCTAAGGTGCGGTCAAATCACAACACGGGAACCGCTGGCACAATCAGAACTCGTTACGTATTTCTGAAGGAGGGACTTCATAGAACAAGGAACTCATCAACCCGTTTTTAGGAGAGGGAAAACAGCGGTATACAGATAAGTAAATTGTGTTAAAAATACTGTTTTTTTTTTTACACACGAAACATGAACACACAGATATTGCACACTGTAAACACAATCAAAGCTTCAAAAAACACGAAGAACGGGACCTTTAATGGAAACACTATGTCACTGTCAGAATTTGAGTTTTTTTTTACAGTGTTGGTATGACTCACTGCCATGGCAACAACATGGGAAAGAGAGAGAGAGAGGGGGCATTTTCTGTATGGGAAAAGGGCAACTTACTGACATTAACGCTGATGATTTCATTAGTTTCAGCATTGAGGGGATTAAAACAAGTAATGAAAATACGCAAACCAGGTAATATCTGCAGGTGCCCTGTGTAGGAGTGAAGGTTTATACCACTGTACACACAATAATGAGACAAGCCATGATTATGAGTCACAGCTGAGAACGGGCATGAGAGCTGAATTCACGTTGAAATAAATCAATGTCATATGAAACTCCAGTAATATGACTAAAGCACTTTTTGAAAGTCCTCCCAATAAATAGTGTTCTCAGAAAAGTTTGTATATAATGCTTCACAGTTTTCATTTAGCAGACACTTTTATCTATACATTTTTTTTTTTTTTTTTCCCATACAGGAATATTTTTGATAGACAGAAAGAATCATCAAAATGTGATTTTCGAAGTGAAGACTAAGCAAAGAATTCAAAGACCGTAATCATAATAATCTAATCTATTACTGAATAAAGCATAATCAGCAGATGTAATTTAAAGCAAGAGCATAAGATAAAAGAGAATCAGTTGCATTGTTCATGTGAGTTAATTGTATCAATTCAATCACAGCCATAAGTATTTAAGTGGCAACACTTTCAGTCTTTCCAGCCTATGAGTTCGCATTTGACCCCGATTACTCACTCTGAAGAAGAGACTTCCACGCTGAAAGGCGCTCTCATGTAACTTGAAGACCCCGAGGTCTTCTGAGACAGGGGAACTCAGCGGGCCTTGCTTAAGGCTGATAATTTTCCAATCAAGCAGTTCAAAGTAAAGCATCTACTGTAGCTCTCAACTCAATTTTGGCTCTGGCCATTATAACAGTTCAGAGTTTTTTTCTATCTCCCTCCTCATTTCTATAGAGACATTTAACAACCAACACTGCTGTAATTGCTTTATACATGTTTTCCTTCCTTCCACAACATTATAAACACAATATTTGTTTTAGAAAATGCATTGAAATACAGTTTTCTCAGCATTTACAGACATCTGTCAATAACAGCCACTCCACTAGCTCTCACTGGAGCGGCTGCCATGACAATTTATGTGCAACAATTAATCACTAATGATATTCATGAAGGAAAAGAATAAGAACTGTGAATAATTAGTTAACCTTTCAAAAATCATCCAGCCATTCATCATTGGTTTTGGAAGGAACAAGCAGATCTGCATACATTATATTGCAAATTAGCAATACAGAACCCTGTATTATTTACCTCAAAAAGCCTCTCTGTTTACTTAAGAGTGATCAAATAATCCAAGGACAAAAAATTAATTAATAAAAACTTTTTTCTTAATACTTATAGAAAATTGGGTAAATTGGGTTTTTACACACAACTTCCCTTTATATTTGAGGTCTCTCAAAGATCTCTTTAAAGGTGATTATCATATTTATTGGCATATAAAACGTTTGAAAACCATTGCAGTATATGACAGATAAAAAGAAAATTAGCCTGATAACATTTGAGAATTATAGAGAAAAATAGCAAATGATATACCATTTTCAAGGATGTTAAGGTCATTTATGAGGTAATGGCTTGTGTTTTTCCTCTTTTATCGATTTCTATTTAAGCATCTGCTAAATTAATACATATAAAAATCATAGGCCTGGTTTCACAGACAAGGCTTAGATTAAGCCAGGATTATGCCTTTTTTAGGACATTTAAGTGTGCCTTAGAAAAAAACATTACTAGTGTTCATCTTGAGACAAAACAATGGCACCGGCATATTTTAAGGTATGTCAGTGCAAGTTGCTTTCAGTTAAAACAGCTCAAACATGCATTTTAGTCTGGGACCATAGGGACAAGCATTGTCTGTGAAACCGGGGGTTAAAGTTTGAAAGAGCTGTGCATTTTAAGCAGAAAAGGGCAGCACTGTCAAAGTCTTATACATGCTTATTGGCTGTAGGAACATTCAACCCAAATTTAACAAGAATTTTACATATTCTGTTTATTCTTATTAGTCATATTAACCATGAACTCTGAGGGTAAAGTTTAGCCATATTTATGATTAGCAACTACCCATCCTTTTGGAGGTGAGATCAGAGCTCTGTGATCCGATAAATATAGCAACTCTGTGCCTCTAATTGCTCCATCATTTGAGATTCAAACCTGCTCCGTATAAAGCTCTGGACTAACAAGGTCTTTTCTTCAAATGGCGGAAGGCAGATTTGTGTCTAGTGGGGTTGTCTGAACCAGGTCGAACTCTAGTTTACGTTTTAAACACAAGAACATGCATTACTCTAATCAACAATACATAGCCCCAAACACTCACCAAAAGGCAATCGTAGGATTTTGTAGCACTTACCACCACTCATGACCAGTTAATGTCCACTTAAGTGCAATATTGATTGAGCACAACATACCATCTCCAGTCACCAGGGACTTGTGTCTGTCTGCTATAGTTTAGCATCCTTTTCTGATTTGTCAAATGTTCTCCTGCTCATACTGCTACTGAACCACCTGATATACGATAAAATCCCACATTTGGAGCAGGAAGTCTAGGGTAAAACTAGTAAAATTCATCAGAAAAACCAATCGGAGCTAATCGCCTCCTGGGCTCAGCAGAATTTGAAGGTCTTTATGCCTTGCTGGGAAAAACAACCAAATGCAATTTGCTGATCATTGCTGGTTTAGCTGGTCTGTTTTGAGGAGTTTTTGGCACTTTTCAGATGGTCATTGGATGGATGGATGGATGGATGGATGGATGGATGGATGGATGGATGGATGGATGGATGGATGGATGGATGGATGGATGGATGGATGGATGGATGGATGGATGGATGGATGGATGGATGGATGGATGGATGGATGGATGGATGGATGGATGGATGGATGGATGGATGGATGGATGGATGGATGGATGGATGGATGGATGGATGGATGGATGGATGGATGGATGGATGGATGGATGGATGGATGGATGGATGGATGGATGGATGGATGGATGGATGGATGGATGGATGGATGGATGGATGGATGGATGGATGGATGGATGGATGGATGGATGGATGGATGGATGGATGGATGGATGGATGGATGGATGGATGGATGGATGGATGGATGGATGGATGGATGGATGGATGGATGGATGGATGGATGGATGGATGGATGGATGGATGGATGGATGGATGGATGGATGGATGGATGGATGGATGGATGGATGGATGGATGGATGGATGGATGGATGGATGGATGGATGGATGGATGGATGGATGGATGGATGGATGGATGGATGGATGGATGGATGGATGGATGGATGGATGGATGGATGGATGGATGGATGGATGGATGGATGGATGGATGGATGGATGGATGGATGGATGGATGGATGGATGGATGGATGGATGGATGGATGGATGGATGGATGGATGGATGGATGGATGGATGGATGGATGGATGGATGGATGGATGGATGGATGGATGGATGGATGGATGGATGGATGGATGGATGGATGGATGGATGGATGGATGGATGGATGGATGGATGGATGGATGGATGGATGGATGGATGGATGGATGGATGGATGGATGGATGGATGGATGGATGGATGGATGGATGGATGGATGGATGGATGGATGGATGGATGGATGGATGGATGGATGGATGGATGGATGGATGGATGGATGGATGGATGGATGGATGGATGGATGGATGGATGGATGGATGGATGGATGGATGGATGGATGGATGGATGGATGGTTTTTCAATTATTCCGCTTATTCAATCGTTTCAAAGTAGCTTCACATAATGCATGCGTCTACATTACAATTTAAAGTGATTTGTCCACGTTATGTATTTAAGAAATGCACTTATACAAAGCACACAGATTAGCTAACAATGTATTATTTATCAATATAATAATTAAATTAAGGCACAGAAATAAGTGAAATAAGAATACATATGCTAGAATACAATAGCTTATGCTAAAAAACTGCCAAATGTTGAGTTTACCCATGACATTTCTCTTTCAAAACAAGTCTCGTGGAAGCCCTTTTCCCTAATATTTTGAGAACAAAGGTTCCAGGGTTTAAAGTCACTGGATAATTGCCTGATGACATCCTTATATCAAACATAATTGCATCACACTTTTTCTGCATTCTTGTGCTTTGTGCCAAGAACAATATGTTCTCTGATTTTTCCCATAACAGAAAAGTTCTGAGAAAAGACTGTAAGAGAAACCAATGGCCAAGAAAAGTTTGAAAAATAATATCACACCTTACAATGGGATGTAAAAAAAGTGCTTAGAAGATATAGTGGGGAGAACAAGTATTTGATACACTGCCGATTTTGCAGGTTTTCCTACTTACAAAGCATGTAGAGGTCTGTAATTTTTATCATAGGTACTCTTGAACTGTGAGAGACGGAATCTCAAACAAAATTCCAGAAAATCACATTGTATGATTTTTAAATAATTATTTTGCATTTTATTGCATGACATAAGTATTTGATCTACTAGAACCAGGAAGTATGACCATATTAGCCCAGTTCTGTCAACATTGCACTGGCTACCTATTAAACATCGCATACATTTTAAAATCTTGCTTATTACTTACAAAGCACTAAATGGTTTAGCTCCCCAATACTTGAGCGAGCTCTTAACATATTATACTCCATCACGTCTACTGCGATCTCTAAATTCTGGCCAGTTGTTAATACCGAGAATATCCAAATCAACTGCAGGCGGTCGATCCTTGTCCTATTTAGCTCCTAAACTCTGGAACAGTCTTCCTAGCACTGTTCGGGAAGCAGACACACTCTGTCAGTTTAAATCTAGACTAAAAACACATCTCTTTACTGTGGCATACACATAAAACACTTTATCAATTAATTGATTGTTAGGCTGCATTAACTAGGTCAGCCGGAACCGGGAACACTTCCCATAACACCTGATGTACTCGTTACATCATCAGAAGAATGGCATCTACGCTAATGATATTCTCTCTGTTTTATCCCGAGGTTTACTGCAGTCAGCCAGATCTGGGCCGTATCCTAATCAGATGGTGGACCAGAGAAGACCAACACAGGACCCCGAAGTGTCTGCAGAGACCGTGTCAATTATCCTCCCCCTGCAACTGCCTCATCGACACGGCATCTAAATAAACCCGTCACCAGTGTGATGACTCCGATTGTTCGAATATTATCATTAAATAATACTTAAATCGATATGTCATCCGCAATAAACCCGTCTCCAGCGTGTTGCCTCCGATCATTCGAATATTGCACTTTAATAATTATTTAATCAACATCATCCTCAATAAACCCGTCTCCAGCGTGTTGCCTCCGGTCCTTTGAATATTCCGATCTATTATGACCTCTTACCTGTAAAGCAGCCAGAATAATAATAATAATACGTTGTTTGTAAATTGGCCAGAGGAGAACTGGCACCCCGACTGAGCCTGGTTTCTCCCAAGGTTTATTTTTCTCCATTAGGTCACCTAATGGGGTTTTGGTTTCCTTGCCACTGTTGCCTCTGGCTTGGCGTGCTCAGTTGGGGACACTATATTTTTCAACTAAACATCGAAATAAATCTAATTAATAAACTAATTTAACCATGTAAACTAAATTACTGATCTAATTATTGATCTAAAGCCCACACTGTCACCGTATGGAAATTGAAATGAACTGATGACATCAAATGGCTATACAGCTGAATAAAATTAGGCTGCATTATTTTGCTGTTTAACACTGTAAAGCTGCTTTGAAACAATCTACATTGTTAAAAGCGCTATATAAATAAAGTTGACTTGACTTGACTTGACTTGATCACTTACCAACCAGTAAGAATTCCGTCTCTCACAGACCTGTTAGTTTTTCTTTAAGAAGCCCTCCTGTTCTCCACTCATTACCTGTATTAACTGCACCTGTTTGAACTCATTACCTGTATAAAGGACACCTGTCCACACACTCATTCAAACAGACTCCAACCTCTCCACAATGGCCAAGACCAGAGAGCTGTGTAAGGACATCAGGGATAAAATTGTAGACCTGCACAAGGCTGGGATGGGCTATAGGACAATAGGGAAGCAGCTTGATGAGAAGACAACTGTTGGCGCAATTATTAGAAAAAGGAAGAAGTTCAAGATGACGGTCACTCTCCCTCGGTCTGGGGCATCATCCAAGATCTAACCTCGTGGGGCATCAATGATCATGAGGAAGGTGAGGGATCAGCCCAGAACTACACGGCAGGACCTGGTCAATGACCTGAAGAGAGCTGGGACCACAATCTAAAAAAAACATTAGTAACACACTACGCCGTCATGGATTAAAGTCATGCAGTGCACGCAAGGTCCCCCTGCTCAAGCCAGCGCATGTCCAGGCCCGTCTGAAGTTTGCCAATGACCATCTGGATGATCCAGAGGAGGAATGGGAGAAGGTCATGTGGTCTGATGAGACAAAAATAAAGCTTTTTGGTCTAAACTCCACTCGCCGTGTTTGGAGGAAGAAGAAGGATGAGTACAACCCCAAGAACACCATTCCAACTATGTAGCATGGAGGTGGAAACATCAATCTTTGGGGATGCTTTTCTGCAAAGGGGACAAGACGACTGCACCGTATTGAGGTGAGGATGGATGGGGCCATGTATCGCAAGATCTTGGCCAACAACCTCCTTCCCTCAGTAAGAGCATTGAAGATGGGTCATGGCTGGGTCTTCCAGCATGACAGTGACCCGAAACACACAGCCAGGGCAATTAAGGAGTGGCTCCGTAAGAAGCATCTCCAGACCTGAACCCTATAGAAAATCTTTGGAGGGAGCTGAAAGTCCGTATTGCCCAGCGACAGCCCCGAAACTTGAAGGATCTGGAGAAGGTCTGTATGGAGGAGTGGGCCAAAATCCCTGCTGCAGTGTGTGCAAACCTGGTCAAGAACTACAGGAAACGTATGATCTCTGTAATTGCAAACAAAGGTTTCTGTACCAAAAATGAGGTTCTGCTTTTTTGACGTATCAAATACTTATGTCATGCAATAAAATGCTAATTAATTACTTAAAAATCATACAATGTGATTTTCTGGATACCGTCACTCACAGTTGAAGTGTACCTATGATAAAAATGACAGACTTCTACATGCTTTGAAAGTGGGCAAACCTGCAAAATCGCCAGTGTATCAAATACTTGTTCTCCCCATTGTATATTATATATTATTGGGGAAGTAAGGCTTGAACAGAAAGTGAGAGCAAACAAATGCGTGAAGCATTTAAGGAGCTACATTAGAGTGAAAGCATGATGTTTTAATGACAATACATAGAGAGAAAAAAAGCAATATAACTCATTAAAATGTAACTAAAATTGGTTATTATGCAGATGAAATAGAAACATGTTGGCTAATCACTAATAAAAACCAAATCATGAAGACACCTCACAGGACTAGAATTGTCAATGAAGTTGCTCTCACGTTCTGTTCAACCTGATATCATGTGATATTTCCTCCTTTTAAAAATAATGTTCACCTTTGTAAATCACCTTTCTGACATCACATTCTAAGTGATATTATTGTCCAAGTATTTTGTCCATATGGTTTCTCTAACAGTCTTTTCTCAGTACTTTTCTGTTATGTGGGGGAAAAAAGTTAGTTGCTTTGGATAAAAGCATCTGCTAAATGCATAATTGTAAATATAAGTTGTACTTAAACTTGAGCTCTGTTAACTTAGCGCACAGCTCCAGTACCTACTGTAGAGACATGCTGATAAAGGACTGGAGCGATCATAGTGTGACAATAAAAGATCTCTGGCTGAGTGTGAGAGTCAGAGGTGTTCTTAAAAGTTTGTGTTGGACTAATGAGGGATGCTGTGAGGAAAGAGTGACTCACAAACGCCCCAGACGGCGGTCAGACACTTTGACCTTGCCAGCATCTGTTTGAACACAACATTTCTTTTATAATTGCACCTGATTTTACCTCTTCTTTCTCACTTTGTCAATTGCTGTGAGACCAGGGGGTCAAGGTTTGGCCTTTCAAATCGTGCACGTCTGGGGGCCTATACATGATTGGTTATATCTTTTTCTAAGAGATGAATCATCTAGTCAGGATAGTGGCTCCTGAAGAGCCCATCATTAAAACCAACATTGTAAGATGTTTGAAAGAAAGGCCTACTCACCTCTCCTGTAGACTGTGCAGTCTCTCATCTTAATAAAGCATACCTCTGCATCACTAATAGACATGGACTTTAATGTTTGCCTGTAGAGAATACATCTAGAACAGAAGAAAGATTAGATAAAAAGGAGAGAGGTCAGAACTATAGACAGTACATTCAGATCACTCCTGTGAAGCTCAGATCATTAGTTTATAAATTTCGAGGGGTAAGACTCTTGAGGAGTTGATAGCACTTTTGTAGTATAACATATTCATCCATAACGTTCAGAAACTGGGCATCTCGTTATAACAGCCCTTTGAACATTGTGGGAATGCTGCCTGAAAGCATTCATAAGAAATTATTGTCAGCTATGTGACTCTGATAAAGAACAGCTCATTAGGATTGTTGACAATTGGATGTTAAGGAGCTGATTTTCTTGACACTTTAGTGGTTTGTGTGTATGTGTGTGTGTGTGTCTTAAAACCATAACTAGTCTTTAGCACTAACTCTCCATCTTCTCATAATACCAAATAATCATCTCAGTAATGATTAACAAACTTTTCAGAGATCTAAATCTCTGATGATTCATTGTTGCAAATAAAACCGCCCTCAAAGTATTTATACACACACATACCATCATTTAAAATAGAAGCTTCTCATAATTCAAACTAGTTCTACATTCAAGCTACAGGTTTGAAATATATATTTAACCCTTAATCACCCCTTGGGGTCCAGCTGACCCCACTGGACTTTTGCTTCATTTTTAAAAAGTGTTCCCTTCATCTCAGGGGTATGAGACTCTGTGACTGTTCCTAAATAATCTATCTAAACATGCACAAAAAAAATCTGGGCTTGATTTGTTTGTTCTAAAGTTGTGTAAACATGTTTTACCATTTAAGGTCCTCGGGGTCAGGTTGACCCCACATTGAAAATGAATGGAAACGTCTCGGTTACGTATGGTAACCCTCGTTCCCTGAAGGAGGGAACGGAGACGTACATCGGTTAAACCGACGAATTGGAATTGGGATCACTTCAGAGAGCCCCTATCAGCTTCGAGATTTAGAGAACGGGCCAATGGGCCATTGGCGTGCGAGATTTGCATCTTGCGCTACGTCCCGCGCCTAGGGTATAAATAGGAAGCGAGAGCAACGCACTGACGTTTTTCACTGAGGAGCCGAACTAGTGACTCGGCCATGCAGTGATGGTAAGGAACTGTGGCGACGGGACGTACGTCTCCGTTCCCTCCTTCAGGGAACGAGGGTTACCATACGTAACCGAGACGTTCCCTTTCAGTCGGTCACATGTCGGTTATACCGACGAATTGGGATCCCTTTGGAAAACGCCACAGTTCTTCCAGCGCCCAGCGAGAGCCCCACAAACCCCGTTCTGATGCGGAGAGTCACACTGCTATTCCGCAAGACCCACTCAGCAGACTTATTGGATAACGCTGGGAAAGACACATGCGCCGTGTATGACTGCAGCGCTTACCTCAGCTCTGCTCAGCTCTTCTCTCTCGTGATGAATGAAATCTGACTTCTGCTGCGTTTGTGTCGTGTCTTTCATTCGGTTCACTCACATTTTATTGAAAAGACACGTTCATTTTTTAATTGTAGTGTCTGTTCTCTAACTGAACAAAATTATTTTATTACTTTGAATATCAAAACGACGGTGGGGCGGTGCCGTGGTGGGCAAGAGATGTAACCAGTAGCAGTGGCTTTGGGAGTGGCCTCGTAGGGCAGCAAAGCAATTGCATTCTGGGAGTTGTTGTCTTTTATCCACATGAGATAAAAATACATTTTCTGTCTTTTCTCAGTCTAGAAGGCACCAAAATCAAAAATAATTTCTACTACATAAATTACCCAGTTTAAATACACATTCATCTTCCCAGCGCTGAAGTACCCCTTTACACTACAAGCTAACACTAAGTAGCTAACATTTACAAATAGGGTTTTTTTTTTTTTTTTTTGCAATCAGAGCATTGCAGTGTATATTTATAGGACACACAAATTATCTCAATTAAGTACATCAAAGATGCTAATATACGTGGTTCCCTTTCGATGCGGTTCACTCGCATTGCGTTAGTTGTCACAATACCAAAAATCTACACTGAAAAAAAAGTGTGTTGGATTTACATGATTTAATTGTGTACATTGGTCCCAGATGAAGAAATTAAGTTAAACAAACATAATTTGTTCATGTAACTTCAACATCATGGAATGAATAAATTAAGTGACTAAAATAAGTAGCCTCAAAGTGATTTTTATATGGCTCCCTGACATGATTCAGGCTTTCAATTTCATATATTCATTCATCCACTTCAATTTAATATATTTTAATGTTACACAACAGAATTATAATACTGCACTAGCTAGTTGACAAACTTTTAGCTAGCAATAGCACACATTAGCATCTTAAATGCTAAGCATTAAAAGCTCCTTCAACAAAGCCATTATCACAGGCCCAGTTTCACAGACAGGGCTTAGGCTAAACTAGGATTAGACATTAGTTCAATTAGGCCATTTAAGTTACTTTTATAAACTTACACTAGAAAAAAAAACATTACTGGTGTGGATCTTAAGACAAAACAATAGCATTGACATATTTTAAGATATATCAGTGCAAGTTTCTTTCAGTTAAAACAACTTAAACATGCATTTTAGCCTAGGACTAGCTTAAGCCTTGTCTGTGTAACCGGGGGTAGGTGTATTAGTCCACAGCCTAAGCAAATGCTCCAATCTTCTCCACAATAACCCACTGTAATTTAAATTGTTCTAATAATTCCAACATAATTGAATAGTAAACACTATTAAATAAAATCAAGTCTCCCCCTCTCTCATCTTGCTCAAAAATACATAAAATAACACTTTTACATATACAATAACAACATTTACTCTCTTAATTTAGCCATATGCAAAGCATGCTGGGAACTAACAAGCCCCGTCCAGTTTCAGTTAATGCAACACAAATCATTCATGTAATCTCAACATAATCGGATTAAGTAAACTTAAATTTGACTTCTATTTAAGTGGATTGAACACAATTAAATTAAGTTAGGACAAAATGTATAGCAATTGTGTTGCTTTAGCTCATTTTAATTAAGCAATTTGAACAAGGAGTAAAACATTTTTTTTTTCTCAGTGTAGTAGTCGGTAATACCACCAAAAGTATACGGTACTCGATACCAAAGTCGATACCACTGTAAAAAAGAAAAAAAAAGTATAATAAATAATACTTAAACATTTACTTTTTTTAATAGATATTTTTAAAAAGAAATTACAATTATCTCACCAAACTGTTTGCTCACTCAACGTATTTGTGTTTTTATAAGGTAACTTGTTGCAATAGTCAGTAATAAAACAAGAATGAATAAACACATTAGAAGCAGTAGCATAAATAAATAAATACAATAGAATAGAATAAAGATACAAATTAAACAATGCTGTATATTTATTCAGGTAGGTCTAACAGTAGTATTCAAGTAAAATTAGGCCTACCACAGAAATTGAATAATCAAATATAAATTAACTCTGAATAGTCATAACTGTATAAGTTACATATAGACTAATCCTTATTTAAGCTTTTCTTTTGTCGTCTGATTATCATTAATACAGATAGCCGCTAGTAGCTAGACAGTAGCACGTTTTAAAGGCTGCTATCACTAAGACCTAATGGACGGAGACGATAGGCCTATGCTGTTAACGTTTACATAGCAAATCCTCTTGCAAATTTGCCCAATCCCCATTCTGGAGATTCACATTCGAGGGGGTGGCTTACAAACCTTCTGTCCTTCTGTTTGGACTCTCTCTGGCACCTCGCACATTTATGAAGGGCGTGGATGTGGCCCTCTCCGAAAGGGAGTGCGCATCCTGAATTATCTCACTGACTGGCTTGTCTTGGTCCAGTAGAAAGATGAACTGTGCACAGACAGGTCCCTGCTCCTCAACCATTTGGAAAGCCTGGGGTTCAGGATCAATCTAGCCAAAAGCTTGATGTCTCCTGGCCAACAAGTTTCGTTCCTGGGTGCAGTTTTTGATTTGGCCCAGATGCGGGCCTGGTTCATGCCGGAATGCTCTCTGAAAGTTCCGCGGCTATTGGCATTATTTAATGTTGGGGTCTCACTTCCCCTCAAGACATTTCAGTTGCTGCTGGGTCTGATGGCTCCTCTGTAGTACCCCTGGGCCTGCAGAACATGCGGCCCCTTCAAAAATGGCTCAAAGCCTGCATCCCACCACACGCCTGCTGCTTGGGACGACTCAATCTCAAGGTGACTCACGGCTGTGTCAGAGCCTTGGCCCCTTGGAAAGCGACCCATTTGTATCAGTTGGGGTGGATCTGGGGACAATCTCTGCCTGCACCAGGGGAGGTCGTGCCTTCTGTTCAAGCTGGTGAGGCGCCTCCTCCTATAGGCACAGCACGACCTCCGTTCGGTGGTGCAAGTGCCGGGTGGACTGAACCAAGGGGTGGAAATGCTGTCCTGGAACAGAGTATCTCCAGGGGAATGGAGATTCACCCCCCCAGACTGTTCAGATGATCTCGAGTGTCTTCGTGGCCAGTGGAGGTCAAGCGCTTTGCCACTGAAGAGAACTCTGACTGCCAAATATTCTCATCAAGGGAGAAGAATGCACTAGCCCGCTCACACTTGTATGCCTTCCCCCTGGTAGCTCTGCTCCCTCAGGTCATCAGTAGAATCAGATCAGGGAGGACAGATTCTGGGTCCTTCTAGTGGCCCCACTCTGGCAGAACCAACCATGCTTACCTGAGATGGTGCAGCTGCTGTCAGCAGTCCCTTGGTCAATCCCACTAAGGAGGGACCTCCTTTCCCAGGTAAAGTGAAAATTTGGCACCCCCAACCCAAGTTGCGGATTCTCCATCTATGGCCTCTTGACGAGAGCTTCTTTTGAGGTTCATAAACACGATTTCAGAGGCCAGAGCGCCTTCTACTAGGCATCCCTATGCCCTTAAGTCTTTACTGCCTGGTGCGTAGCCAGAAAAATAGACCCTTCCTCTTGCAACGGTTAGTCAATCCTGAACTTTTGACAAGAGTTGCTGGATTGCTAGCAGAGATGTTACGTTTGTTGCATCACTACTTTTAATTAGTTACTCCCCAACACTGTGATAATTTACCTTTAATCTAAGAGATCTACAAGAGAATACGTGTGAAAATAAAATGCAAGAAGTGCAGGAAAGGCTGGATTATGATCTTTTGTTGTTGCTGTTTTCATTGTTAAACATGCTGAAACAACATTTGAAGAGCATTTCCATGGGCATAGATATGATTGTTTATCTCCACTATTGCTGTCAACCCTAGATTATGAAAATGAAAAAACACTGATGAAATAAGAGATGAGCTCAGCCAAGGCCAGGGGAGGTTGCAGAAAAAAAGAGTTCACTTGATGTGTTTTGGGGACGCCAAAGTGGACAGCTATCTGTTCTGGGTAGGTACAGCAACAGCCCGACACATGATTGCAAAGCCATTCAGAAAATTTGAAACCGACTCGAGAATACACAGCATCTGAAAATGCATTCATTGACTTTATCTGCATTGCCAGCTGTCACACTAAAGGCTGTGCCATTTTACAGCATTCAAACAACTAAAAGAAACAAACAAAAAAACACTGCTTGATACTAAAAGCATGAATTATGACCACCTAAAGATAATCTGACCTTCATAAACAAGCACTTGATTACATGTGCCACTTGATTAGAATCATCACTGTCTGTTACATGCTGTGCTAAATTGCATTCTCACACTACAGGTGAGCTTTGTTTTCATATTTCTTTATTGATTGGTGTATTTTGCACAGACAGACTAAATCTTCACTCTTTGTCTCCTTTCCAAAGGAGATCTTTATGGGTCAGAACTACGATAAATGGTGAATACGTTTGAATGTTAAATGAGATTTAAAAGCACTGCTACAAGGAAAAACATGTCAGGTTCTTTGTAATCGTCTCTAAAGAGGAGACCTCCGGGTCATTATTTTCTAACCCCATTTATTCTGTTTTACTGGACATGCTTGACAGATGAATCAAGTTCAGTATATTTATTTATATTTTATATAAGGTTGCATGCTCGTATATGCACCACTTGGAATTAGTAAACAACCATTGGCGTCACTTGGTGAAAACAGAACATTTTAGCCCTCAAGAATGTATGATAATAGATTATACTACTTATGTATACTACCTTTGGATTACAAACATTCATAAAAATGGAGAAAAGAGTTTTACACCATGAATGAATAGGAGTCAAGGACGGTTCCAGTTCAAATACGTTAGCTCCATGGATGCTGTAGCTAGAGTTCTTGTCTTATGACCTCTGTGCCTCTGCAAGTCAGGAATATACTAAATAACTCAATTCCTACAGGAACTGTGCACCATTACGCAGAAATGGATTTATACTATTCAATACTATTCAACAAAACCTTTTAATTAAATATCATTCACTGTGACCATGTGGGCCTTGATGAATGATATGAGCTGTCAAGAGGACAGAGAAATGTTATTCTATTATTTTTGTTGGAGAGTGGGTAATGAAGTCACAATGAAGATTAATCCACAGGTACAGGCATCCAACAGTATTTTTTAAAGAGCGGGCGGAATAGCCTTGATACTCAAGGCAAGAGAGCTTCACTTTTTTTCAGAAAATTACAGCTCGGTTTTAACGCATGTGCGGAAATTGCAGGCACAAAGACTGTATTAGGAAGATACCTCAAAGATGTCCAAGTGTTCTTTTGAGTATAAAAAAAAAGCACTAATTTCAACATTTCAAGGGCCTGAGGTTCATTCATGATTTCTGTGCTTTTCCATGCAACGAAAGTGGATGGATTTTTCTACTGCCAACTTCTAAAAAAACAATTATGCACAGCAAAAGGCAAGATAGTCAGTTAATGGCCTGGTTTTACAGACAGGTTTTAGATTAAGCCAGGATTAGGCCTTAGTTCAATTAGGACATTTAAGTAGCTTTTATAAACGTGCCTTAGAAAAAACTTGAGACAAAACAATGGCACTAACATAATATAACTTAATATAAGGTGTGTCAAGTTCCTTGGCGCACCAAAAGTATTATCGTCGCTTTATAATATTAATATTGAACCACTGTACTCACATGGACTGCTTTAAATATGTTTTTAGTACATTAATGGATCTTGAGAGTGTACATTTCTTTGGTCTCTATGGAGGCCTCACTGAGCCATCGAATTTCAACAAAAATATCTTAATTTGTGTTCTTAGGGAGGTCTTAGGGGTCTTAGGGGTGTGGAACGGCATGAGGGTGAGTAATAAATTACATTATTTTCATTTTTGGCTGAACTAACCCTTTAAGCCTAGTCTGTGAAAAGCCTGTGTGTCTGTGTGTCTAAAGCTTACACATTAAACTAAGTATAGTTTTAGAAGACTTGGAATGTGTTTTTTCTTTGCTTTTGGGGAGTTTGACAGTAGAAAAACAGCATTTTAGTTGTATGGGGAAAAGAAGCCGTTTGGATGTTCTTCTAAATAAATATTGTCTTTAGTGTGTCACTAAACAAAGAACAACATACAGTGCTTGAATTACATTAGGGATAGACAATGGCATAATTTTCATTTTTAGGTGAACAATCTGTTTGAATATAGCTCTCACTCTCTATATAAACATTGTGTGTCAACGGTTAAGCCAAAGGGAAAAATTAACAAGTGTCGTCATAAAAAAAAATGCTATGTAAAGTTCCCAGAAAGCAGAACGTGTGTTGCATCACAGTTTACAAACTACTTGGAGAGAGAAAAGTACAACAAGTTCTCTTGCACTTTGAATGTCCTTCTGGACTCTTTATTTCCCATGCATAGTTTGGACAAGTGTGTAGTGGAACTTTTTGTAGCTGAAATAAAATAAAAAATAAAAAACAAAGAAAAAGGTTGACATTCATTATTTTTCCATCAACATTTTTAATTATTCACAAAGTATTTGAATTACCTTTCACTTGTGTTAGAATGTTCTAAATTCACGAGTAAGTCCTTCGGGGATAAGTTTGGACAAGAAAAAGTGCTGTAAAAACATAAATACATACAAAAAAGCTTCTAAAACTAAAACATTCAGCATTTTTGTACAACACAGTGCAATAGAAAAGGGATCTGGAAAGGTAAAAGGTTTTCAGCACTGGTCTTTTGGACTGCCGACAGTCGCGAAATGATAAAACAATGGAATTGTAAACGCCCCTGTATGTGTTCATGACGGTCGCAGCACCGTTTCAAACCACAACAGCAGAGAATTTTTTCACCTTTTCTCACTTGCACGCAGTTTTGCGTGTTCCTGTTCTTACCGCAGAGATGACTGAGGTTGTTTTTTTGTAACACAGGAAATGGGAAAACACCACTTGTAACATACAAAGTCCACATAGTGGGGGAGAGTGACGAGCATCGTGAACATAAGTGACCCGTTGTTTCAGACATAGTGACCAGTCTTTGTTAAGGCTTTGCCAAGGGAGCCTGCACAGGAGGATAGATTGCATGGACGCTGTTCTTTTCAACATACACGCACATGTAGAGGAGCATAAAACGTCACTGAGTCATCATTGAGAATGCAAAATCGAAAGAGAAACAGAGCAAACAAGAGGAGGACAAGAGTGTCGCCAGTTTAAGAAGCAATACAAGCAATGAGTCAGTTTCGAATTCTCTTGCTTTCAGTGGCCTTCAACATTATTCAACAGTGTGCAAGACATTGATATGAATCTTTTCTATGCTATACTTCATTTCAAGGTTAAAAAGAAAAAGAAAAAAAAACCAAACAAACATGCCTTTCTTTGCATGTCCATGACAGTTTGTCAGAGTACAGATGGCACTTTTCCAGCAGGTCAGAAGGGTTTAGGATTTGAAGCAGTGAAGGTTTTGTGTTCGGGACAAAGACAAGGTGAGCTGGTGACTAGAGACAGAAAAAATATCTTACACTGCTTGAAATTCAAACCCTAAAACCCTAGGACAGTCCTTAGATCCGAAATGCACATCCATCTGATGGAAAACGTCTGTCTGGGAGCCAAGACCAAATACTGAGACAGTATAGCGCGTGCCATTTTCTCCCATACTAGACCAACACTTACAGAATTACTTCTCAAGTCCCATTGATCAATGCAAAAAAAGTCAAATATGACACATTTCCATATGCAGAACCAAGAAAATACACCACACTGAAGATTGAAATGGTTTCTTTTGACAGATTTAAAAAGAAACTAGGTAGTATTTAACTCGCACAAAATGCATTAGGAATCAAATGATAAATAGTTTCTTCACATTGAACTGGTAACCAGGTGACACCAATTTCAACTGGGTTACTCAGTTTTTTACTCCATTTTTTTTTTGAGTCAGTGTATTGACAAAAATCTGCAGACTGGGTTCTATAGAGACCTCCACTAGGGGTCAGAATTTACCTCAAATCAGCAATTTAGAACAAAAAAACAAAAATGGCTCAGACAAACAATCTTTTACAAATATACAATGCCATCATTGATTAGAAGGAACATAAAAACATAGGAGTGATTAAAACCCCATTTTCAAAGCTAATTAAAGGGTTACTTTCAATCAGCAGATTTCTAAACTCAAGAGGTGAAATGAGAAGTCTGCAGGGATGTGGGGATAGGTCAGTGGGGCACATTCTGTGTGCAGGTAGTCTCAACTCTTAGTGTGATTAAAAACTTGACCCATAACATGTAATAAGTTACCATAGTAACAACACCAGATAGCATGGTCGGCATGGAGACCTCTGTATCTGGCTAGTAACAGTCCCGCTATCATGCTCTGTCCAGATCAGGTCGGGCAGTGCCGTGATTGGCACTTCTATGCATGAGAGGAATGGCAAAATTGACTAGGTAAAGGGCTCACTTGACATGTTCGGCACTGTGAGAGGAACAGTAGTATTTTTTGTGTGCAATGAAAGTGGAGAGGCTGCTGAATTTGATGTTACACAGCCGGCAGAAGCGTGTGTTCCCATTCTGCAGGGGTGAGGCGAGGGGTGTTTTAGGAATCGGTGGAGTTGTGTGGGCGTGGCTTATAGTAAGGGCCGCCTTTTCGGGGAGGAGTGTGGGCAATGGGGTGTGGCCTAGCTGCCCAACCTCTCTTAGCGCTTCAGGCACAGGTGATACAGTTACTCCTGTAGGGGAGAGAGCAGGGGGTGCGGCTTTTGGAGAACCAGACCCCACAGACTGGGGTTCTAGTGGGCTTCCGTTAAGTACAGGTGAGGAAGGAGAGGTTGCTTCCAACTTGATGCTCCTGCCATTCACACTGTCCTTACGGGGCCGAGGACTTCGTTTAGGAGGGGTTAGAGGAGCTCCTTCCCGAGGGCTAAGGCTAGGACTGGGACTGACTCCAGCGGACTGTGCCTCGAGATGTTGCTGTAGTGTGAGCACTAGACCATGAGTCGTTTTAAAATGCTCCATCAGATCACAGGTCAGCAGTTTGTTGGGAGGGCAGTAGGGACACACTACTGGGGAGGTGCTTGGGGTCTTTGCTCCCTGCACATGTGGAGGGGTGGATTCAGAGCCAAGCAACGTTGATTGATGAGCAATCGCTGCAGTTTTACCTGTCTGAAGCCCTTTGGCATCAGGGTGCAGGTCCACAGCTCGGTTCTTCGGCGAAGTGGAAGTGGGTCTCTTTAGCCGGCTAAGCTGCTCCATAGTGTGCGGTTGCAGGGTAGTTGCCGGGCAGTAGTAGGTCTTGTGGGCCAGGTAGTTTTCGATGCTGTTGAAGCTAATGCTGCAGGCGGTGCACTTGTGGTAGTCAGTAAGGGGCAGAGCGGGAATGCTGCCCCCACTCTGGCTTTCTCTTAGTCGGGGTCTTTTACTTAAGTCGATGGGTCCGTCGCCCTCAGGACTTGAGCTTTGTGTTGGTGTGGACACTTGGGAAGGGCCCTCTTGTTTCACCCCAAGACTTGTTGCTGCCGGCAAAGCAGTGGCATTAGCCAAAGCCTCGGTTTGAGCCATGTGGATCTCATACATCTTCTTGCGTTTGCGTGTGCGGATAGGTTGGGGAAGGAAGGCGGTCTTGCCAGAATGGGGCCGATGGTTGGAGGGATCGTGTCTTGAGGCGCAGTAGAATCGCTTGTGGACAATGTAGTTATCATGACGACTGAAACGAATGTTGCAGGCCTGGCAGAAGGTGCGAGTGGGATCGTCGTCTGGGTCTTCAGCGGAGCCACTAGGACTTTGGCTACCCTCGCTGGCCTGCCCACCCCCAGGTCCCTCTCCCTCCGAGGATGACGAGCAGGTGACATCTTTTATCCCTGGTTCCTCACTTTTCACCTCCACTAACTTGGGCTCAGAGGCAGTGCCTCCTGTTGCAGTGTCAGGGAAGCTAGGAGAGGCCGAAGCCGCACGACTGACTGGTCTAGCCTGGGGTGAAGCAGCGTGGGCAGAAGGAGGAGCAGCTGCAGTGACCGCCCCTTCCTTCATCACGCCAGCTGCCTCTCCTTGCTGATGCCTGCTGGAGCAGTAAAGCCTCTTGTGGACGTAGAAGTTGTTGATGTTGTTGAAGGTGATGTCACATTCAAAGCAAGTGGCTCCCTTTTGAACGCTGGCAGGAGAGCCTGGTGGATAGAAGCCCTGCTGTCCGGCTGCTGGTCCTTGTCCCTGTTTAAGCCTACTGTGTACCATTTCAGACATCTTAGCCAGAATCTCAGACGCTTGTGGCATTATGGCAGCCTCAGAATTGAACATGTACTGCGGTAAGAACATCGCCCCTCCAGATAGGACCGAACCCCCTGTTCCAGGGTGTGTGGGACTGGAACCTGGGGTAGGACTGGCCGGCTCTGTCTTAACCGTCACCGGCGTGGGGCTCTTAGGTGAAGTAGAGTGAGGTGAGCTTGCCTCCACAGCGTTTAATTGAGGACTGCCCACCTGTTCTTCTTCTTTTGCATCGTTTTCATAGTCGGAACGTGGCTCCTCTTTGATGTTGAGTTGGTTGAGGGGACTGCAGTCTTGAGAGGCCGAGCTGCCATTGGCTCCTGGGCTAGAAGAGTCGGGTCGGGGCACGGAGGCAGCAAGCTCCCTGTCTTGCAGGTCTGGGAGCTCAGAGGAAGGAGGACTGCTCTGACGGGGCGTGGGGCTCCTCTCAGCTGGAACCCTCACTTCCAGGTGTGTGTGGACATGCTGCTGAAGTAGGGCAGGTGTGTCAGCGGAGTAGCCACACACTTGACATTTCAGAACAATGCCAGAGTCTCCTGGACTCAAGCCTGTCACAAAGAAAAAAAATGACAGACATTCAGATACAGGAAGACTCTTTCAAGTCTTATGATTAAGAATACTTATGTCTAAAATATTTTTAAAAGGTCAACAGATCTGACGAATAGTTCGGAAAAAGTTTCAGAGACAGTATGTTTGTATATATATATATATATATATATATATATATATATATATATATATATATATATATATATATATATATATATATACACAAACACATACATACATACATACATACATACTGTCTCTGAAACTTTTTGTAAGATGTCGCACATAATTGCATTGTTTTATTATTAATTTAAAATATTATTAAAATTATAGGTTACACTTTATTTTAAAGTACACGTACTTAAAGTGTACTTACAGTGTAGTTACCAAAGAAAGTACAGGTAATATAAGGGTAATTGCTATAATAAGTACATGCGGAATAGGACTGTAAAATAAAGTGCTACCAAATAATACATTAAAATTATAAATTAAACGTTTATTTAAATTATAAATTATATTCTCCAAAGACATTTTTTCAAGTTAACGTGCTTGAGAAATGTAATTTCAAAATGAGTGAATATAGTGGATAATTATATTAGATTAATTTAGTGCATATTAATATAATAACAAAATGCATATAGAAATGAAAAATACCAGGTACTAATATTATGCAGCATTGAGAACAATTTTGTATTGGATTTGTTTGTGATCTGCAGAGTTCAGATATTAGAGCTGTTACCTCCAGCCAGTGGTAGTTTGGGTGAGTACCCCTCACTCTGAGAGCCAGGCTGGCAAACCATGTGACTAGTGACCAGGTGGCTATACAGGATGTCTCGCGTTGTAGAGATGAAACCACAGCCATGACACAAACCATTATGCGAGTCTGTGTGAACCTTCAAGTGTCGCTCACAGTTCGCCTTAGTGGTGAAAGCCGACAGGCAAATCAAACACACAAATGGACGCTCTCCTGGAGACACATTAACAGACACACATAATTACTTACTAATCCGACATAAATGACACTTTACTAAAACATTGTTAATATTTATGCAAGCATGCCCGTTTCAAGAAGAAAAAAAGAGTGTCTCACCGCTGTGTGTTCTCATGTGGATCTCTAGAGAGCTGGCACTGGGGCAGCTTTTGTTGCACTGCGGGAAGGGACACAGCCTCTCGTTAGGGTAAGAATCTTTAGGCTTGTCCTGTGGAGGTGAGGCAGCGGTCTGCTGCTTCTGCCGGCTTGCGCAGTAGTACATAAGATGGGCCTGAAGATTCCTCTCACTTCTGTACCAGATCCCACAGTCTTTGCAAGGGAAAATGTCTTCTGCACACACAAACACACAACATACGACTAGTAAGAAAAAAGGTATCAAGTGATTATCCTTTCAAGATCCTTTTGTGCTTTGTGTGTACATTATAAAGGACAAAACATGGATTATAGAAATAAAAACTTTAATGAATTGGAAAATATTTGCATAAAAGCTATAACAATGTTTGACATGCTATTTATCCTGCAAGCCCACTTTCAGTTGATAGCCTTCATGCATTTAACCATATGTGAGATGCTCAATGTTTAGTAATACACCCATTGTACATATATAATCGCACACAAACAAAATACACACACATTTCTAAATCAGAGAAAGCAATTAGAATTGTTCCATCATCTCCACGGCAACGGGCACACTGAATTTGTGATGTGCGCAAATGTGTGTGCACGTAATCGGGCGGATCTGGTGTCAGGGCACATGTTGAACAGGCTATATTTGATAATGACCGTCACATCCCAATTATCCGTCTACTTGCAGCCCAGCTAATGCAGTGGGAAGCGCAAAGTTGGGCTGATCATGTTTTACCCTTTAGCCTTATTTACAGTGATTCATGTCTTCATCATGGCATGTCCGTGTCCACTCCCACTCCTCATGCAGTTAAGCTGATGTAGCGGAGAGGGCTGTACCTGCCAATTAACTCCTCCGCTGTGGGAACTGACACAACACTGCCACCTACTGGCAATGGGCATAAATGGCAAGCACCTTAAAGGGAACGTCTTTGCAAACTTGTATGAAAATTACCATTATTATTGCACTTTTGTTGAATGGCTGAACTAATGTTTTCTTTGTTGTCAATTCATTTCGCAACATCCAGAAACTTTAAAAATGCTAAGAAAATATGTATTTGTCTCATTCCCAAATTAAATGCGCAATGACTTTTAATTATCATTTAAGTAACATGCAAAACCGAACAAGCCAGTGATGATATAAGACTGTATAAAATGTATTCACAGATTTTCAAATGAAATTCCTAATGGTATTATATACACAAATGTTCAAAAGGTAAAATAAAAAATAAAAAATGGACCCACTTTATATTAGGTGGCCTTAACTACTATGCACTAACATTTTAATTAATCATTTGATACAATGCACTTATTGTGTACATACATGTTTTTACATTGTACTTACATTTTAAAAAATACCTGCATGTAATTACATCTGTAATTCATTTCTGTAGTTACATTTGTAACTGTTGACACTTCCCTTACACCTAACCCTACCCTTAAACTTAACCATACCACCACACCTGTCCCTAACTCTACCCGTATCCCACATCAATATCAGCAAAGGTGTTTTGCAATATAATTTGAACACAGTAAGTACATTGCACTTATTTTTTGACTACATAGTAGTTAAGGCCACCTAATATAAAGTGGTGCCTAAAAGGGACCTAAAAAAGAAGTCTCTTATGTTCACCAAGCTGCATTTATTTGATCAAAAATACAGTAGGAACTGTGAATTATTTGAATTTAAAATAACTTTATAGATTTTAGAAAATGTTCTAATGCTTAATATTTTTGTGAACACTTTAAGGATTGTTTCATAAATACCAAGTTTAAGAACATCATTTATTTGAAATGGTAAAGACTTTTACATTGTTACAAAATATGTCAGTCACTTATGTTATCTTACTCACCCCAAACCTTTGAATACAAGGGTATTTGACATATACTGTGCAACTGAATGATTACTACGTTCACATACCATGGTATTTACTTGATATAAAAGAATATTGCCATGTTATAGTGTCTAAAAAAACATAATATCATGGAACTTTCTCTGGAAGTAGAACAAAAAAAACCAGACAATTAATTTTAATCTATTCCGCATCACGGTTTACGCACATATGCAAAATTACAGCCCACCATCCCTTTATCACAGATGTAAACACACTCTAAAAAAGCAAGAAACTGTTACGACATGTTGTGTTTATCAGCAAGCAGTGACTCACTATTAACGACAGCAGTTGCTAAGATGGCAGCCATGCCAGCCTGTTGTGGGAGGAGTTGGATCTCAGAGTGCAGAGCAGCGGGATACGCAGTCTCCTCCTTCACTCGTACACCGTGGGTCTGAGTGGCTGCCGATTGATCCGCTGTGGAGCAGGACAGCGTTGCCAGAAGTGCATCTCCACTGGACAGCTCCTGTGTCAGCTTACAAAATAGCGCTCCTCCTGGAAAACAAACTGTCACTGTTAGATTCCCCATCTAATACCGTAGTGAATGTGAGAGGTGTATGTGTTTTTGTGTCATACCCTGATTGTAGATGGTGCAGTTTGACTCTGTGAGGCTTGAGGTCACAGGAATTCTTCTGAGCCAGCAGTCTGCCTCCTCACACTCCAGAGACATTACAGGGCTCTAAACACACAAAGGGAAAGAGAAACAAGGTCATCTTGCAATTCTAAAAGAACAGAGATCGAGGTAGAGCAGGATTCAGTAGGAAACTTACTGAAGATCTAATGGAGAGGTTATACAAAATACCCTATTATTTCAAATTAAAGCTATTTATGCTTAAGATTTCTCATTTCCTTTCGAAATTAAGATGTGTTCCTTTGCATCCTTTATACATATGAAACGACTTTGTCATCATGCAATTATCTGTCAATATGCTGGAATATCTAATACAGTACTTTCCTAAAATGATTTGCTTTAAAAACTTTAAACTGAATTCTGGAGTCAAATCCATTATATGTAAAATACACTTATGAACATAGAATTGATCAACAAAGTAATTCATTTTAACTGCCTACTATTTCAAGATGCAAAAACATGGTTTTAGTTCTAAAATACAATTTCACATTCATGGAACATGAAATCAAACCTTTCAAAATAAAAAAACACTTTATATATATATATATATATATATATATATATATATATATATATATATATATATATATATATATATATATATATATATATATATATATATATATATATATATATATATATATATATATATATATATATATATATATAAGTGTTTTTTTATTTTATATATATATTAAGTGTTTATATATATATAAATAATGATTCTACAGCATAGTACACAGCCGTAAGGTTGTGCCACTACTAATTTCTCTGTTCCTATATTTTTCAGCTGTCTATTCACTACAAAACTGCTTTTAAATTGCACTTTCCAAGAGAAAACCACCTGTTTATCTGTGAGACACTGTGACTTTTTTTTCTCCCAGCTTAATAAATGGTTTTATGTTATGTTCAAAGAAATACAAAAAGCACATGCACATTTAATTCCTTCTTCCTGATACCGTGCCATTAAAATTCAGCATCCAGCATACCTCTTTTATATATATATATATATATATATATATATATATATATATATATATATATATATATATATATATATATATATATATATATATATATATATATATATATATATATATATATATATATATATATATTTTTTTTTTTTTTTTTTTTTTTACTAATTTAACTTCTGAGCACAGTCATTAAAAGTGATACAAATATATAGTGCTCTCAATCAATTAAACACACATTCATTTTGTCATCATTTGCTCACAAAACTCTATTTACTGCAAGCTTCAAGGACCCTTGGAGCCTCCAAAAGGACACCAAATGACCAAATTATATAAGGAGTCCATATAATTCTATTATATAATACATTTATGTACACCAAAGCACCCATAAAAACATTACAGAAAAATTCAGTGTATAGTATGTGATCAACAACAAGGAGCTTGATTTCATTTTAGATTAGTCAAGCTGCGATACCTCACTGGAGTGCATGGAGATGCCAAAAAACTCCTAAATCAACCTCCTTGACTTGACTGCATAAACCTACAATTACTAAACACAGCAACGTACACAACAAATCAAACATTATCCTGAATGTGTGTGGGGAAACAATGTGAATGTACTGAAATGTGTCTACAGTGATCAAGAGCACACATACACAATTTTTTATTCGTGCATCAATATAACAGACTCTCACAGGCTTTCTGACTCCTGTACACTAAAATTGCGCTCTTCAGAAACAAATGACAGAATATGACAGAGCTTGTGTTTTAAAGCAAAGCACACACTGGAATGAATAATTCACTAAAACGCAAAGCGAGTCTCTATTCGCTCTGATATGTCGGATGTAATCATCCTGGCTATCTCTAATAGCGCTGTTTTGGACTGATTGTTTCAATGAATTCGATTACTGGATCACTGAAAACTTTCCCAGAGTTTAACGGTTTAAAGTGGTCTCACAAGAAGCAGAATTGGGTTAAAGGGTTGGAATGGAAATTTCATCCTGCCTCATGCCTGAGAAAAGAAGGGGGACCGTCACAGCAGTTGGAAATGGGATATCATGCGGGTATACTGGATTTTCAGTAAACTAAGAGTATGCAAAGGTGCAAGTGTGTATTGGCAGCTGGCAAATATCCTAATAGACACACCTGGACTCTCCCACACAGTCATTTCATTGTTCAGCTGAAGCAAACGTTAAGAGATTTAATGGAAAATTAACCCTCTTCAACGTCAGATTTAACAGGGATTCTCGGTCACAATGAGCAACAGAAACCGTAACAAAGTCTATCCCAATTCAACCACAATAAAGGCATATGGTGCTTATAATAGGCTGTATTATTTGAGTGTGACTGATCCATTCCACTAGGTGGCAGCATTTCTGCAGGCCAAGTTCATTAACAGCCTCATATTTAAGAAAAGATTCCCACTCAGTTAAAGACATGCCTTTGGGGAGACTAGCCCTTATATCCCTGACATGCTACCAAATCAACTTTAAAGACAGGAGAAAATGAAAAGACATTAGTTCAACTGTGTAAAGGAGGATAAAAAGCCACCAGTCGAGAGGATGAGGGGAAGAGATGGGCCGCAGAGGAGGACAGCTGAAGGGTTTCTTTCTAATTCTGTCTGTTCTTGCCTGAAGATACGGTCCGTATTGTATTTCATGGGGAACTAGTGCTGATAAGGAGATAGGGCTCCTTTTGTTTTAATTTGAAACCCAATGCTGGAGCCGTCTGTGGCATAAGTGCTGCGTGCTTCTGCTAATTTGTTTCAGACTCATTTAACACGACTCGACTTTAAGCTTCACAAAAGGAGAGGGCAGCCTGGTCAGCCCTCGCTTTTGACAAAACACTTCCAGACAAACGCGCTCTCTAATTAAACACACACACACACATATATATTGACACAGACAGATCCGCACACGCAGATGCACATGGGGAGTAAGTGAAGATGTAAATGGTTATGACCTATTGTGAATAGCGAACAAGAACCGGTTCAAAGCGATCAAGACAAACAAACACAGCAGGTCCTTATTTTTTTCTGGGCTAAATAAAGGATATCTGTGGCGAGGTGACCAGACACATTACTTGGGGGGAAAAAAATGACACAAGACTAAGTAGAAAATGACCTATATTTTATAGAGTTTAAAGTTCTGGTCACATCCAAGCATAGAATTTTCATCCAAATCAATATTACCATCATACCAAAGCACACTGTGATTTAAAATGATCATGACGCTCACTGAATTACGTGGATTCAAGTCTACAAAAGTAACATCTGTTGTGACTTGCATGTCTTCTAATGGTCTTTAACCAATTTGGAAATGTCATAATATCCAAAATTGATCTTGGAAAGCAAAAGTTTGTGCTGGTCATGCTGTTCTATCATTGTGTTACATAAAAGTATGATGCAAAAATAACTTTTTGCCATACATTGCAAAAAAATCAAGTCAATAAAACAAGTGTTGCTTCTCAAGCAGACATTTAACTGGAAGAATTATTTTTATTTTTATTTTATTTTTATTATTTTAATTTCATAACAGGAACATATATCAAAGCACCCATGAACTATTGTTTCCGATATTTTACTTAATTTAGGATCACTCACTTCACTATCATTCTTACATTTCGATTTATACCATGTAATGTTACTAATAAAAGTTACCAGCCAAATGGCGAGCAACTGTGCCAAAGTATTTTTTTCCCCATTTGAGTATCAATTTTGGATCCTGCTTAAATGTATCTAATCATCATATAATACCATTTACAAATCATGTTTAAGTTGAAACCAAATGTTAAAGACTGGGCAGACTAAATGCTAAAGCTAATAAATAAGACGGCACTTTAAAAGATGACACATTCTTATAGTAACAGGCCTAAAGACGCAGGTGACATGTAGTCATGCCACCACTGCTCAGTGTGTGGTTGAAAGACAGTGTGGTGAAAAACAGAACAATTGTGAAGGAGGAACGGCACATGTTTTAGAGTGTAACCCTGGTGTTGGTGAATATACCCCCCACCCCCTCACGCACAAGGAACTAGGGTACTTTGAGAACGGCTCTTTAAGCCCCACCGAGTGCGGAGCTTTGAGGAACAGTCTAAGCCCCCTAGTCCGAGCCCTGCTCCCTCATGAATATTAATGACGACGGCCGTGCTTTAATCTGCCTGATCCCCGCACTGCTGCCGCCGCCCTGATAGCGAATCTAATTATTTGGTCTGATATTAACCAGCCCCCTCCCTCCCTCTCTCCTCCTTACACACGCCATCAGGAAAAGAGGTGGATGCACCTTTCCACGCACACAAACTTGTGCACCATCATCATACCAAAACACCTTAAACACAGTCTCACAGTCGAGCCTGGTGCGTGCCACTCGCGGCGTTATCGTTCTTAAAAACACCCTCCTCTCGCTCTGATAAAAGTTGAATGCAAATGGTTCTTGGACGATTTTCCTTTCTCATTTTGTCTCCTTTCGGTGGGGAAAAAAATCTTTCGCCGTCTCCTTTAAAGGGCTGTGACCCTACAGTATGACCCCCGGAGTCAAATCCATCCAGGTTTACAGAGCCAATTAAAACCCATCAAACTGACCGAACTCAAGACAGGCTGGTCTGTCAGACATTCTTAGAAATCATTTATGCCTCTCTAGAACGCACACTCCATATGCTTCACATGTAAATGTTTAACGCATTAAACAGTGTGCAAATACACTAAAACCGATGCTCATTATGATAGTGTGGAACACGGTTTTAAAAGGTGTTTGCTCAAGATATGATAGTATGTATCTCACAATGGGTTATTCTGCAGTGGTCTATGATGCAACACTTGCAAGAAGTGAAATAGAAGCCCTGGCGTGCCGTGGACTGACAGTGCAAGTCATAAAATAGCCATTGTTAAATGAGGCGCCCACTCAGTTTTAATTGACTCAATTTACTGAGATTACTAAAGAAAAAATGTTTGTTGACTTCGCGATAGTGGATATAAGAGGGAAAAGATTAATCAAAACTACAATTCAACAAAAATATGTCAAAAAATAAACGGAGAAAATGTAAAAAAAATTAACTATTCAATTAATCAAATCATAGTATGTTTGGGATTTATGTGCTGTAAGTGAAAGAGCTAAGCAGCAGTAAACCAAACTTGTGCTAGCTAGCAGGCTAACTAGCTCATTTAAACAATACAGTTCAAAAGTTCTGAAAGAAGTCTATTATGCTTGCTCATCACCAAAGCAGCATCCATTTGATCAAAAATACAGTAAAAACTGTAATATTGCGAAATATTAATTATAATTTAAAATACTGGTTTTCGAATATTTGAAGGTAAAGCTGAATTTTTTGCATCATTACTCCAGTCTTCAATGTCATCTGATCCTTTAGAAATTCAGGAGTCTACATCGGGGCTGGCTCATGCTGTCCTGACTGTGGCATTTGTCATGGCGGAAGACGAAGAAATGTCTATCGCCGCATCACAAGGTGGGCTGGAGTCATCTGAGGATGATGACTCGGCTGCGTTGCCGCCTTCGGGCGTTCCAGCGTTGCCCGAGTCGGACCCAGAGTTGACAGCCATGCTCTCTCGGGCCGCCGCAGCGCTTGGGTTGGAGTGGAACCCTCCGCCCCGACCTGAGCGTTTGCGGTTGGATGATTGGTTTTTGGGGGCGGTGCGTCCGGACATCCGTCCCTCCAAATTCTTTCTTCCCAGAGATGCATGAGGAGATTGCGCGGTCCTGGAAGAACCCGTTGTCCCTTGGCGGCTAAAGGGCACACTGGGGTCCCCCTGGTTGAACGTTCTGTTGCGATGCAACTGTGTCCACAGAACGCTTCAACTTGGCGCGGCGACCCTAAGCACCCCTCCAAGACCTGTAGGTTTTCGTCATCTCTGGTGGCGAAGACCTATAGAGCTGCGGGGCAGGCCGCCGCTTCTTTGCATGCCATGGCAACTCTTCAGGCATACCAGGCCAAGTTGCTGTGCGACATGCACGAGGGCAGGGCTGATCCAGGACTCGTGGACGAGTTGCATGCCACCACCGACCTCGCTCTCCGGGCAACGAAGGTGACCGCACACTCCCTGGGTCAGGTGATGTCCACAAACGTGGTCCAGGAGAGACACCTATAGCTCACCCTGGCCGATATATGGGACGGCGAGCAAACACGTTTCCTCGACGCCCCCATATCCCAGGATGGGCTATTCGGCGGAGTGGTTGAGAGCGTCGCCCAACAGTTCTCAGCCACCCAGAAGCAGACTGAGGCCATAAAACATATACTGCAGTTGCCTCAGTCTGCTCGCCGCCGAGGACGCCCTCCTGCGGTTTCCTCAACCTCTGCGCCCTGGTCTCCTCTGTCAGGACGCAGCCGTTAATCGTGCCCCCACACCGGGACGCCCAAAAGCCTCCCATGTCCGGGCCGGTAACGCTCCCGCCGTATGTTTCAACTCGCCCGCCATCTCGTTCTATGGAGTCAGAAGCGTCTGAGGTCCCTTCGTGCTGTCCATATTCTGGGAGTCCTGAACCGTGCAGCCGACGAGCTCTCACGGTCTCAGCGCTGCCGGGAGAATGGAGACTCCATCCCCAGAGGGTCCAGCTGATTTGTGAACAGTTCGGGGACGCGCAGGTAGATCTGTTTGCCTCCCACTGCAGCCTGTTCTATTCCCTGACCGAGGGCACGGTCGGCACGGATACACTGGCGCACAGCTGGCCGCGGGGCCTACGCAAATATGTGTTCCCCCCAGTGAGCCTTCTTGCACAACTCCTGTGCAAGGTCAGGGATGACAAGGAGCAGGTCCTTCTGGTCACCCCTTATTGGCACGGCCGGACCTGGTTCCCCAAACTTGTACTCCTTGCGACAGCCCCTCCCTGGCCCATTCCTCTGAGACCGGACCTCCTTATTCAGAGACGGGGCACCCTATGGCACCCGCGTCCCGATCTGTGGAACCTCCACGTGTGGCTCCTGGATAGGACGCGGCAGGTTTGAGTAGCCTGCCACCTGCGGTGGTCGCTACCATCACTTCCGCTAGGGCAGAGTCCACTCGGGCATGCCTATGCATTGAAGTGGAACCTCTTCGTCACCTGGTGCTCTTCTCGCCAAGAAGACCCCTGGAAATGCCCGATCGGGTCTGTGCTCTCGTTCCTCCAAGAAGGGTTGGAGCGAAGGCTGTCTCCCTCCACCCTTAAAGTTTATGTGGCCGCAATATCTGCCCACCACGATCTCTTGGAGAACAAAAAGGTAAGTCAGCACGACCTGATCATCAGGTTCCTGAGGGGGGCAAGGAGACTGAATCCTCCTCGCTCTCCTCACGTACCCTCTTGGGACCTCTCAGTAGTTTTAGATGCTCTGCAGAGGCCTCCCTTTGAGCCTTTGCAGTCAGTGGATCTTAAATATTTGTCAATGAAGACAGCGATCCTGACTGCATTGGCCTCCTTCAAGAGGGTCGGGGACCTGCAGGCATTTTCGGTTGACGAAGCGTGCCTGGAATTCGGGCCGGCCTACTCTCACGTGATCCTGAGACCCCGGCCTGGATATGTGCCCAAGGTTCCCACCACTCCGTTCAAATACCAGGTGGTGAACCTGCAAGCGCTGCCTATGGAAGGGGCAGACCCAGCCTTGGCATTGCGCTCAAGAAACATTTCATATTATTATATCAATGTTCAAAACAGTTGCGTTACGTAATATTTTTGTGGAAATTAATACATTTTTTCAGGATTCTTTAATAGAAAGTTCAAAAGATCAGCATTTATTTGAAATAGAACTCTTTTCTAATATTATAAATGTCCTTCCTGATACTTTTGATCAATTTAATGCTTGCTTGCTGAAAAAAGTGATAATTTCTTTAAAAATGTCTTTAACCCCAATCTTTTGAACTGTAGTATATGTGAGAATAATCACTGATATCCACAACATTAACTTAATATAAGAAAATGAACTTGAACTAAGTTACATGCTAGTCAGAGTGTGTAATTAATACGTACCTTATTTAGTGCAACACTCTAAACAGTCTCTAAAACGGAACATGAACACAAGCCTCTAACCAGGAATTCTGTGCCCCTATTCTGACATAAAATACATTGAATTAATTATACTGTATCCTACATCAACCCTGCTGTAATTGTTGTGGGCCCCTTGAATCATTTCCACATTTCACACCATCAGTCACATCTCTGATTTGGATTAAAATGATATGCCACAACAGTACGGATATAGTATAATTAAACTAGATTAACGGATGTGTTCGTCAAAACTTCTACGACTAAAATGAAAACTAACCCTGCTCTCACTGTATGTTTTTATTTTAGTATCGGTCCTCTCTACTTCTCTTTCTCATTTTTCTGCATTTTACTCCAGCGTTATCTTCTTCTGTTCCTGTTTCTCTACTATCTCCACCTTTATCCCTCTCCTCATCTGTCCATATCCCTCTTTTCATGCTCCGCCACACTCTTTGTCTCCATCTCCTTCTCGCTATCTATTCCTCTCCATATCTCTCCACACATCCCTTTCTCACTTTTCCAACCCCTTCTCCCAATCCTATCCCTCTGTCTATCCCTCTCTCTATCTGCTTTCCACAGGAAATGGTTTCTTTCCCAAAAGGGGGGTAGAAAAGGGGTTCATACTGTCCCAAACAAAGAGGTCAGTGTGTGAATCCTCCAAAAATACAGAGAAGAAAAGGAAGGGCGATAACAATCAGAAACCTTCTCTCATCCGCCTCTCTCACACACATATCCTTTTTTCCCCTCTCCTTTTCTCCATCTTTCTCTTTTTTCAGTCTTCATTCGCACACATCTAACCAAAAGCACTTATGCACATGTACCCCAAGCAAATAGCAGCACATCTCTGCATACACATCCATCCAAGAGAACAGCATCCAGGTGAGATGAGCAGCATGCAAATGACATGTAAAAATGGGAAACTGTGATACTTAAAAAGGTGCGATAAGAGATTTGAAAATGAGGCACTCTTGGAAAGCGGGCTCCTGATCTGCCGGTGATCGGGCTCGGAGATAGAGGAAGGTTTCCTCTCTCCACCCCCTACCCATTCTATCTCTCTCTGTCGTTTTCTCCACCACAAAGCCTGCAAATCCAAGTACATGACGATTAAACGTTAACCGTACGTCTTTACACATATCTGAAGTGATGAGTGTTGTTGCTTCCCACAACATTTATTTATTTATTTATCAGTATTTTTGTGAGTGTGTGTGTGTGTGTGTGTGTGTGTGTGTGTGTTTATGTATAATATACATACATGCATACATACATACACACACATAAACATACACTATATTGCCAAAAGTTTTGGGACACCTGCCTTTACTTAATTTAAATTTAATGACATCCCATTCTTAATCTGTAGGGTTTAATATGGAATTGGCCCAGCCTTTGCAGCTATAACCGCTTCAACTCTTCTGGGAAGGCTTTCCACAAGGTTTAAGAGTGTGTTTATGGGAATTTTTGACCATTCTTCTAGAAGCGCATTTGTGAGGGCAGGCACTGATGTTGGACGAGAAGGCCTGGCTTGCAGTCTCCGCTCTAATTTATCCCAAAGGTTTTCTATGGGGTTGAGGCCAGTCAAGTTCCTCCACACCAAACTCGCTCATCCATGTCTTTATGGACCTTGCTTTGTGCACTAGAGTGCAGTCAAAAAGTTGGGAGCATGAAATTGTCCAAAATGTCTTGATATGCTGAAGCATTAAAAGTACCTTTCACTGGAACTAAGGGGACAAGCCCAACCCCTGAAAAACAACCCGTCACCATAATCCCCCCCTCCACCAAACTTTACACTTGGCACAGTGTCCAGTGGGGGTGTGCTTTACACCACTGCATCACACGCTTTGTATTGCACTTGGTGATGTAAGGCTTGGATGCAGCTGCTCGGCCATGGAAACCCATTCCATGAAGCTCTCTACACACTGTTCTTGAGCTAATCTAAAGGTCACACGAAGTTTGGAGGTCTGTAGCTATTGACTCTGCAGAAAGTTGACTTCTGTGCACTGTGCGCCTCAGCATGCACTGACCCCGCTCTGTGATTTTACATGGCCTAGTTGCTGTTGTTTCCAATTCCTTCCACTTTGCTATAATAGCACTAACAGTTGACCATGGAATATTTAGTAGTGAGGAAATTTCACGAATGGACTTATTTCACAGGTGGCAACCTATCACGGTACCACACTTGAATTCACTGAGCTCCTGAGAGCGACCCATTCTTTCACAAATGTTTGTAGAAGCGTCTGCATGCCTAGGTGCTTGATTTTATATACATGTGGCCATGGAAATGATTGGAACACCTGAATTCAATTATTTGGGGGGGGGTGTCCCAATACTTTTGGCAATATAGTGTATTTATGCATGTATATGTATGTGTATATATCTGTACACATACATACATACATACATACATACACATAAATTGGGGTAATTTTTTTAAAGAAATAAATACTTGTATATAGCAAGGACGCATTCAATTTACTTTGTTACAAATGATTTCTATTTCAAATAAATTGTGTTTTTTTTCTTTTTTCTATTCATTAAAGAATCCTGAAAAAAAGTATCACAGGTTCCACAAAAACATTAAGAAGCACAACTGTTTTAAACATTGATAATAATAAGAAACATTTCTTGAGCACCAGTTATTGCTGCTGAAAACTCAGCTTTACCATCACAGGAATACATTTTTTAAATCTATTAATCAGTTATTTTAAATTGTAATATTTCCCAACATTACAGTTTTTTTATTTAAAAAAAAAAGAGAGAGAGAGAGAGATTACATCTTGAACTACTTTTAATATTTCGTGTTTGTTTATTTTTACTGTGTGCATGAGGAATTAAGAGGAATTGAGATGTTAAGAGAAGCTTCGCTTAACCCCCTAACGTCTAGGAATTCTGAGAAAACGTTCCCTCGGTATTGATTATTACTTTGAGCAGACTGCTTCATGTTTTATATATGTCTTTAATTAAAAAAGTGAGGTTTATGATTAAAATAAAAAAGAGAAAAATTATATATTTTCAAAAAAAAAATGTTAACTGTTATTAATATTTAAAATTGTATTCAAAAACAAGACTTTTTGTAATTGTTTACAAAAAAAACCTTCCACATCTTTTACACTTTATATGCCGGGTTTGTTAAATTCTAATTTTCTGCACTATTTTTTAATCAGTTTCTCCTTTTGATGTCCCTTACTATTCCGCTACATTTCTGCACTTCTATGGGTGGAGAGCAGAGAGGTCCACAGGTGCTAATGTGTGATGCTCTCAATTGGACTCCCATTTGAAGCTTGACTTGCTTTCCCTTTTATCATTATGCAGATAATTGAGAGGGCCAATAATTAAGGGTATTCATGCATTCCTTTCAGGGAAAAGCATGTGTAGCGAGGGGTAACTCTCTGAGATCACTCTACTGACAGATGTAGATAAACCAGAGATTGGGATGAGGGTAAACAAACCCTGTTGGTGCGAGAAAGAAGGGTGGGCGAGAGAGGAAAAAGAGAAAAGATGAAGAGCGCTCACCTTCACGTGTCCTTTGTGGGGTGGCAGAGAGGGGGGGGGGGGGCTCCCCCCAAAAAAGTGGGCTGGAGAGCAGTGGGTGGCGGGTCTTATCTGAGCAGTTCTCCTGGAGAGATTATTGGGGGATTAGTTGGGACGCTTGTTTCTAAAACATGATGAAAAGGCGCTCGGTGCATGATAACGCTTTGAACTCCCCACCCGCAACCATCTTGCCTTCAGGCGGCGTTCCACGAAATAACAGGAGAGGCGAAGTGGAAAGAACAATGGCGACGTGGTAGTGGAAGTCGTACTGCACTTGTTTGCAACTAGCGAACGTTTTTTTTTTACCAACAAAAGTCTGACTGACAGTTCTGCTCATGCCAACATCAAAAGTAGGCAAATCATGTTTACAGTATATGAATACATTGAGATGGCTTGCGTATTATTGTAATATAATATATGAAATAACACTTTACCGTTCAAAAAGACAAAAAAAAAACTTTACTTTATAACACTATATAAAATATGCATAATATTGTATAAAATTACATAATATATTTATATTCATAAATCTGATAATATTTAGTGAAGATGTTTTGATTTAAAAAAACACCAAATGTTCTGCCCAAAATGATATAGTGATCCTAAAAAGTAAACTAAAAAGTACTTTTCTCACTTCAGTCCCACTTCAGTTGCATTAGAAAACAAAATAACAAAATATTCTAGAGCCAACTTGAGTTTCCCTTAAATGCAGTCTCTTGGTTTATTATGTAATCTAAAAACATTCATACATTTTATACGTTTTGGGTCTACTGCCATAGGTTTTTTACATGTAAATCACAAAACAGCTGTGCTTAACAGCTCTTTTTAGGTACCAGCAATAATGGATGTCAATCATCCAAAACTACTAGAAAACGTTGAAATCAGAAAACTGAAAGAAGACAACTGAACACAGAGATGACCATTAATGTAAGTGTTTTCGGTCTTTGAGTTAGAAAAGAAATTTAAATAGATTAAATATGTTATGGTGGTTTCTGTAAATATGCAAATTAAACGATTTACATAAAACAGACAGCTCAAAGTGATAATCAATACAAAATAACTTGTTAGAACCTGTTAGAGGAGTTTCTCTTAACGCCCAATTCCTCATGCACACAGTAAAAATAAACACATTTTTAGGGCTGCCCTCGAATAGTAGACTAAACATCGGTCGACAAAAAAAGGCTTAGTCGACCAATATTTTATTAGTCGGCTAGTCGCAGAAAGAAAAAAAAAAACTCAACAGGAAGTGGCAAAGTCACTCAGTTTGTGAGAAACAGAATGTTAAACGGCAGGTCCTTGTGGTAATTACAGTATGTTAGGCAGGAAATCCAAATGCTCGCCTTTCATCCATCGAGCTCAAATATGGCTTAACATTTGAAACATGTAAGTAGTAGCAACTTTCCATGCCCGCTCGCTCTAACGTAAACCTATATAAATGTTCGCTACTATTAGTTGCGGAATGTAGAAGCTAAAGGATAGCATGTTTAACTGCATGACATGGAGGCGGCAGCGTGATCACTTGCATGTTTTCCTGAAACAACTTAAAATACTCTGTCATTTATGGTCATACAGATAAGAGACATCATTCGAAACTGTGACTTTTATTTGTGTCAACTCACAATAACAATAAAACGTTTCACTTTTGTAAAATAAAGAAAACAAACAGGATGTGCTTTCTGCCACCTCAGCCTCCATGAACTGGAGCGAGTCACAAAAATGAACCGAAATTCAGCGTATACTTGCCTCACAGACATGAGAGATATATCTATAGAAAGCTTGGAATGTCTTCTTTTAAACTAACCAATTTGAATCGAAAACACATACTTTCTGATTATGTGCATTTCTCTCTAAGGGCACGTTCACTACTGCGGAGATTGCTTCAGCATCTTCAACTTCATCTTTATAGCTGCAACTGACTCAGAAAGAACTAGTTTATTGATACAACAATTAAAATGTCTCTGCTATACATTCATACCATACCATACCATACCATACCATACCATACCATACCAACTTTATTTGTTAAGCACTTTATAACAACCACAGTTGACCAAAGTGCTGTACAGAAAACACATATGTACAATTAATAACCACACAATAAAAGCAATCAAAATAACAAATTATATCATTTAAATAAAATAAAGTCAACCTCTTACTTAGTGTCAAAAGCCAAAGAGAAAAGATGGGTTTTAAGAAGGGTTTTAAAAACAGATAGAGAAGAGGCCTGCTTAACATGCAAAGGCAGATCATTCCATAGTTTTGGGGCCGACACAGCAAAGGCACGGTCCCCTCTGAGCTTACGCTTAGTTTTAGGCATAGTCAAGATTCATAATCATTACTTTTTGCAGAAAGTTAAATGGTTGCGCGTGAGTGCAGAATGGGCTATTTATTCCACCCCAGTACATGTTTAAAGGTGCACTATGTAACATTTTTTTCAGTAAAATATTCAAAAACTACTAGGCCAGTGTTATATATATTTTTTTAGTTGAGTACTTACAATATAAAATGTTTCCAACTATTTGTGAGTCGTGAGAAAATGCTATTTTAACCAATGAACCAGAAAAGCAGAAATGCTTTACTCTTACTGCAGTGTGCAACAAGTGTCATAGCAGCCGTCGAGCGAGCGCACAGAGTAACGTCATAACATAATTTTCAACACACTTAGATGTATCTAATATGATAAACAGAGCTGTGTTAACTCATAATCATGACCGGAAAAGCGGAAGTTGCGCCGGCGACTGTGTCATAATAAAAGTCCCACTGCTTGCGAGACATGTGTTGCATTCATCTCATTATCAATCGCTCCAGCGGTCTTGCTCAGCTCCCACAACACTTGGTCCTGTTCTGCTTCATACTACAGTAACCTTAATCATCATATCCATAGTCCTAACCCGATTCTTTTCCACCGGCTGTGAGGTGAAGACCACATGTCCCAAGATTCTGCGCTCAAACTTGGTGTCATCAAACTACGCCTTTGTTTTGAACAGGCGACCTCTAGCGGACGGAAAAGTTACATAGTGCACCTTTAAGTAACTGAATTAATATAAACGTGCAATTAATCGACTAATGGCTTAAATGAATGACTACTAGTGGACTAGAAAAATCTTTAGTCAGGGGCAGCCCTACAAATTATGAATAGGAGTACTCCTGTATGACCAAAACCAATACAATTCAGTATGAAAGTGTGTTTTGTAAGAAATACAATATCATGCTTTACTTCAACTAATTTTAAAATAGCCCACTTTGATTTAACCCAACCCATGTTTCACAGTGTCTGAGATTAAACTCTAGGACAGAGGAATGGAGAAATATACAAACACAGTCGTGACAGGACGGACACGGACCCTGCCGCCCAGTGACCCCAGCAACTCCAGACTCAGGAGGATGTGGAGGGATGGCGAGAGATGCCGTAGGAATGTGAGATTCGACACACTATCTCAGCCAGATACACACTCCTTCAACGAAGAGATAGCGGAGCGAGAGCAAACGCGAATGTGAAAGTTCTGAGCCGAAAATCATCAACAAAGCCCTGCCTCGATAACGAGATTTTTTTTTTTAAACGAGAGAGAGAGAGAGAGAGAGAGAGAGAGAGAGAGAGAGAGAGAGAGAGAGAGAGAGAGAGGAAGGGAGAGAGATTAGGAGGAGGTGAAGGAAAGGTGCAGGGAGGGGAGGGAGCGCGGGGTGCATGGCCTTAGAAATTCTCATAATAAATGAAATCTTAGAAATGAGAGCCTATCAAGTAGAAATCAATCACTGGGGTTTGTTGTCCAAGAGGATGGCGCCATGCTGAGATAAAAGAGAAGCGTCCGTCTGGGGGGTGGGGGGGTGGGTTCTAGCCAATCTCGTGCAGGAACGGCCGAGCGCAGTTCAGGGGGGGGAACAAAAGATGACACTCGCTCAAGACCAGCACTTCAATTTGCATACACCCATACTCCCATGGATTACTCCTTACATTGAATCAGTGCAAAGCAGACATCCGCCCATTCATCCTCAATTTAATAGGTTAGCACCAAGGGGGGTGAATGATAAATTCAATCCCGTTTACCTAATACACAAGACATTTCACTGACTACCTACTCTTGAATCAAATCTTGAATGGAAAACATGCAACATTTTGTATGCATCCATCTTCCATGGAAAGCAGCCAAGTGAGGAACTTTACATGCGTGTAAAAGTGTGTACTGGTCTGTGTTATCTCTACATCATATGGTAACGTGTCCAAAAACACTGATATTACCAACTTCAATATGGTAAACATGTTATTTGCTTCTAACTGTAATGTTAGAGTTATGATAGAGCAGAGGTGAGATAAGAATCTTAACCAAATATCCTCATAACATGATCGATGACCCCTTCATATTACCCTTACCTCATTGGCAGGTCCAACGGTGGTCTCTCCTGATTGGATGCTGCCAGAAAACGGACCCCACACGGTGTCACCTGACAGGTCCCTGAGGGCCAGGACCTTGAAGTCATCAGCACTGCCGCTTAGCAGAAGATCATCTGTTTACACACATTGGGGGAAAGAGTGTAAATATATGGGGGTTTTTTGGTGATTGCTATCGCTCATACTTAAAGGGGGGAAAAATGAAAATGATTTCATCATTTACTCACATTTACTCATAGTTGTTCAAAGCCTTTTTTCTTTCTTCTGTTGGACACAAAAGAAGATATTTTGAAGAATATGGATAACCAAACACTTGATGGGCCCCATTGACTTTCATAGTATGGGGAAAAAAAATACTACTTAAGTCAATGGGGCCCTTTAACGGTTTGGTTACCGACATTCTTCAAAATATCTTATTTTGTGTTCAGCAGAAGAAAGAAAATGATAATTAATTTCATGATATGGACGACAACCGATAATCGGTTGCCATTAAAATTATGTATAAAAATAATAATAAAATAAAACACTAAAAACCAAATGATTAGGCATCACAAAGGTATAATGTACAGTATGAAAAAACATTTAACCGCGTTATTAAATTTGTAGTCTTTCAAAAGATGAACTTTCAGTGAGAATTATATAATGTCAGAGTCAGAGATAAATCTATGTTTAGTAAATGTAAAAACAAATAATTAAAATGACAAAATTTAAACATTTACATTTCTAAAATCAACTTTAAGTGAGCATTAGATAATGCTAAAGTTATATCTTTTATAAAATTCTATATATCTTTTTAAAAATTCAATAACAAAATATGATAAATATTTGAAAGAATAATAAATAAATAATGGAACAGGTGAAAAAGATCCCACAGGAATCTAGGAGCCAAAATGACTTGGAGGCTGACTATTTTGACTTCATTGGGCCAGTAAGCAACAACCTAGCAACCAAAAACCACTCAAAACACCTTAGCAAACCATTTCTATTTCAGTCTTTATCCTTATAGAGTGTCAATTCAAAAACAGACTACCAAGTCTAGTACCACTAGGGGGAGTTTGGCGCTCACCGAGTGAGTGACACTGGACCAAAACAGGGACAACTTCTGTACTTCCTATTAGAGATAAGTGCAGTGTGATGGGAGTCAAGGCTTTGGTGAGTCACAAACGCAGGCCTAACACAGGAACAAACACAGGCTCCACAAATAGAGATATGACACAGCTGACACAAAACCCAACCGTTCACTCAACCTACTATTTATGTTTTATAATATACATTTATTAGAAAAGCTCTTCCGCACATGTGTTCACTAGTTGGTAACTTTAAAAGTAGGAGTCGCTGGAGAGGCCGACCTGTGGTGGTACTCCAGTCCATTCCAGCATCTTCATCCCAGTGCAGCTCTGTTTAACCACCCCCTCCCTTTAGCCCCCCCACCAACCTCGCTTTCGGGGGTCGGGCTAAAGCGCTGGGGCCGATAAGAGTGTTTGTCTAACACTCTCCATGTCAAAACACTCATCTATCTTCTCTGTATCTATCCCCACCAGAGAACAACAGACAGACGCTGATAAAATGGCTTTCCCACAGCCAAGACGTGGAGCGGGGGAGGGCGTGAGGGAGAGAGAGGGCAACAGGAGTGAGAGAGAAAGGGTACATAGGTGCAATGGGACGGATGCTGGACAGAAACACGTCACAGAGTGAGAAAGAGACTTGCCAGAAAATATCATTCAGGGTTTTGTTCTGAGCCCAGTACTGACAATAAATCCAAAATAAATGCAAATAAACAGTTTGTAATATTAACTTATTTATTTATTCATTAAATAAAATAAAATAGGCCTATAATCGCTGTCAGGACAGATCATAAAAAAGGCTCTGAGAATCTGTCAATTACTTATTTAAAAAGTTAGTAATAAAATGAAAGTAACATTACATAGAAAAGGGGGCAGGTCTATTATTTTGTATTTACACTCCAAGACTTAATGCACAGATCATTTGACATACAGTATCATATTGTTTTGCTCCATCCATTGCTATGGTTATCACTGTCAAATATATAAAATGTATATATTGCATACAGAAAGTGAGCAAAGATTGCTGCCCTGAGCGGATTCTGACTAACTTAAACACATCTGATTGGCCATTGCATTCACACGCTCAACAGATATGTCTGTGATTGGCTACAAAGCTCAACGCTGCAAAAACATGTTGTGAATCAAAACATTTGACACTCTTCATAGAGTGCTTACACAAACACTTACAGGAGCGCTTTAAAGCAGCTGGCTATCAGCGGGTATCGGTACATCAGAACAGCATATATCTTTGGCGGGACAAAAGGTGCTGTCAGAATATTTTCAAAGCAGGAAAAACCCTTGTCTAAAAGGCAGTATTAAATGATTAGTTATAAATCAGTCATTGGTGGGTTTGGTTTGTTATTAATGAGAGGCTGAGCCTCTATCAGCGGTCTGAAGTCCAGTGTCATACATCCGCAGCACAGAGTCAATGACTCCTATCTATTGCATGTCTTCTAATCTAAGCCCAGAATCAGTACCCTCCCTGACCTCTCACATGACCCAATTTTATCACTTCGACAGCCATTATTACCAATACACTACTATATCACTTGCATAATTCCTACATAAGCAATTCCTACACCATCTGTGCACAGGTAGATTTTCAAGAGCAAAATTTTTAAAGTGACAATTAAGCCCATTTTACCCATAATTCTCAATAACAGATGTTTTTTTTGGTTTTTTTACTCTCAAAGGTGATTCTCCATACAAAATTCCTTTAAAAGCAATGACTAAACCTTTAGATAAAACTTGTAAAATGTAAAAATTTAAAGATTAAGACAAATATATATATTATATTAATTATATATATATATATATATATATATATATATATATAAATGTTTTTAATTAAAATACATACTTCTACTGATAATAATTATATAATTTAACATTAATAAGAAGTATTAATAATAAATACAAATAATTTAATACATTTTAAATCAATTAACAATTATCATCGCACACCTGCAGGTAATAGATAGGTGCGTAGGAAAGGTACACCACCAATACTTGCAAACGATATACATTTTTATTTTATTTTATTAGCAACGTTTCAGTCTCATGACCTTCATCAGGCATGTGTGGGACCTTTTGTTTTTCAAATAAATGTAATATGTTAATTTTACACACACACACACACACACACACACACACACACACACACACACACACACACACACACACACACACACACACACACACACACACACACACACACACACACACACACACACACACACACACACACACACACACACACACACACACACACACACACACACACACACACACACACACACACACACACACACACACACACACACACACACACACACACACACACAAAAAAATGTGGTCATTCTTAACATAATGAAGTGGGCATGAAACGGAAGTTGTGATAGTCTTTTCTTCCCTATTGTGACGTATATATCTGAGTGAAATGGCTTGTACAAGAAAAACTGCAGGGCGGGACTTGATTTTGTCCATTGGGAATTGATTGGATGGTTGAATTGTTGTGGTTTGCTATTGGTCAATTTCATGTGAGTGACAGGTTGTCCCGCCCTCATGCTACGTCATCAGAGAAGAGAAGCGATGCCGCTGCAAGAGGGAGGGGAAGTTATTTGGATTAAAGATAACAAGGACACATGAATTTTAAAAAACATAATGAGGTGCACGGATAAATAATTATTTTAATAAATACTGCATTATTCCATAAAAAAAATTAGGAATTGTCCATTTTGATTTCATGATGATTTTAAGTACACAGTTCTGCCACACCTTTCCATCAAGCTAATTGTTTTCAGGGCCTCTGCTGGACAATTTACAACCCTAACCCTTGTGAACAACCTAAACACCTCCTCTCTAAAGACCAAGTCGTCTTATCTTTAAAACCCTACCATTTTCCCACACAATACACTGACACAATTGTGACGCTGCCCTTGTGTTGGTCCATAGAAACTCCCCTACAATAACCCCATCAACCTTATCGATAGCTCTGCGTGACCGGTTCCCAAAAATGTACGTCACCCTTATCGATAGTGATGAGTCCACACAGCTCTTATCAATGGCTCTACACACTGGCAGTGTCCACACAGCACCTTATCAATATGCCTGCTTCCACAGACACCAAAGCGGCCGGTGTGCAATATAAAAAAAAAGAAAAATCACCCCATCATTAACACAACACCATCAAACAAAACACAGAAAGACCGAAAGAAAGAAAGACAGAAAGATAGAAAGAAAGAAAGGATGAATTCAGCTGCATAACACAGAAGGAAACGTTCTACAAAAAAGCAATTCTTGAGCAGCAAGTGTGGTAAACACCCTGAAGGCAACGCAAATCACTCAATGGTGGGAGTTGAGCAACCAGGCGTACCCACAGTTATCACACTTCCTTTGAAGGAGGATTCACCTTCACTTAACTAAACATGACCAAATAAAATCTGTGGGATACAAAATGTTCTTCTTATAACGACCAATTCTCAATGAACATGTTTTAAAACCGTTCAAACTGCCAGAAAAGAGACAAGTAATTAACACTCACACAGATTCCAGTGAAAGGCGGCTACTCATGGGCTGTGGCCTCTAGGAGTAGTATGTATAATACACACACAGACACACACACATAGAGGGGAACTGAATAAACAGTTGCAGAATTACATCACGCAAATATCCCAGACTTTGCAATCATGTTGCACTCATTACCTGCTGCAGTATTACTATTCATTTTGCATTATTGCCACTATCACAGTGAATCTAATGCTAAAACAACTAGGGATACACAGTACATCTGTACCATATCGGCGAAAGACGATATTCAATATATTTAGCCTAATTGTGCATGTGTCAATTCCTTATTTTTCCCTACATTTATGTCACCTTTGCCATCATCTACTATTCACTAAAATCACTTTATCATTTTTAAATGTAATGTTTTCGAAAATCTTTCGAGCTGTAGATTATAATCTTGTGATACCTAAATTCACTAGTCGCATTTAAAATGATTGATTTTAGTTATTTAGTTAACCGTATAGAATTTTGACATCGGCCAATATTAGACATAACATGAGAAGGCTATTTAATATTAATGCTTTCCACCAGAATTTGAACACAAATGCAGCCGCAAAAACAATACATGCAATTAAATGCAAGTAAATTCTCCTCTCAATATATTTTGATATTTGACTGGTAACAGCCTCATACCTAATTTCCCTTTTAACGTTAATCTTATCAGACATGTTCCTGAAAAAACACTCAATATGAGTCACAAACAAGTATCCTCATATTCTCATGGCAGCAACATTGAGTGAGTTCATCTTTTAAAGCTCCAGTGACTCCTCTTTATTGGTAAAAAAAAAAAAAAAAAAAGCATGTAGTTATCCAGTCGGGCCCTATTCAGGTTTCCGTGGCTCTTTGGGCTTCTCTATCAGGACTAATTGATTTTTAAAAAGACTATTGTTGATATCAAATGAGCAGATCGCTCTGCGGCCATTGATTTTTTGACACAGTACAACAGGAAATCTTTATCGGAGCCACACTCCGACCCTACGCTAATAGGTGGGTTTTAACCTCTGCTGAATGACAAATCCTACACTTTCCTTACCCATAGAGAGTGAAAATAGAGTGTGTAAGCGTGTTTGTCAGCGAGCATGTGTGTAACACTAGTAGAGGAGTGGCTATTCTGTAGTTCATCAGCAGTGATCAACAACCTGCACACACACACACACTCACACAAAACGTCCCTGATAACTCACCCAAGCGTCTGTGGGTCAAAGAGTTCAGTTGAGAAGATACAAATTTCTAGGATAGGCATCGTATATTCAGCACAGCATCATTTCCATTTTACCCTTCTTTTGCTGGGTAGAGATAAGACACCTGCGTTTGCAACTCTCATCAGATGAGCTTCAACAGAACTTTATCATTGACATTTACTACTGTTTACACAACTAATTTCTCTTAACTGTACTTCTGAACTTTTATCTGACCAACACAAGGCCTGGAAAAGAGCTGATGCCAAACAGCAAATATGCAAAGGGGTAGGGAAGATGAACTATGCTCAAATAGAAAGCGTTCCACATTGCTGCAAAGATGTGGCTTTGAAGACACACGCCTGGAGAAACAAATAAAGACTTTGAGCTGTATGTTAGATTTCACTATGGAGAAAAATTCGACGTGCTGAAGAGAGTTTATAGTAGAAATGAGAAAAATATGCAGGTCTCATGGACACAATGAGAAATATATTTAAATTAGTGCTGCCAAACGATCAATCGCATCCAAAATAAAAGTTTGTGTTTACATAATATATGTCTGTGCACTGTGTATAATTATTATGTATATATAAACACACGTATATATATATTTAGGAAAAATGTGTTATATTTATATATAATATAAAAAAAAATATATATATATATATATATATATATATAACACACATACACGCAATATATACACATGCAAATATTTCTTAAATATATACATGTGTGTGTGTATTTAAATATACATAATAATTATACACAGTGCACACACATAATATGTAAACACAAACTTTTATTTTGGATGCGATTAATCATTGGCAGCACTCATTTAAATATATTTCTCATTGTGTCCATGAGACCTGCATATTTTTCTAATTTCTACTATAAACTCTCTTCAGCACGTCATTTTTTTCTCCATAGTGGAATCTAACATACAGCTCAAAGTCTTTATTATATACAGTACACACACATACATTATGTAAACACAAGCTTTTATTTTGGATGCGATTCATTCTTTGACAGCACTAATTTAAATATAACGTTTGACAAGATAATTTATCCAGAAGCAAGGAACCAAGAGGATAACTACTGTAAGAAACAGCAAAACAAACGGTTGTGTAATAAATCATACTAGATACTTCAACTTTAACCTAACTAAAGCATCCTCTAACTTAAACCAAAAGGGAGGTGATGTCAACAGAAAAGGAACAGGAAGTTTGAGTGGAACATCTAGAAGGGCTGTTCTGTATTTTAAGGGGTCAAGTTTTTGGAGAGCTTTTGATAGGAAAAAAATCTGTGTAGTGCAGGATGAGTCATCAGTTTTTGTGGTCCGTTTTCCTTCACGAGAAACCATGTACATTTTAAATGTGCATATTATATCTGCTAAAAAGCCAAGTATAGATTAGCTTCATGGCTAATAGACACAAAACTCTTAATTCTGATTTCATGGGATTTTCCAAATGTCGCTTAACAGGTAATACGTTGCTTTAGGAGAATAGTTTTGTGTTTAATTCTTGCCCTTAACGCTGCTGTTTTAATTAATTTATACTTTTGACATTCTTCTGGTTACGAGACCATATAGATGGCTCTATAATCTTCTGTATGACTGCAGGCCTGATCTTGTGTGTGTGCGTTTTTCAGCTGATTTTCCTTGTCTTCCACCACCGTTACCCTTTCACAAATTGAAAGTGAGGACCTTCCAGAAACTCGTCCTGATAATCACACATAAATTAATTAGAAAATGTTTCTTGACATTCTCGCTGCATAGACAGGGGAAAAGACTCCGGGAAAAGCCATCAAATTAATTGTACGGTATGTGACTTTGATAATTAATTCAATAATTATTTCATGTCTACTTTAGCAACTCCTTCTGGCTGGAAAAAAAAAGGACATTTTGATGATAGCGGCGTAAGGATTTCGATTCTGAAAGGAAAATATGGGAAATTACACTGAAATACAGGGGGTGAGAGGATTTAAACACTAAAAACAGGACTTGTGCAAACACACATTTGGTCAGCATGTAAAATTCATGGATTTCACTGCATCCAATAAAATATCCAAATAAACAAGTGGAATCTGCAAACAAAGGATGCGAGACCTTTGCACAATACATTTTTTAAGCAATTTTAATTACCGTAATTGCTTTAAACCAACCAACTCCAAGGTGATTAAAAAAAAATTGTGAAATGTTTTGCTTCAAAAGTGTGCTTGTGCTATCTTTCATTACAACAATGCAATTCGGATTAATAGTTTATTATAATGATTTTTTAAAGCATGACCAAACTTTAACTCTATGTGGACACTATGTGTTGTAACAAATTCACATACAATACAATTTAAAAATGTTTTTCGTACTCTATAAAAAATTTAAAAAAAAGACTGAACTAGGAATCCATCTATGACAAAAAGTCTGAAGGAAATAAACTTTAAACTGAACAAATAAAAATAAACAAACAGACTAAACTAGGAATCCATCTATGACAAAAAGTCTGAAGGAAATAAACTTTAAACTGAACAAATAAAAATAAACAAACAGACTAAACTAGGAATCCATCTATGACAAAAAGTCTAAAGGAAATAAACTTTAAACTGAACAAATATTTAATTTACATTTAATCCAACCATCAATTTAATATCAATGCAAAAAAGCAAAGCAGCAATTTCTGCCTGTTTCTTCACAAGTGGCTATAGAATATTTCTCACATATTTAAACTTTTTACAAGGCACAAATGACAGATGCAAGTGGCACATAGAAAAAGCGAGGCCTGGCGGAGGAAAGATATAGGGCAGGAGGGAGGAAGGACAAACTGAAATCCGGGGCAGAAAAAGAGAGACAGGAAGCGGCAGGAAAGCGCAGGCATCTGATAGGGCTGGTAATCGGCGTGGCAGTGTCCCGTCTGCAGCCGCCAGTTCGTGGGCCACATGGAGCAGCTGGGGAGATAGCAGCAGGGGACGGCAGTGAGAAATGTTCCTCCAGATTAAAGCCCACACCTCTCAATCATCAACAGGGTAAGAGAGTGACAGACAGAAAGGGAAGAGTTCTTAATTACAGATAAATGCCCCTTCCTACACAGTCAATCATCATTGTGTGAGCCGTACAACACGGGGAAATGCTCACTTATTCACACACGGCCGTTCTAAACATAAATTGCTTCAGCCGGAGAGTTTTCGTGTGACGTGTATTAGGTTGCCGTTTAACCACAAGTGTGGGACGATTGTCCCACAGCCCACTGCGTGCAATTAAGTTCCAGAAATCTGCAGGTGTGTGGGATGCGCGCCAAGAACAAAGAAACAACACACACAACAAATGAAAGGCAATGAAAAAAATACAAACTGACAAACTTAAGACACATTTGTTACTGTTAATTTATGATATAAGCTTCAACTGAATCGACTATAGCCCATTAGATATAACGATTCTTGGAAAAAAGAAAGCATGTATACCCAGGGGCATCATGCACCGATTTTTTTGAAGGGGCACCAGTGGCTGTGCTGGTAACCAAAGTGAGGAAGAAAACATTTCTTAATGAATTAAAGACATATTAGTCCAGTAGTAGGGATGCCATTCTTAAAGGGATAGTTCACACAAAAAATAAAAAGTTGTCATAATTTACTCACAAGTTGTTCCAAACCTGTATGAATTTCTTTCTTCTGCTGAACACAAAAGATGTTTTGAAGAATATGGGTAACCAAACAGTTGATGGATCCTGTTGACTTCCACAGTATGGGGGAAAAAATATTATGGAAGTCAATGGGGTATATCAACTTGTTTCCAACATTCTTCAAAACATAATTTGTGTTCAGCAGAAGAAAGAAGTTCATACAGGTTGAGAGAGTGAGTCTGACAGAATTTTCATTTTGGGTGAACTATCCCTGTAAATGTCGGGCTGATACACATAAGTAAATTATAATATTCATGTTACGACTGATAACCAATAAATTGCAGCTGTTAAAATCTGGTAACACTTTAGTTAAAGGCATGAGCGTCGCAATCCACCCACTTTTTACTACCAATGATATTGGACCCACTCACTTTTATCATCTCTAATTCAGCACATGTCTGTTCACCTACCCCTAACCGATAAACACTTATTATTAAACACATGTTAGACGCTTTATTTCCAATGTATAAATGCCTTTCTGCCCTGATATGTGATGGGAAAAGGGAGTGCAGTGAGTCCGGCAAAAGGTGGATTCGAACCTCGGGTCGATGTGCATCAAAACTTGATGCAATGTGTCTTACCCCTACACTATTGCCACTCTAAATTGTTCAGTGATTTCTGTAATTTTGTCTGGCCCAACCAGACATTTAGTAAACAACGCAGTATGTTGGTACTTAATGTAAATGACATCTACTTCAGTAAAACATTTCTGAGAGAGGACCCACCCACATTTATTTGGCTTCCGACGGCCATGGTTAAAGGTTAAAGTCAGCATGAAACGGAAGTTGCAAAAGTATTTTCTTCCCTGTTGTGACATATATCCAAGTGAAACAGCTTCTCGGAAAAAAAAGAAGAAAAAAAGATTGATTTTGTCCATTGGGAATTGGTTAGATGGTTGTGGTTTGCTACTGTTTTGATTGACAGGTTGTCCCGCCCTCACGCCAGTAAACGCATCATCAGAGAAGAGAAGAGATGTTGCTGCAAGTGGGAAGGAAATTTAATCTGATTAAAGATTATAAGGGCATATCGTTTTTTTTAAACAATATGAATAAATCATTTTTAGCCAATAAATATGCAATATTTCATAAAAATAAAAATGGCAAATTTATATTTCATGGTGACTAACATTAAAGGGATAGTTAAACCAAAAATTAAAATTCTGTCATCATTTACTCACCCTCAAGTTGTTCCAAACCTGTATGAGTTTCTTTGGTCTGCAGAACACAAAAGAAGATATTTAGAAGAATGTTTGTAACAAAGCAGATAGAGCAACCATTGACTGCCATAGTATTTTTTTTCCCCTACTTTGGTAGTCAATGGTTGCTCTATCTGCTTGGTTACACATATTCTTTAAAATATCTTCTTTTGTGTTCAGCAGAACAAAGAAACTCAAACAGGTTTGGAACAACTTGAGGGTAAGTAAATGATGCCAGAATTTTCATTTTTGGGTGAACTAACCCTTTAATGGATTAAAGCCACAATATGTAATTTTTTGCTGCTAGGCCACTTATTTAAAACAAAAGCGTAGCTTGATGACGCCTTGATTTCGTGGAGCTTTTATTATGCCACAGACGAACGCTTCGGCTTCTTCCACTCATGCGTATGTGGGGTAACGCAGCACTGTTTTAGCATTAGATATATTATTTGAGTGTGTTGAAAGTTATGTTATAATGCTACTGTGCGTTTGCTCGGCAGCTACTATGAGACACGTGCACACTGCAGTAAGCTAGATCGATATAAGGCATGGTAAAACATGGTACTCGTGGTAAATCAAGAAAACTACATTTAAACAATAAGACCAAAGGCTGATTTATACTTCTGCGTCAGACCTACACCGTATCCTCTACGCCGCAAGTTACGCACTGGTTTTCATTTATACTTCTGCGTTGTTGTCTGCGTCAATGTGCAATTTCACATGCAGACCGCTAGTAGGCAGTCTCCACCGGCATGATGATGGTGTAACCCACAGTATCAAGGCAAAAGCCGAAGAAGAAGCAGCTTGTTTGTGTACATTGTCGGAGTAGCAGCAGCAGTGATGGCGGCAAATAGATAGCGACTTTTCTTGCAGCTTGAGTTGTTGTATCTAATACAAATTAAGCATCTCTAGTTGTTTAGTAGATGTAAATAAGAGGCGCTGGAATGCGTTTTTGAAATCATGCAGAGTGCTCGTGGCCGCTGTTTTCGGTATCGGTGGCTCGTGCACAGACAAGCGCTTCAATAGATTGCTGTTGCGGAGACTATTCGTTCCGTTGAAATCACAAAACAAAATGCACCCAAATGTGTCCCTGATCTTGATATATAATCACTGATTAACATCTTTGGTTTTATTGAGAAAATAAATACTATGCATTTATTCACTAACATAAATAATCTCTGGACTACAAATTATTGTGTTATACAGGTGCTGGTCATATAATTAGAATATCATCAAAAAGTTGATTTATAACTAATAAGGTTGATTTCACTAAATTCCATTCAAAAAGTGAAACTTGTATATTATATTCATTCATTACACACAGACTGATATATTTCAAACGTTTATTTCTTTTAATTTTGATGATTATAACAGACAACTAAGGAAAATCCCAAATTCAGTATCTCAGAAAATTAGAATATTGTGAAAAGGTTTCAATATTGAAGACACCTGGTGCCACACTAATCAGCTAATTAACTCAAAACACCTGCAAAGGCATTTAATGGTCTCTCAGTCTAGTTCTGTAGGCTACACAATCATGGGGAAGACTGCTGACTTGACAGTTGTCCAAAAGACGACAATTGACACCTTGCACAAGGAGGGCAAGACACAAAAGGTCATTGCAAAAAAGGCTGGCTGTTCACAGAGCTCTGTGTCCAAGCACATTAATAGAGAAGTGAAGGGAAGGAAAAGATGTGGTAGAAAAAAAGTGTACAAGCAATAGGGATAACCGCACCCTGGAGAGGATTGTGAAACAAAACCCATTCAAAAATGTGGGGGAGATTCACAAAGAGTGGACTGGAGCTGGAGTCAGTGCTTCAAGAACCACTACGCACAAACGTATGCAAGACATGGGTTTCAGCTGTCGCATTCCTTGTGTCAAGCCACTCTTGAACAACAGACAAGCGTCAGAAGCGTCTCGCCTGTGCTAAAGACAAAAAGGGAAAAAAGTGGTTCAAAGTTATGTTCTCTGATGAAAGTAAATGTTGCATTTCCTTTGGAAATCAGGGTCCCAGAGTCTGGAGGAAGAGAGGAGAGGCACACAATCCACGTTGCTTGAGGTCCAGTGTAAAGTTTCCACAGTCAGTGATGGTTTGGGGTGCCATGTCATCTGCTGACGTTGGTCCACTGTGTTTTCTGAGGTCCAAGGTCAACGCAGCCGTATACCAAGAAGTTTTAGAGCACTTCATGCTTCCTGCTGCTGACCAACTTTATGGAGATGCAGATTTCATTTTCCAGCAGGACTTGGCACCTGCACACAGTGTCAAAGCAACCAGTACCTGGTTAAGGACCATGGTATCCCTGTTCTTAATTGGCCAGCAAACTCTCCTGACCTGAACCCCATATAAAATCTATGGGGTATTGTGAAGAGGAAGATATGCCAGACCCAACAATTCAGAAGATCTGAAGGCCACTATCAGAGCAACCTGGGCTCTCAAAACACCTGAGCAGTGACTGATCGACTCCATGCTACACCGCATTGCTGCAGTAATTCAGGCAAAAGGAGCCCCAAATAAGTATTGAGTGCTGTACATGCTCATACTTTTCATGTTCATACTTTCAGTTGGCCAAGATTTCTAAAAATCCTTTCTTTGTATTGGTCTTAAGTAATATTAAAATTTTCTGAGATACTGAATTTGAGATTTTCCTTAGTTGTCAGTTATAATCATCAAAATTAAAAGAAATAAACATTTGAAATATATCAGTCTGTGTGTAATGAATGAATATAATATACAAGTTTCACTTTTTGAATGGAATTAGTGAAATAAATAAACTTTTTCTATAACTATAACTAATTATATGACCAGCACCTGTATAGCAGATGTATGGATGAAAATATCATGCCATTTCTGGACACACACACTCCTATCGCAGATTTTTTTTTTTTATTGACCTGAGGGAGGGGTTCTGGCAGACCAATAACAGCCCTTGGGGTCCGCGTAGAATTGACGCGTTGTTACATTTTTGGAAAGGTGCACGTCAGGGTACGTCGTAGGTTACGCGTGCAACACACAGCCTACGACGTAGCTACGGCATACACTCGACGCAGAAGTATAACTTGGGCTTAACTGTATATAAAAATGATTTGTTTTCTGACGATGAATGTATCCAAACAGTTTCTCACCTGTCTAATAAAACACAGCGACTTTGGTGTTTCCATGGTTTCTATAAAATAAAATAAAAATGTTCTTGGAAACATTTGAGATAACGTAAGTACTCAAGTCAACAAAATATATAAAATTTTTCTAGTGGTTTTTGGATATTTTAATCCAAAAATCTTACATATTGTGCCTTTAAAGGGAGCGTGAGAAGACAGCAAAGATAATCTAAAAGTAAAAACGAGAACTGAGTATGTAGTTAAATATCCAATATATAACCAATATAAACAGATACAGATAATTTACAATTCCCACACGTCAGGTCAGGAATGTGGGGAACACGCTGTGCTGGGATAAGAGGGTAACGCGGAGAAGTGAGAGCGACTGAGAAGGGAAGTTAACGGTCTGACGCTGGTCCCGCTCTGCTCAGCCTCAGATAACAGCTTCGCCCGAGTCCCTCATAGTGCAGCACAACCACAACCGGATCTCAGGAAGAAATAATGTAAGATTGCAAAAGAAGGCAAGATAATCAGTATAACTGAAAGCCATCAAGCTCACAGGCTGTCTTTCTGATACATCTACACTGCCAATATATTCTCGCCGACACAAGAATAAAAAAAATAAAATAAAAAAAAACACATTAAGTTTGGTACATTGGCAAAATACCAGGTGCTGTCGTACAATGGCACTTCATGGAACTCTCAAAACACCTGCTATCATGCTCTTTTTTTCCATGGACTCTTTACAACATTAAACTTATTAGATTTTACACAGTACTCTCTCTCGCGCATATTTTTCTAAATAATAATAAAATAAAAAAAAAGTATACAACAAGCTGTAGATTAATAGTCAGTACACAATTACAGATCTGCTTTAAGTTTTTTTTTTATGGTTAGTATTTCTTTTGTACTTGTATGTGTAACCCAAATAAGCTTAACCACACCAACCACATAATTGACAGCATGTCAAGATTATTAGCATGTTTATGCTGAGCTGAATTTGTCTGGAAAGATACCAACATAGCGGTTTCAGGTTTCCACTAAATTTTGCTCCCAAAACACAATCAAGAAATGATGAGAAAGAAATAAAGAGACTAAAAGAAAGAAATGCAGCAGGATATAGATCATTAAATGTATAGCAAAGCATCAGTGCCACCAATGCCCTTCCATTGAGAGTCAGCAGATCAAAATAAACTTGTGAATGAATCTTTTGAATTAACTTTGAAATGCGGAGGACAATTGGATATTATATCCATATACACTGCGGCGCTCTGATCTAAGCTTCCTCATTCAGCAGCGAAACAATGGGTCCAGGGATGAGATTGAATGACTCGCCACTGAATTTCACTCCTGCAGTCGGGTGTTGTAGACGCGTCTGATAAAACCTGCAAGACTGCAGGCGCTTTTGTCTCCCTGAAAACAATATAAATATGTTTAACAAAGACTACCAGACTCTACTCTGTATAACAATTCAATTCAACTCACTTGTTTGAACAGTAATATTCAGTTTTCTACTGCTAGGTTCATCTGATTTAAAGCTGATATGCGAGTATTTTATCGTGAAAAGTATAACCACTGTGGCACTATCAAAACACTGATACAAAGCATCGCACCCAGTCTAAAGCTGTGTCCACCAAAGCGTTT
>CM042251.1:40330404-40392904 GCA_023566225.1 Romanogobio albipinnatus
AAGGGGAAAAAGGAGCAACGGTCCGCCAGCTAGAAGGGATTACTGTGACGGCCATTTGCATATCAAGAATTTTAAGCAGAGAGGAAAATATCAAACCCTCCAGCCAGCAAGGTCATTTTGAAGATAATTTTTTTCTTCATAATTTATTTAGCATATCATGCAGCAGGACACGTTATAGATTAAAAAGCTGCTTTGCCATATCAACCCATTCCTGACACTTCTGCCTCACCACTGCCTATCAATTCATTCAACAGAACCCCACCCTGAAAAATATTCTATAAAAGATACAGAGCAATTAACAAATAACAAGCAACACTTTTCCACGGACGGTACGTATGGATGCTTTAAAGGACGGATAGACCACCCATGCAAATTAAATTGCAGACGGCGTCGAATTGCGATATGCGCTATCCTTTGATGAAATGGTGAATTTAAAAAAATAATAACAATACTCATATTTTTGAGTGACAATTCTAAATGGATGTATAATACGCTAAAAGGCTCAAATAAATTTGAATTTTTATTCATTTTAGACAGTACCCAGTATAAAATCTTACACAGTAAGATGAGAATTTTACAGCTTCAAAACTGATAAGGAATATATAAATAAGCATACTTGTTTATTTATGGCCTATGTTCTATCTCTATCTCTATCTCTATCTCTGTATCTATGAGTTTTGTGCATGCGTATACAATAAAGCTTTATATAAACTGATAAGAATGACATTGGATGAGAACCTGCCAGCTGAGAACTTTCAGGAAACATTAGGTCAATATACGAAAGGTCAAACAGAGATAGAAAATAGAGAAATAGCCAGTACAAAATGACAAAAACACTGCATAGTGACGGCAAAATATGCAGAATTCATGGGTTTGGCTGCCACTTCAAATCTATACCATCACCTAACGCCCACAAGTAAAAAGTAAAACAGGATGTGACATCATCAGAAAAGGCCCAATCCTCGCTCTGGTCTGGTCTAGAACTCTGCTAATGACAACAATGCAAGCACTGCACGAAAAACTGTTTTCCATAGAACTGAACATTAAGCTCCCAGAGGATTATGAGAAAAAGAGGCAACATACACTAAATGAACGCATGAACAAACACCATGCGACTCCCCTCCTGATGCTGAGGGGCCAAAACAACAAGAAACAAGGAAGAATTGCATGTCTGCATTCTGCAGGGGGGTGTTAGTGGGGATGGAGAGACCAGTGGTGGGATGTGGGGTGGTGTGAGGGGGGTCATGATGATAAGGGAAAAATTCAGACTGGTCAAAGTTTCCTTTTTGCCAATCGTGCTCCTGATAAAGACAGCGCCTGCTCCAGTACTGATAGAAGGCCTATCTCTCTCCTGCTCCCCCTTCTTTATTTCTCTCTCTCTCTCTCTCTCTCTCTCTCTCGCTCTTTCTCTCCCCCTCTTCCTCATTCTCCTGGCAGTTAGTTTGCAAAGGGAGGGGGGGGGGGGGGAGCCTATCGCACTCACATCGCCAGCGCTGTCATCAAGCGGCAACCGCACAGCAATTAATATCACTCCAATTACTGTTAAAAGGACAGGCTGGAACAGGACGATAATAAACACATCCTTGACGTGAAAAATTAAAACACACACATGCACACGGGGAGACACACATATTTAGGCGATTTCTAAATATTCAAGATAAAGAAAATGCCTTGCATATTGAATCATGTCATACTCTACTAGATCCCCACTATCGCTATAAGCTGTACTGCTCAGCCGTGTGGTCCTGAGAGAAAAAGATGGAGAAAAATGATAGTAAAAGCCTTATCCAGGCCGATATTAAAGACTACCAATTTGTTTTTACAGTCAGTGCAGTAAAATGTTCTTAGGGTGTCTTCGATTTTATACTACCAGTTTGAAAAACACCCTAGAGGTTGATGAATACTTATAAAAATCACACTTCTGAGTCTTTACCAGGGTGAATGTCATGGGAACAACTCTATCCCTGCTGAAAAAACGGTTTAAACTAACCTAAGCTAAGCTGGTCTTCATCCGTTTTATTGGTCTCCAGCTGAAAGAGGGCCAAAACACCTTTAAAACCAGCAAGAGACCAGCTGAGACCAGCATATCCACTTAGGCTGTGTTTTTTTTTTTTCAGCAGGAATGCCAGTGGTTCTAAATTAGTTTTGCTTTAGGACCCAGTTTGAAAATGAAGTGGCAACTCAATAGAGGACCAAAGTTATTTATCATAAAAAAATAAATAAAAATGTCCTTGAATTCAAACATTTTAGCCAAGTTATTAATAACTTATCAAACCTGAAATTGCATTTTGCACTCTTTGTCTTTGTTAAAAATATTTATTTATTATAAATCATTATGAATATAATAAGTGCATATAAGTGTTGTCAAATAGATTAAAATCGCATCCAAAATAAAAGTTTGTGTTTACATAATATATGCGTGTACAGTGTATTATTATATATTATATTATATATATATATATATATATATATATATATATATATATATATATATATATATATATATTATATTATATTATATATATATATAAATATATATATAAATACACACTCATTCATGTATATATTTAAGAAATATTTGCATGTATACATTGTGTATATATATATATATAAATAAATATATAAATAAAAATAAAACACTTATTTCTTAAATATAAATATGTGTGTGAATTATACACAGTATACATACACGTAAACAACTTTTTTTTTGATGCAATTAATCACGATTAATCGATTTGATAGATATATATATAGATACATATATAAAATATTATTATTTAATATTATTTTTATATTACTTAATATTTATCATACAAATACAGCGAAATGATTAATATTTTCATGTATGTCACGTTTACCAAATTCTGTCTTTTGCATTTGAGTGACGAATGAACCTGCATGTTCTCTTCTATTGTTAGCAGCATTGAACCACATATAAAGAACATGAAGTGACCAGTGATATAACACCTTATGACTGCAAATCAGGGCCTGCTGCCTGAGAGACAATCAACTCTCAAATCCCAACTCTCACAGACACTATTACAACATTTCTGAGACACTGTGTGGTCAACAAAATGCACTGAAGTTAACACAGTCACATTTACATGACAACTTTGTGATTTGACCCTGGAGTTAAAGCATTGTTTAATGAGGCTCCATGGGATAAAGATTTGAAAGTTTATCTGAATTCTCAGACGTGCCACAAGTGTGATGTCACGGGGGCCACTGCATCACTAAGAAAAAAATGACTAAGCATTGTAGAGTGTACAGTAGGTTCACTCCGCAAAGAGATATGAGAATGACAGTACTTTCTATAAACTTTACGAGAAGTTCAGACTGAATCATTTCTGGTTTGAACACGTATCTTGATAAAGTCGTGGGTTTATATTGTTTCATGGCTACCAAGCTGACAGTATGACCACGGCTTGCCCTTCCTGAGGAGCCAGTGACTCATGCATCAGTTAAACACTCCTGAAGGAGGGACAGATAGAGACTGACCTGGGCCGTTCCACTGGGATTCCCCTTCCCCATCTGCCTCTTCTTCCTCCTCATCTTCTGCACAGTGTTTCAGTCCTTTCTCATCTTCCTCACCCTCATCCGGCACCGCCAGGGACTCGTGCGTTCTTGGCTCTGTGAAAACCAGTGGAACAATTTAATGACAGGGAATTAATACACACATTAAATCACACATATTCTGAAATTATTTTTTTTTTACGACCAGCTAATTGTATATTATCCCTTACTTATTTGATCTGTAAATGTTTCTGCGACTTTCAAGTTAACTTTTGTCACAGCTCCTAATGAGGAGAGAATCTGAGAAACTATTTATTAGCATGAAATTGTATTTTGCACTCTTTATTATAATTTATTAAAATTTTTATTGTATTCCAAAATCCAAATAAATATAATATTCACACACACACACACACACACACACACACACACACACACACACACACACACACACACACACACACACACACACACACACACACCTTTTTGCTCGCTAAGGCTACATTTAATCAAAAACATAGTAAAAGCGAATATTGTGAGATATTATTACAATTTAAAATAACTCTTGTTTTCTATTTAATATATTTAAAATATAATTAACTCCTGTGACGGCAAAGATGAATTTTCAGCATCATTACTCCAGGCTTAAGTTCAGTGTCACATGATCCTTCAGAAATCATTCTAATATGCTGATTTGCTGCTCAAGAACCATTTCATATGATCAACATTTGCATAGTTGTGCTACTTAATATTTTTGTGGAAACCATGACATTTTTTGATGAACAAAGTATAAAAGGGTGGTGTTCATTTGAAAAATAAATATTTCATAAATTATAAATGCATCATTGTTGAAAAAAGTATTAATTTCTTTAAAATAATAGTGTATGTTTTTATATAAAATTTAATTAAATAAATATTAAACCTATTAACATGTTCATTTAAAATGGCTATTTATAATATTAACTTGCATTTAGCATGTGATGGTTACACTGAATCCTGAGTCTCGTGTTTTAATGTTCTACAATTCTCTTTAATACTCAACTAATGAGTGTGGTGGTCTCGCTCTGATGATCAAAAGTGGTTGACAGAGAGGCCTGTGTGATTCAGCAACAACATCTTAGGATAAACCCGACCCATGCGCTTTTGATTTACCAAGCGAGAATTGGAAACCCCTGCCAACAGACGGCCAGCGTCTTCCTTTTATTAAGGCAGATCTTTTTCATCAGTGTGAAAGACAGAGTACAGATCCAGACATTGATGCCAATGATTAGTAATTCTCTTTGATCAATCTGATCACCTTGCTGATAGCGGCCTCTCTTTCGGTTGGTTGCCAGTATAACATGTACGAGTTAATTGACAGGACTTCTTGTCCTCTTCTCTCCCACACTCCACTTTTTTCCCTCTCCCCTTCCCCAACTCCCTCCCCTTCCCCCCACCTCGATTACAGCTCATCTTTGGTGCACAAAGGGCATGTTTACCCTTGCATTCCCGTGGCGATAAACAGCGATAACTGCCGATCGATACTGGCCATAAAAGTGACGCGGTCAGAGCTGCTGTTATTAATGCAACAGGTTGGAGATTAGATCTTCATCATCAAATAAATCACACATGCACACGCCCTTCACGTCAGCCCCGACAGTTCCACCCAGACCCAACCGCCATTCTCAGCCCGTCCCAGCGCATGCCGTCCCGTGACGCGCCTGCCTCCCTGCCCAAGAAGCCCTATTATTTTCAGCGATAAATCACATTGAATGGCACATTGATTTTATCCTGCAGCGCTCAGCGTGGGGAGAGGAGCTGGAGCCACAGTTATTGCATTTAATATTATCAATATAATCTCCCATATCATCTGAGCAGAGACGACAGGTATCAGGAATAGAGGGCGGGGTGGATGGGTGCTGCCACCATCTTGGCTCCCCGACAGTCTCCTTAGTCTAGCACATGCAAACACACACATACTGACACACACACACACACAGACACCCCGTCGCCAACCCAACAACCTCCTTTCATCTGATAACAGCAACTTCCCTTGTCACACCTGGAGGGCAAAGTCACCCAACTTGCTCCATTCTTGCTGAATGGCCTCATTTTTTAGAGTCGATTTTCTGTAAGTTCTTTCTTCCAAACAGATCATTATGGCAGGGTCAAGTTCTTTTCTTGTAAGGCGCACAGGGCTCAACTATATCATCTCTGAGTCCAACATGGCGCCCCAAAGTGGGGCTAGCTGGTTGTACAGGCTAAGATGTTTCCATCCAGTTAAATATTTCAGCCTTGGTGAAACCCTAAGCCAGATCAAGCCCGCGATCAGACCTCCTCACCAGGTTTGAGATAACAAAAGGTGTTCTGGAACACGGAGCCATCTTTGCTTAAGGTTTATCAGCTTCTCTGCTGATATGGATGATGACTTCACCATCAGATCTTCCTTCGGATCAGACTGACCCTTTCACATGGAAACCAGTGGTTGGAAACCATTAATGATTATTAAAAGGTGGCATTTTCATTTATATTTATTTTTTACAGGTGGTTATTGACACTGTGTGTCCTGTGACTGGTTGAGTGTTTTTCTGAAGCAGTTATCAGTTGGTTATCGCCTGTCTTTTTCTCTCCCAGATGGTGGATAAGGGAGCTTGCCTTTATTAGCCACTGCTGGCCTGATAAAGACCTGGTATTGATCGCAGGTTGAAAGAGCAGGTTCGTCAAACACGACTGATTTACAGAGGCTGATAATAGCAGCACCGGGCAACAGTGGAGCCCCGAGGGGTGGGGGCGAGATTGATAGAGGAAAAAGAGAGCTAAAGAAACACGTTAACGTAGACCCTCTTTTCACACCGGAAAATAGGAGGATGACAAACATCACCTCAAATACAAACTTGCGAATGCCACATACTCACATGTCTAAACGCACACACAAAACAAAACAAAACAGGACAATCTCTAAACTAGTCACGATTAGCACCTGACAGAATTTCCATGCGTTTATCAAAAGCAGCCAACGAACCGGCTCTTATCTCCTCAGTCCCCAATTTCACAAGAACAGGAATTTTCCAGATTTAAAAAAAAAAAAAAAAAAAAAAAGGAAAAGGGAAAACAGAAATCGTAACTAAGAATGTGACTTAAATATCTTAAGGCTGGAAAAACAGACAGAAAGTGCAACACGGCAAACATATACATCCATGTCTGCAAAACTAGATTGTGTTACATCATTTAAGAAGAAATGTAAAGAAAAATTGGTTTATTTAAGTCTATAAAAGAGTATAGCACTTCCAGGAACTAAACCAGGTATTAAAACAATCTAATCTTAAATTATGATGGACAGAGGAAACTTTCTGCCTCATTCAGCAAGCGTTTCCTTTTCCTGAACAGAACCGTTATTTCATAAAGTAATAGTTCTGTCATTCCCAACCAGTATGCTGTTCTTTTTTTCCCATAGAACTTAAAAACAGAATTTTTGAAGAATCTTCACATTGCTTATCATACAATGACAGTTCATAGTGACCACATCAAGCTTTAAAAAAGACACCATTTATTTTTATAAAAGGACCATTAAAAACACTATTAAAGTGTAAAACTATAACAAATACCATATATTTAATGCATGATGTCAGGTTGGACATCACCGGCAGAAAATATCAACGTCTCTTGCATGTTCATTAACATTTATTAGAAAGCTAAAGTGGATTTTCAGTGCAAAATTTCAGCCTATACTTCAAACAAGCTCACATGGTTTCAGAAGTTTATAGACTTATGGTTTGATCCTTTTCGGATCTTGATGTGAATGTTCTGAATATGATGTAAAATACGACTTTTAACAAATTCCACCGAAAATGGCAAATAAGTTTAGAACAACATGAGAGTGAATTCCAATTGTGTCCTTTAACTATTCCTTAAAGTCATATGACAAAAGGAAGCCGTTTTACGAAATCAGATGCGAGTGAGATGTCTAATACTGCTATCAATAGGCATCAGTGTTAAAACTGTTTCATCACAAAACAATAAAGGTTATGTCAGATCGCAAACACAGTGCGGGGAACATACGACAGCTTTTTTTTAGCATGCGTTGTTTTACCTTCGTTATAAAGTGGTGTAAATGAAGGTGGACTTGAACCATCACACTCTGCAGAGTCCTCCTGGTCTGAAGCTCCGCCCTCCTCTCCTGACATGCTTACATTGTCAGATGGATCTTCACCTCCGTTAAGATCCCCAATAGAGCCTACAGAGGAAAAACAGAGAGGGCGGTCATAAAAAGAGCAATATAAAATAAAAGTCATCTGACATGACTTTTAAAAGATCCCATATCATGCCAAAGCCTCAGTTGCGAGGCTTTAGATAATGTGAATAATACCCTGTTAATATCTTAAAAGAAGTAGGGTGTTCTGTAAATAAAAAGTGATAAAGTGCATGATTAAGAAAGAAAATTCCTATTCATTTCAAACCTTCTTGCTACAAGCCTTTTACAGTTTTAATTGGTTAGAAATCCCAGAGCTTCAGACCACAAGGAAGTAAATGAACACGGCGTGTGTTATATCACTGGCCAGGGTGATTAACTCATTTGTATAACTCAATACATTCCCAGTGGGCAGCGGTTGAACAAAACCTTACACTTTCCAACCATGATGAGATAACCAACCGTTGGTGTTTAAAACTAACTATTTAATTAGATGATCTAAAAAAAAATAATAAAAAAAAACCTTTTCAGAAGCAGCAGTAGTAAAACTATTTTACCGTTTTAAATGATCTCAGAGAGAACTTTTCTTGTATGGCTTGTTCCCTCTAAAAATAAATGAATGCAATACGTGACAGACTAGGGCTGCTGTAGTGGACACCACAGCAGTTTGCATGTTAATTCAACCGTATTGTTATTCTAATGAGGTTTAAGATGAGCAAAACTACAGTGCTGAGAAGAATGACATAAATTCATCAAAGCACATTTTCCCTATGCTAACCTCAACCAGGACACCCACTATTTTTTGCATCTGCATCCAAGCAAAATTACCAGGGGTTGGAAAATCGGAATTTACCACAGGTTTTGGTAAATTAATTTTCATTAAGTTGTGATGAACGGAGAGGGGATTGTTCGGAGCTAAAGCCGTGACTGGAGGCGTATATATTTACACTTTCTAGAACAAAGAGGCCTATAATCTATACAAAGCACACAACAATACCCGTGAATAAAGAGCCTTGTAGAAAAAGGCAAAGGCAATTTTTCTAATTCTGTTAATTTCACTTCCAAAGCAATTAAAACGTGGCGGAGATAATGCTTGGAAACAATCGCTCCCTGACAAAGTGTTTCTGTCTTTGTAAATGAAACATCTTTAGGCTAATTTCGACTTCCACGCCTGCATGGTTCACTGTAATTTCAGATAAAATTAACACACTTAGATTTGGACCTTAGTAATAAAGGACGCGGGAGAGAAAAGTAAAAAAGATCGATCCCATACGCCATATTTTTAGAATGTAGTCTGGGCATTGCTAGATCTAATTTTCTATATCTGTGGCGACATTTTCATACAATTAATTTTCCTTTAATCATAATTGTACAAAGGGGCTCCTCTGTTTAAAATTCCAATTACATTTCGTGTTTAAATGTAAGTCTGAATTATGATTTTCTTTCCTATTACCGCTCTGGTTAAATTAATAAATCGCCGCATCACTGCTTACAGACATCAAATGGCGCGGAAAAAAGTCTCTGCTCTCCCTCTTCATCTTACGCATCTTTCACACAACCGACGACAGAAAAAGGGTTGTCTACATTCAGAATGTCAGAAGACAACTTAGTTTGCCATAAATTTAATAAAAAAGGGAGGAAAAAATCTGGCACTCACTCTGTTTTTTGATATATACAGTGAAGTCTGAGATTGGACTTCTTAAACCGGTACATTTATAGTCAAATAAAAACAATAATTTAAGATTTAAAACAAATGTATATAATAAAATTGTTTAAATTATAAAAATGCCAACTTTTCCCAATCCAAGCCGATTGTAAAAGCCCCTATTTTGTCCATTATTCAAAGCAAAAAAAGAAGATGAGCTGAAAAAAATACACTTTTGAGTTCTAACTGGCACTCGAACAGACAGAACAAAGTGAGAAAGCTGATGAAGGCGGAGGAGATAGGCTTTATTAAGCAGCCCCCGTCCACATCAAACCAGTGTGCTTAGCGGCAGTGATTAAACCAAGAGACAACACATCAAACCTGAGCCCTGATTAAACGAACAAACTTCCTCACCCTCACGTTAATCACCACATTACCAAACAGCCCAAACACAGTGGGGGGAAAAAAGAACGCTGCTTGTATCTGGAAATCAGGGAATTGTGAAGAAAGATACTTCGAGGAGAACAGTGAGCCTTTGGTGAGAGTCTACGTGTGCGCGTGTGTGTGTGTGTGTGTTCAAGGAAGAACTGCGGTACCTGCAGTACTTATAATTTCAAGCACAAGTGGCTACACACATTGATCAGAGCCAAGGGCATTAACACGCTCTTAGTAATTAGATGGATCCAAGGGTCAGACCGGATCCCAGGCACTTGAAAGCACAGCATCCCACATAAATCAAAGGAGGCTTGAGGATTTGCTTAAATGCATCATTTAAGTACTGAAACGGCTGATGGGAAGACTGATCAGTTTATATACAGACAGGTAAAAGGAGCTATTGATCTGCGAGATGAAAATGCACTGAAATGATTGATAAGCCAGTCGAGTGCTGAGACAGAGGCCTGGCTGGACAGGACTCGTGTCACCAGCGTCGCTGGAGCCGTAGATAAGCCGGGAGCCTCTGGGCTTGCGAACCACTGGCAGGACCTCTGCGGACACACTGCCGTACAGGAGTGGACTTTCACTTGCTTTGCCAAGACTCGCTCAATCCCCTTTTCTGCCAACACAGCACGCGGTGTGAAATGAGGTAGTGAATAGCACTCTTGTGTTCATTCAGTAAAACAGAGTAACTTCATCCGCACAAGGCCAAAGAGTCTTGTCATTGACAAGACACCATTCACAATTAAAAACAGGCATCGGTGTTATATTAATAATCATTGTACTAAATGAACAGCTTCATTGTTGAGTCGGCCACATGACATCCCGTTTGATAAGCTCATTTTAAAGCAATAAATGTGCCTTAATACATCGTATGTTGTTCATTTTCACAGTTATGCAGTTGAAGGCCATAGAACAAACTTGCCCTAAAGACTTCCATCACATTTCTGTACAAACAAAATGACCAGCGCTGTGAAATGCTATATTCCATCTTTTTGCTGATGATTCTTGCTAAATTATGATGCACAATATTTTTAGCTTTTATTAGATCATAAATGGAATATTTTTACTTTATCACATTGCAGGACTGTTTAAAAAGGTCAAATCAAATTTTAATAGCTTAAAGGGATAGATCACTCAAAATTTGTGGCATCATTTAATCATCCTCATGTTGTTCCAAACCTGTATGTGTTTCTTTCTTCTGATGAACACAAAAGATGATATTTTAAAGAATGTTGGTAACCAGACAGACGTAGCCATTGACTTCCATAGCAGGAAAAAAATACTTTGGATTCAATGGTTACCGTCAACCGTCTGTCTACCAACATTCTTTAAAATATTTTCTTTTGTGTTCAACAGAAGAAAGGAACTCATACAGGATGATTAAATGATGACAAAATGTAGAAAACAATGATGACAAATTCATTTTTGGGTGTACTATCCCTTTAACTTCTATTTGAAAGGATAGTTCGGTCATCATTTATTAATTTTTTAATGTTGTTCCAAAGCCATATGACTTTTTATTGTGTGCTGTACAAAAAGAAGATTTGAATGAATGTTCATGCTGCCCTTCTCTACACAATGAAAGTGGACGGGTGTCAGAGGCTCTTTTTTTTCCTCCCCAAGCACCATAAAAGCTGTCTAAACGCCTCATGTGCGCCTCAAGTCTTTTGAGGCCATACAATAGTTTTATGTGAGATATAGACCGATATTTAAAAGGTGCACTATGTAAATTGCAATCCCCCCTCTCTTTCGAAGCACATAAAAAAAGCTACGGTGGCCGACACAGGACAAAGATGTTTGCTTAGGGCTACTGTAGAAACATGGCGGCGCAAAATGGTGACTTCACTGTAAGGGGACCCACGGTGTATGTAGATAGAAACGGCTCATTCTAAGGTCATAAAAACATAACCTTTCATAATGTAAAGTCTTTATACTCCACTGAAAACATAGTTGTGTATATTATATTGCATTTCTGTAAACAGATTCATAAATATTACACAATGCACCCTTAAAGGGTTAGTTCACCCAAAAATGAAAATTAGCCCATAATTTACTCACCCTCAAGTCATCGATTGTGTATATGACATTCATCTTTCAGACGGATAAAATCAGAGTTATATTACAAAAGTCCAGGCTAATCCAAGCTTTAGAATTGGATTCATAGTTGCTCTGTTTTTAAAGTCCATAAAAAGTGCATCTGTACGTCAAATAACGTGCTCCACGCGGTTCCGGGGTGTTAATGAAGGCCTTCTGAAGCGAATCGATGCGTTTGTGTAAGAAAAATATCCATATTTAACACTTTATCAAGTAAACATTCGGCCGACCGCCTTCCGTGGAAAAGTGTAGAATGTTGAAAGTGAAACTCAAGATGTGTACGTGACGTCATGACGGGCCTACCTGGTCACGTTAGTCTTTCGATCGGCAGGGGAACTTTCAACAATTTTTCATAAATTGAACAGGGAAGGCGGTCGGCCGAAAGTTTATTTTGTAAAGTTTTAAATATGGATATTTTTCTTACACAAACGCATGGATTCACTTCAGAAGGCCTTTATTAACACCCCAGAGCCGCGTGGAGCACGTTATTTGATGGGCAGATGCACTTTTTATGGACTTCAAAAACAGAGCAAATATTAATCAAATTCTAATGCTTGGATTAGACTGGACTTTTATAATATAACCCCGATTTTAATCGTCAGAAAGAAGAACGTCATATACACCTAGAATGACTTGAGGGTGAGTAAATCATGGGCTAATTTTCATTTTTGGGTGAACTATCCCTTTAAGTCATACTCAAAATATTGCCCCACAGTATGGTCACCGTTCACTTTCATTGGACAAGAGCAGCTTGGAAATTCTTCTGTAAATAACTTATTTTGCATTCCACGGAGGAAGTCATACAGGTTTACATGAGAGTAAATAAACAACACCTGTGCTATTCCTTTAAAATGTGAACTGAAATATTAAAAAGAGAGAGAGGCTTACAAATAAACACCCCCACCATAATACATATTTACTCAATATCTTTTGTATTCGCCAAAGCATGAACATAGAGTAAGAACGCCCGCCAAACAAAGAAGAATAATTATCAAAACTCTTAAGACAGCGCACGAGCACAGAACAAATAATATAGTTATACTTGACGAGGCTCGTTAATAATGAAATAAAAAGAGTAAACAGCGCAGGAAGATACTGTTCTCATTTCCATCAGTCAAATCACACGAGTGAGTGATTATAATACTTATGATAATGACTGATTATTGGAAGGTGATAATGTGTGGTGATGGTATTCATGTGCGCTGGGCATCGGAGCACTTCAAACGGGCCTGACTGATCCTCGCCGTGGATTTGTCAGCAGGTTGTCAAACATCAAACAGTCGTGAGCCCAGGACACTGCAAAGAGGCACATTTTAAAGACATCCCTCGATTTCCTTATCTTCTTTTCTCACTCTACGCTTCCTTTTCTGCTTTTTACATCCCTCCATCATGTTACTGTCTGCACCTTTTCTCTACCTCTCTCTCGCCTGTGCAAGCTCCTTCCTTTCCCCATTACTCTCTCCTTTCTTTCACTCTTCATCTCTCTCTCTCTCTCTCTCTCTCTCTCTCTCTCTCCACACAGAGTGACTGGGAGCGTCACTCTGTGTGGATAGCTGCGAGCCGTTCCCGGTTATCGCCTCCTGCAGACTCTACCGGTCTGATCTGTCTCCTCTTCATTAAGCAAATACGCCGACGTGGAAATGAAAACATAATAGCTATTTGATTTCCAGAGAGATATTTTGCATATTGGTTCGGAGCTGATAGTGGAATTTCATCAAGTCATTTTTTTTCATGCTTTAAAAACTGAATTACTGAGCTGGGCGGCTTCGGCAGGATTTCTTTACATTGCTGGGAAGAGGGAAGGAGAGAAAGAAAGGAAGAAAAAAAAAACAGAAACGGCAGCAGCAGTTCCCCAGGAAGACTACTTAAACGATTAAATATCCCCCAACCCCTTTTTCTCCTTTTGATAACAGGGAGGGAAAATTTAAAGAATTCACAGTGCTTTAGGTTCAACTATACTAATCAGAGATAGAGAGAAGAAAATTAACTCCTTAATGAGCAGGAGCTGTCTGCCAGATAATGGTCAAGGAGAGGCGATAGGGCTGGAGACTGAATGAGAAGGAAAGAATGGAGGAATAAAAACAGAGATGGATTCACCGAACAGGGGAGAAATCAGATTTTACCCCTGCTCTGGAAATTGTTCTTTGTGTCCACAGAGGGCAGGTGCGATTGTCGGCAACGATATCTCTAAGGTTACAAGCCAGTCGAGTCGCCACAGAGATGAATGGTGCATCTGAGGGTATTTCTCATGCCCCTTTGAGAGAAAAACTACCCCTGCAAGTACAGATCAACAAACCTGCTCTCACCAATTTATCAGAGCCTTCCTGTAGAGGGGAAAAAGCCCAGACAAAATACGTCTGACGTCGATTTTCTGTGTTGGAACAAGTGAACTGATACAGTTCTCTTTCATTATATTATATTATATTATATTATATTATATTATATTATATTATATTATATTATATTATATTATATTATATTATATTATATTATATTATATTATATTATATTATATATATATATATATATATATATATATATATTAAAAAAGTTATAGTTAGGGGAAAAGTACAGAACATTTCAAGTTATTACATAATATTGAGGCTCAAAAAGTCACATAGAAGGAGTGCTGCATGCAGGGAACCAACCAATTTCCATGACTTTTCCAGCCATTAATGAATTTATTTATTGTTTTATTTAAAAGGAATTGTGAGGAATTTTCAGCCAATTAAATATTTTAGAACTAAGTCAAGTCAAGTCAACTTTATTTATATAGCGCTTTTAACAATGCAGATTGTTCCAAAGCAGCTTTACAGTGTTAAACAGGAAAATAATGCAGCATAATTTTATGAAGCTGTATAGTCATTTGATGTCATCAGTTTAAATTTCCATACGGTGACAGTGTGGGCTTTAGATCAATAATTAGATCAGTAATATATGGTTCATTATTATATGGTTCATTTAGTTTATTAATTAGATTTATTTCGATGTTTAGTTGAAAAATTTTAGTGTCCCCAACTGAGCACGCCAAGCCAGAGGCAACAGTGGCAAGGAAACCAAAAAAAACCTAAGCATACCAAGTAACTAAGTTACCCTGACTTTTGATTTTATTACATTTATATGGTTTTCCAGGCCAGTTTTAATATCCCATGTTGGTTTTCCATAACTATGGGAACCCGGTACTTGACAAAGACCAATTTTTTTTTTAAACCACTTTCATATTCATATTTTTTAATTCATATCCTGTGTAGACCAGACTGGAAATGTAATCGGGGCATGGAATCAGTTTTGTTGCCAATTTTTCAGAATATGTAAAATACATATTTGGGGTCAATAATTGGGGTCATGTTTTTTTTTTTTTTAGAAGAAGAAAAATAAATTAAATCGTTCATTCAGCAAGATACATTTAATTGATCAAAAGTGACATTAAAGACATTTATAATGCTACAAAAGATTTCTATTTCAAATGCATGCTGTTTTTTTCAATTATTCATTAAAGAATCCTAAAAAAAAGTTTCCACTAAAATATTAAACCGCACTTCGGTTTTCAACATTGATGTTTCTTGAGCACCAAATCAGCATATTAGAATGATTTCTGAAGGATCGTGTGACTTAAGTCTAGAGTAAAGGCTGCTGAAAATTCAGGAATACATTACATTTTTAAATATTTAAACAAATTATTTTTTAATATTAAAATATTTCTAAATATTATACGTATTCTTATTTAAATATGCAATCTTGCTGAGAATAAGAGCATATTTAAAAAAAAAAAAAGAAAAAAAAAACATTTAAAAAAACAAACCTAACAGACCCCAAACGTTTTAACAGTAATATACATTTACCATATAATTCTCAATAATCTAAAAATATGACAAGAAAAGGTCAGAACTCTCTCTCAGAAATATGAGCACTCTTTGGCCCCTTTTCCTGGAGAGGTGAGAAGGTGCATTGCCCTCTTGAGAGAGAGTGCTAAACGCCCTACGACTTGTACTTCATCACACACACGTCTTACACCAAGCCACTTCTCTGCTTCACCCCTCCAACCTTCCTCCCATCGCTACAACAGCAGAAATAGTCTAAACAGATCATACGTGTGAATACACGGACTCATATCCGAGCATGTGCGCCTGTGTTTATTTGCAGAGTGAGAAAGATACGATAGGAAAGAGGGGGCGTGTATGAGTATTTATGTGAGAGAATGATTGAAAAAGAAAAGCTGGCAAGTGAGAGAAACAGAAGAGTGAAAGGAAATGCATAGGCAAAAAAAAGCTGGCAGATGTGATTGCCAGAATTATTGTGTAAAAATGCAAATGTAAAGATATTTACAGAGCAACCTGTTAATTAATTTACAAAAAAAGTTAAATCCAACAGCCCTTTTCTGCTTACTTAGCAAGGCCATGCTGCAAGTAAAATCTGTTTTGTACTTTTTACATATACTGACATCCACCATAACACAGGGAGTAAAGAGAAAACCACATGATTTTCGAGTTTGCATTTCCGCAAATACAAAACAATGCAATAAACATTAATTTACCAACAAAAGATGCAACATAAAACCCTAATATATGTTGGCCAGAGGAGAACTGGTCCACTGACTGAGCCTGGTTTCTCCCAAGATTTTTTCCTCCATTCTATCACCTGATGGAATTTGCATTTTTTGCAGAACTGCTTATTAAATTAACTAATTTGATAATTGATGATCTTTACAACAGAACTGACTGCAGCTGAACAACAGCCGAAATGCATTATTTTCCTGTTATCACAGCAAAGCGACTTTGAAACGATCTGTATCATATAAAGCACTATATAAAAAGGTGACTTGTACATAACTGATAACTAAAAAACTTAGAAACATTTTTTTTTATTTAAAAGCAATCAAAATGTCACCGGGACTTCTGGGAATGTCAGTTTATGTCTAAATTATACGATGATTTGTACTTTTTGCTTTTAAAAAAAAAAAGTATATTTAACAGTATTTTACTGTAAAATTACATGAAATGTAAGGTTAGATCTTTAGCCCCCGGTTTCACGAACAAGGTTTTGGCTAGTCCCCGACTAAAATGCATGTTTGAGCTGTTTTAACTGAAACAACTTGCACTGGCATATCCTAAAATATATTAGTGACATTGTTTTGTCTCAGAATGCACACCAGTAATGTTTTTTTTCCCTAAGGAACGTTTATAAAAGCTACTTAAATGTCCTAATTGAAGTAAGGCATAATCCTTGCTTAATCTAAACCCTGTCGGTGAAACCGAGCCTTACCGTTTTTCCCTGTATATAGTAAAGAAATGTACAATTAGCCAATTAACAGCTTTTTACTGTCGCATTTTTACAGTTAAAAATTACAATAATTTTTTACATTGCAAGATGCAGAGGAGTCGTTTCCGCTGGAGTTCAGAAAAGAGAGTGTGTGCATTATGTGTGAAATGCCCATTGCTAAGATTGAACGTGTGTGCGCCTTCTCAATAGCCTTGCAAGTTGTTCGTGGGGAAAGACAGATACGGATGGATGAAATAAGTAGTTGATTCAGCCGCCCCTCCTCCCCGGGAATCTTGGATGGTGGGAAAGTTGAAATCTGCTGCTATTTTCTATCTTTTATCAGGCGGCTTATCTTCTGGCTCTTGTCTGCGTGCCTGGCTTCGATAGTCCAGGGTCTCCACTCCGGCTGCCTGGCAACTTCACTCCCCCCAGTTCAATCTCTCCTCCTCTCTCCTCACGCCACACTCACCCCACCTTACAGCAAGTGCAGGAGGAGCAAAGTGGAAAAACTTCTGTTTATGATTAGAAGCGGAAATGTTCTTTTAGGACCTCTTTGTCCATCCCAAGTTCTTTTGAACTATATAGTTGACTACCAAAACAGCATTTAAGGGCCAAGATGGCCGATAGAGAAAAAGCAGAGATAAATTAAGGCTATTATTAAATTGATTTTTAAAATTTTGATGAACTGATAGCAATTCTTAAATTCCAAAACGTATCTTTTAGTCTATGCGGTTTTCTGCTGATGCATGAACAAAACAAAACACCAAACATTATTTGTAGCATGCCTGCCATCCAGTAATCGGCTTTTCAGCTTTTTTTTCCAGCTTTGAAAATCTCAATTTTATCATGAAACTCAAACAATAAATGTTGTTTTGATGCTGCTATAGTTCAAACCAGGGCCGTAACCACCATAGACATTGAGGGGGACAAGTCCCCTCCAATAAATAGAAATGGCCAAATTGTCCCCCCAATATTTTAAATTCTTGCACTTCATTACACAGTGCTCTGTATGTTGTTGTTGTTGGGATGATAAAAAGGTTTAAAAGTTGCATTTTTAGTCTAGTCTGCCTCAGCGGTCTAACAGCGCTCATCAAAAGATGGCCAATCAAATCAAAGTAGGCAGAGTTTACAGAAGCAAAGCGCGAAATCCAGCGCAAAGTGTCAGTTTAATGCTGAAAGTGAGGTAAGCAAAACATTTAATAGATGTGAACTGTTTTGTGATAGAAGTTAAACGACCGACAGTAATATCCAGTGTTGCAAACTACTCAAACTACTATTTTTTTCTCAAATATGGATGTTTTGAATTGAAAATATGCATTTATGTGATTCATTTCATTCCTAATTGAGTGTGAAGAGACCAGAAACGTTTCACATTTAGGACGTTTTAGGCATACAGATAAAAGTACATATTTGAATGCAAATTAAAACAAATATTATTTGCAAAAAGTTCAAAATGATTATTTCCCAACTAGAATTAGACCTAGAAATTTCCTTCACCGTTTCTATAGGCTTTATAAAAAATTGGTTCAAGGCATGGTTACGGCCTTGGTTCAAATGACATGAAATGGTAAAAAAAAAAACTGCCTTATGTGTACTTGAAATATTTGTTTACCACATTTTTATTTGAGTGTTGATCATTATATCTAAAAATAAATGGTAATTGAAATTAGACCCTGTTGTTAATTTTAATCTTTAATATTATAATAATATACCAACTGATATGGTTCCCTCAAATTCCCTGTATGTTTACAACATTAGTTGAGATTGTCAACTAAAATTCTGGATACAGTACACCCATACTATGCTGATGATGAAATTTACATCACATGCACTGGATAGCTTACCTTTGCATCCACATGAAAAACTTCAAGTATACTTCAGGCTTTAATTTACTTTAATTTGATAGATACCAATAAATAATGGACTATTTTAACCCATTATGTGTGCTGTGTAGTTTTATGAGTTATACGAGTATCACTTATTAGCTCAGTAGCATGCTATCATCAGTTAACAGTAGGGATATCAGAGAACAACAGTGTGAAATCAGCATAAAAAGAATCTGACAAACATATGGCCACAGCATTATCATGCTTATTTATCTGACACAGATTTTGACACTTCTTTTGTATGAAGTACCCCTCCCCCCCATCACCCAAATGGAGGTTTAGATAAATACGCAGACGTATGTATGTGTATGTTAAGCTAAAGAGTCTCCAAGCCACATCAAGCTCTCTGTCTATTCAAAAGGGGTCAGGGCAACAGCTGCCGAGACGCATCTAATGGAATAATGAGCATCAGTGCAAACAGACCGGTGGGGTTACACAGGGGTCAGAACCTGTTAACACGCATACAAGTGTAATACAGGCACACACACTACTCTCTGTTTGCTTACATTCATGTTTTAAGGCTAAAGATTACAGTACTTCCAAATTCCGCATTAAATAGAAGTTAAGCTCTATCTTGACTTGTCTGTCAGCAAAAATTATGACCTTATAATGGAAGACTATTTGGACAATATAATCATTAAACTGCCCCTTGACTTATATTACAAGTGCGTTTTTGGTAGGGATGGGTGATATACCAGTAGAGACGATTAACCAGTAGAAATGTGTTAACCGGTAGAGAGATATTGGACTATCGTCTCTGTCGCGGTTATGCACTCACGTGAAGTGCTGCGTCATCACAAAAGCTTATCATTTGCATGCGTTTTTAAGCATTGCTGTTTAAAAACAAGTGATTTTTTTCTGTAATATGCAGCAAAAGAGAACTTATTTGGGTATGTGCGTGCGCTGTGATGGTTTCTGAGAGCTGTCTGAGAGATGCACATGAAGCCGCTGCTCAGAGCGTGTGAGACGTTCTTTTGCCGCCTAATTGAGCTTGAACGGTCAAATACACACTTATGTGTCAAAATGCCCGTCTTATAAATGACGGTGTTTACGAGGATGTCTTAAATGAAATTAATGCAAAGAGTTGAGAAAGGAAGCACACATATCAGTATATTAGATCAGTGCATTTGGTCTTAAAGTGACAGCAGCCTAAAATGCCTGCTGCCGTCTGTCATTAATGTTAATCATACCACAAAAGACAGAAAAAACACACTGCTCCTCCTGACTGAATCACTTTTCACTTAGTTTTTTTGCTGAAATTGGAGATGAGAATCAAATATTTTGATATATAAAAACCTTATTTAAAGCAAAAATAAATATATTGTGATACAGTGTTATCGTGAAATAAAATTACTCTCATCTTGATATAAGAGTTATCGCCCACCCCTAATTTCAGTAGTTCTATATCAAAAACCTTAATATTGTTTTATTTAAATGACACTCACCTCATCAAATACTGAACAAGGTAAAAGAGACTCCCATAGTACTAGCAAGCAGCCTCTCAAAGACATTGTTGCATTGTTATCAGACCCTAACTTGATTGATATGAGCTGTCCTTGGATAAGCCTGAGGCAATATTCAGACACATTCTTTTCCCATGAAAACTCCTTAAATTAAAGCAGCGTGAGCCAACAAAAGAAACGAGTGCAGATTAAATTAAAATCAAAAGTATACATTAAAATCAGTCGCCGTAACCTTCAAGGCACATACTCAGTGTTTGCGTGTGTTTTATACTATATCTTACAACGAATGTGTCAGTGAGAGAATGCAACAGCGAGGCGGACGGGTTGAAAGAGTAGAGGGAGGATGAGAGCGATCCCTCTTAAGACTCATCTTCACCAAGAACACTTCTGAGACTCTTCAGAGGAAAAGGGAGAGGCAGCCATCGCGACGGTATGTGGAGGAGACGCCTCTCATCCTCCTCTCCCTCCCTCTTTTCACCGTTCCATCATGGCCTTCACTTTCTGCTCTGACAGAACGCTGCAGATTCATCGTCATCCCCTATCTAGAGACTATTCTCAAACTTCACACACATATTCTCACACACACAGACATGCACACGGCCTTCACCGTTTATCCAGACTCTGACCCTGAGATCTGAGCTTCAAGAAGACATTAGTTGTACAGATCTTTCAGCTCCCCCGTACAGACACATCCCCAGCTGTTCCAGTCCAGAGTAAAGACTAAACATGGCAGATACATAAACACACCGCGGATTTGCAGGCTGGGGACCACAAGATGTCCTAAAGTAGAGCATTACAACATTTTACTTCTGCAATTGAATGGCAATTGTTTGAAGTGGCAGTCCTATACTCTACTATACATCCAATATCCTGCACAGCTCAAGTGATGCCAGTGGAAAGGGAAAGACATTTCAGAAAAAAAGCAAGTTAATAGATTCTGATCAATTATTACGAAGATTCGTAACAATGTGCACTGATGAATCATTCACGACCAGTGCATTAAGAATATAAACAGGGTCCATTTGCATTTCATGTTATTATTAGTGCTGGGCAATCGATTAATCGCATTTGTGTTTACATAATATATGTGTGTGTACTAGGGATACATGATATTATCGGTACGACATCGGAATCGGTCGATAACCGCTATGGGCATCAACCCATATGAAAAAATTATGCTGATATGCCTTGCCGATATGAAAACGTGTTGTATTTATATATACACATAATAATTATACACAGTACACCCACATATTATGTAAACATGAACTGTTTTCTAGTTATAATGCAATATATTCAGGCGGTTATTGAAAGGGAAATTGTTGGTTGCACAAAAGTGATATGATTTGGACATTGCAAACATATAGGTACACATGTAAAAAAAAAAAAAAAAGTTTGGGATCAGTTACATTTTTTTTTTCCGGAGGCGGAAGAAGAGGAAGAGGAAGAGGAAGAAGAAGAGGAAGAGGAGGAAGAAGAAGAAGAGGAGGAGGAAGAAGAAGAAGAAGAAGAAGAGGAAGAAGAAGAGGAAGAGGAGGAAGAAGAAGAAGAAGAAGAGGAGGAAGAAGAAGAAGAAGAAGAGGAAGAGGAAGAGGAAGAGGAAGAAACGTTTTTCTAGAACACTAAATCAGCAAATCAGAATGGCTTATTAAAATGGCAGAAAATTCATAGGAATAAATTACTTTATATAAAAATAGAAACTGTCATTTTAAACTGTAATAATATTTCACATTGTACTGTTTTTACTGTATCTTTAATCAAATAAATGCAGCTTTGCAGCCTAAGAGATTTCTTTCCAAAAAAAACAACAACAAAAAACAACTTACGACCCCAACCTTAAGACTTTGGAATGGTAGTGTACATTAAAACTAATACATGTTCTATAAATGAATATTTTTGTAGTGTAAGTGTGTGTATGTGTATATTTCTTCTCAACTCCTTGTCAAGAGGCAGAGAAAAGCCCTTTATGGCTCTTGTATAATTGTTATGACTTAAAATCACCATAAAAGCACATAAAAACAGACAACGCAGTGAGCTACTGGCCAGGAGCTGAAGAAGACAGACAGAGCTTAATCGCACACACACACACTAAACAATTCTCTGCTCACACTGATGTCATGTATTAATCATACTTAATGGTTTAAATATTTTATTGATATTCTTAATATAAGCTGGATATAAAGGACATCAAATGGTAAATGGACTGCATTTATATAGCGCTTTCAACAGACCCATGGCCATCCAAAGAGCTGTACACATTGCCTCACATTCACCCATGGCGGTGTCAGCCATTAAGGCGTCATCCAGCTCGTCGGGAGCAGCTGGGTTAGGTGTCTTGCTCATGGACACCTCGACACTTGGTCAGGTGGAACCGGGGATTGAACCACCAACTTTCCGGTTTGTAGACAACCTACATGAACCACTGAGCCACTGCCGCATTTCAAATGAATTTGTTCCTTTCCTAGAGAAAGTTCTTAAAGTTCTGCAAGCTTGCAGTAAAAAAAGAAGATCCCTGTGTTTTGTCCATAGAGTAGAAGTCAATGCTAATCAGAACAGTTTGGTTAAATAATAACATTTCTAAAATAACTTTTTTTTGTTGTTGTTCTGTGAAAGAAAAAAAGGTTTGGTATGACATGATGAGAGCGAGTCAGAATCTTCATTTTTGGGTGAATGAACCCTTTAAAAGGCAGGAATAAAATGTCAACTCAGGCTGCTCAAACCCACCAAAACTGTTGCACCTCATCTGAAAGAATTCACAAGCTAGACAAAAGACTTTTGTTCAAATGCATTCGCATTATTCAGCTGTGGTCAGATGTACATGTATGCATCCGCCACATCTGAGGTACAGGCACACAAAACGTATCTGCATGATAGTACAGAAGGAAAGAGGCAGGATTTGCTGTTGAAATGTTATCTTTCACCATTGTCACACAGGCAGAAAATAAAAAAGTAAATAAAAATACAGCGATGTGTGAGGGTGGAAAAGATAAGTATGCCGAACGTAGAGTGGGGTTGGTGAGGGCAGATGAAGTAGGTATGTTAAATATAAACCAGCTCATAGCTGGCAGCAGGAAAGAAAGGGGGGTATTTTCAAGAAGCAGGGCATCACTGAAGCCCTCAGTGCCTTCGATAACATCCATGTTGAGAAAGAAAGAGAGCGAGCAGTACAGAAGGGGGAAGAAGAGATGGGGAGGGGGGGGGGGGCGAGGGAACGCAGCCCGGGCAAGATACGCACAGAGATGCCGTTTGTGAAAGGAAGTATCACCACCCCTCGAACGCAAAAGTCACAACGGGATTTCTGATGGGAAAAATGTGTTCTTTTCAGATGAGGGGAAGATAGAGTGAGCACAGCCAAATGTCAACGATGATAAATGAAGGAGTGCAAAGAAACACCAGCATACTCTGATGTGCATGTCTAAGACACGAACAAACAGAACATGTCTGTTTGCTCTCTTTAACAAAAATGTATGACGATAAAATTTGCTCACAAAGAACAGAAAAGTCACAGATTTGAAGGGATAGTTTCACTAAAAAAAAAGAACTGCATTACTTTCTTGAGTTGAAAGCGTGAAGAAAAACTTTCCATACAATTATCATATGGTAGCTGGCATAACAAACAGACCACAATTTAAGCCAACAATTTATGAATCATTCACAGATTATCAATTACAACTGAATCGGAGGCAGTGATCACCCAGACAATTAAATATTAATTGTTTAAAAGAAATTATTAATATATGAATAAAAAGGAGGTAAACAGGGAGGTAACAGGGCACTCAGTAATCTGGTAAGTTTATGCGCACTGTTAATCATATTTTTTTCAAATAAAATCAGCTCCCTAGTTCAGTAGTCAGGGCACTGATCAGGGAGTCGTCCATTTTAAGGGCTGTCTCAATTGCAGAATCCTTCCAGTGCACTGAAACATTCACTCCCTAAAAAGTCCCACAATTCAAGGCAAGGCAAGGCAAGGCAAGGCAAGTTTATTTGTATAGCACATTTCATACACAGGGGCAATTCAAAGTGCTTTACAGAAATTAAGTTAAAATATTCATAAGTGAATAAAATAAAAATAAAAATATACATAGTATAACAGTTATAATGGGAATTAAAAGAAAATATAAAATAAAGATGAAATCCCCTATCTGGGTTGGAAGAAAATGGAGAGTCAGGTTTACTTTAAAAATATTTGTCAGGTAACTGTGCGTTTAGACAGTACCCTTACAGACAAATCTTCTTGGCCTAACTTGAGGGCACTCTCTAGATGTTTTACCCGTCAGAGCAGATCTAAACGGGTCTTCCTCGCACTGTAGGGAGTACTCAAAAAAATATTTGTCAGGTAACTGTGCATTTAAACATTACCCTTACAGACAAATCTTCCCGGACAGGAACACCGGGGCTATCTCTACTTTGTTCGACTTTGTTTTAATGCACCGCAAAACCCAGGGTGCATCGATGCTCACTATGCTCCCTTAATGGAAGTTAAGAATGAGAAACTTAAATCACGTGAGCCAACTCACTACACATAACGACAGATAACAACACGCGATACGTGTTTGTTAAAAATAGAAACCATTATTTTATTATATTTCAGAATAAGCATACATCGTTGGACAGGTAATGAACACAATCTAGCTAACATTTATAATTTATTTAAGGCTGAAATGTTGCACATACATGTAAAAACAAGCAAAGTATCAAAATCTACTTCATATAACATTACAAGTAAATGTCAGAAAGATATCAGCTCTGTTGTTGTTCATAAATACCAGTACTGATGTTGTACAATGAGGACGATGTCACGTCGCCAGAGTGTCACCATCAGTGTCCCAATGTGTAGTGAGCCAGCGTCCTTACCACTGCCCGAATTCGTGTAGACGATATACTGATTCACAACCTCGGGAGCTAGGGAACTGAATGAGACGCACCCAAAGACAAGGACTAAATCCGAAATGGCCCCCTAAACCCTCAATCACTATTCCCTACGTTAGTCCACTAATACCAGTTCACTTGAAGGAGTGAATGAAAACAAATGAGCAAATTCGGACAGCCGTTGTGTGTACATCGGCTGTACACTCATTATTGCGGTGCAATGTGGGATTGAATGGGACGGACACCACTACAAATGGCTTTCCCCTCAAATAGTGTAAAAAAAAAGTCAGACACGTCGGCCAATCAGAAAAACGTATCGTATTTTAAAAATACAGAATATCGGCCAGGGCGATATATCGGTTAACCACTAGTCCAGACCGGCAAAATAAAGTGAAGCTATGGATTTGAAAATGCGCTGTGATTCCTGGAATCACTTTGATCATGAAAATACAGTAAAGTGCAAGACGTGCAGCGGCAATCTGCCAAATACATAACATTATAATGAGAACATTATTGCAACAGAATGTTGTAAATTCTTTGTGCTTTAGTTTTAGCATTGTTGTTATGGGAAGAGCGCATCCACAACAGGAGTTCTGAGCACGGTCAACTTTGTGTCCTTTTGTGCAGATGCAAGTTGTAGTATTACTTTTATGTTGTATAGCCTATAAATGCTCTTCCAGTTTACCAGTGTTCATTCACTATTCACTGTATTCAGCGTCAGCTCAAACGACAATGCCTGACATTATTGAGTATGATTGGGTTATTTGAGACAGTCATATTTCTTTTAGATGTTTCTTGATGATTAATTAACCAGCAGTGTTATTTTTTCTAGTCTTGAATTAGAAAACATGCAAGCTGTCTGGAATAACTTGATAAAGTAGATGAAAGTGCAGCGCCAATCTGCCATATATATAACATTATAACGAGAACACTATAGAACGTTGTGAGTTCTTTGTGCTTTAGTTGCCAGTGTTTCAGTGCGTTGTCACTGGAAGAGCACATCCACCATAGGAATTACACATTCTGGTTAGCACATAAGTTCACTTGCATTTGCGTCCTATTATCATGTAAATGTTGTGTATCTAGAATACCTGATTAATGTCATATATGTCCTATAATGTCATAAGGTAATTTTGAGTTTCTCGCAATTTCGACTTTTTTTCTCATATTTCCGAGTTTAAATTTGCACAATTCTAAAGGCCTGTACACACCGGGACGAATATCGAGCGCGCTTATCGCCAGCATTTTTCGTGACGTTTTTCGGCACGTCTTGAGTGTTCACACCTAAGCGATTTCCACTGGCGATGCGCCGAGTGAACGTGCACATTCAGTAGATGCGCTCCCGGTACACAAGGTGGTGCTGCGGCACTTTACGCTTCTGACACTCGCTTGTCACACAGAAGAAGAAGAGAGACAGTATTTACGTGCTTGCCAAAACCACAGATATATTATGTCTATGGCCAAAACCATTCACACACTTTTTGCTATCTGGCAAGCAGCATTAGCAGTTAATCTTCTTCTTTGTCTACTTACTACTTCTTCGTCGTATCAATGTGTGCTCGGCAAGAGCGTTTTGTGCTTGAGCGCCACCAAGTCGTGTTTACTGTCACTTCAGAAGCTCCAGCCACGTGAACAAAAGCGCTGATCACATTGGTCGGCCAGTTTTTAACGCGCCACGTCAAAATAAAAAAACTAACCCCATTTTTTTTTTTTTAAATGACGCTTTTATTTACAATGTGCACACTCACATTGGCGCCCTTTGTTTAGTCACGAGGCGTTAAACGTCGGCAATAAACGCGCACAAAAATCGTCCCGGTGTGAACAGGCCTTAAGAAGAAATATCGGAATTTCAGGATATAAACTCAATATTCTGTCTTTTTCCCCTCAGAATTGTGATATCAATTCGCCATTGAAAGAAAAAAGTCAGATTTGTGAGATAGGCCTACAAATGATATGTTTAAAGGGGTACTTCAGCGCTGGGAAGATGAATGTGTGTTAAACTGGGTCATTTATGTAGTAGAAATGTAAAATAATTTTTGAATTTGGTGTCTTCTAGACTGAGAAAAGACAGAAAATGTATTTTTGACTCATGTGGATGAAAGACAACAACTCCCAGAATGCACTTGCTTCGCTGCCCAACGAGGCCACTCCCAAAGCCACTGATTATCACTTGCCCGCCATGACACCGCCCCCCACCATCGTTTTGATTTCCATAGTAATACAATCAATTTGTTCAGTTAGAGAATAAACACTACAATTAAAAACTGAACGTGTCTTTTCAATAATGTGTGAGTGAGCCGAACGAAAGGCACGACACAAACGCAGCAGGAGTCAGATTTCATTCATCACGAGCGAAGAGCTGAGGTAAGCGCTGCAGTCATTCACGGCGCATGTCCAGTCTGGCGCGTTTTCAGATCATGCCTATGGAAGCTAAACTTTCATAGGAATTCATTGAAAAGTTGAAACACTCACTTTGCTCTGCACCGCTCCTTTATTAATGCCCGATCCGAGCGGCCGTGCACATTTACATTCTGTGAGTGAGAACCCTCACCTGTGGGCGGGTTGATAACATGCGGAACTAGCTCCTGTAGTCTCTAGCCTCTGGCCAAAAATCCTCTGATGACGCAAAATGACGATATTTGCGCCATCGGAGGATTTTTTCCAGAAATAAAATGCATAATTCTCTCGTCTCAGAGGGATATGAGGGGGGGAAAGTACCATAATTTGAATATACTACCGGGTTTCTACTGATACAAAGCTTAATGCTAAATCGCTGAAGTAACCCTTTAAATCACCATGATGGACAAGCCATGCTCCCAGTACTCGAGTATTCGTTTTTGATAGAGTACTCAAAATGAAAGAATGGCAAAAAAGCCAATCCCTAATCAACAGATTCATCCAAAGAATCCAACTAAGATGGACAATTCATTTCCTAATCATTCATTCATTATATTAGAGTGTCCACAATGTTCAAAAATCCACTTCTAGTACTTAAATGGAAGAAAAGGTTTTGACACAATGAGTAAATAATGACAGAATCTTCCTGTCTAGTGAGCTGTTATGAGTTAACAGCTGGATCATTGAGTCATGAACAAATCATTCAGACTAGTTTTGTGAACTGGATCAACAGACTCAGAATGTTTCAAACGAAACATTCATTCAATCATTTACTTTTCAATTATATTCAAAAATTCACTTTGAGTACTAAACCGGTAGAAAGAAATTCATTCAGTTGTGAAATGTTGACAGAATCTTCATTTTTGGGTGAACTATTGCTTTAACATTATGTGTGCGGATGCACGTACACAAACACCTACCATTAATTAGCGTCGTTATCTCCACAGCCTCACTAAATCTAATTACAACTGGTTTGTCATTAACCCGCGAATGATGGTAAGGAAACATTAATGAGTGCGACTCGCTTCAGAAGAACACTGGTAAGCCAACTAAATGAAATCGTCACTTTAGTTTGGGTCAATAGTTCAGTGGTTACAAAGCCAGTTCAGTGGCTCTCAACCAGGGGAACAGAACGTCTTGTCGCCTCCGAACAGGATTCTGTTGTCAGGATGTTAGGTTTTGGTTTCACAACAATTATACTAATACAGCAAATATTTGATGAAGACCTGCTTGAACTGATAAAGGTTGCACCATTAGTGTAAAGCATTAATGGTATTTACGCTAGGTCTTGTCATAAATCAAAGCTAGCAAGTACAGGCTTTTCTAAAAGTAGAAACAACTCTCTAGCTAGCCTAGCACCAACGTTGTTTATCAGTAGTATTAAGTGCAATTTGTGAATTAGCAGGGTTAATGGACATTACAGAAAGCCGAGGCCCATCTCATCCGATGTGTGCCAGGATGAGGTGTGTCTGCATGTGTATGTGGATGACTACAGATAATTTTAATATCAGGCTGGTGTGGATTGCTGATAGTGTTTTAAGGCAGGGCCCTGTGGACTGAGCACTGGTAGTACCTATCTGTAATTAGTAACCATTCTCTATCGCTGATAAGATAAACTCACCCTGACCTTTTCCATTTGGTCCCCATGGTAACGGGCCCTCTACCCCCCCCTCTTGATATTATTTTAGTGATTAAACAGCAAATAGCAGGGAGATGGAAGAAACCGATAGGGATGATTAATAATGGTGTTTGGTTGAAGTGAATGTATGTGAGTGTGTGTGTGAAGGGGCCGCCGGTGTCAGACAGGAGTGTGAATAGGCTTGGCTTGGCTTTTTCGCTGTGAATAATGGAAATTTAAGATGAGGCAATAGGAAATAAAAGCATGGGGTGAGAGCGATAGATGTCTCGTTTCTTTCTTTTCCCTTTTTTTCCTGCAAAACACTTTCAATGGGAAGGGAATATTAATGTGTCTGTCTCTCTCCTCCCTACCCAGCCAAGTCCTTTACCCACAATTCCCTCATTCTCATCATTCAACTCTTAAGACTTCCTATTAAATGTGAGGACATGGAACAATCCATAACAGCATTTTGGAACATAAGTATGAAATTTATTCTGCACCATAACTAGATTTTGCATGACGGCGGTAGGGTGAAAGCCTTCCATTCCTTGACTTTGTAACCATTAAATGTAAATGCTAAAGATGGACTGATAAAAATTCTGGCCAATACTGATAAGCCATAATTAGCATTCCCTAGTTCTGACCAATAACTGATAAATTGAAAATTTGTATAATAATAAAATAATAAAAAAAAGTGAATATAAGCATCACAACATTATAATATACTGATTGAAATATGCAGTCATTTTGAGATTTATTTATACAGTGTCAATTTAAAAAAGTGTAATATCTTATGCATGTGTATATTACATGTAAAATTATATATTGTGCATCTCTAATCAAGATCTAATCGAGAGAAAATCAATTAAAATTAAAATTGAACATTTGCATAATCTTTTACTATAAAACAAACAAAATTTAAATGTAATTATTATATATTATTGTGTGTGTGTGTGTGTGTGTGTGTGTGTGTGTGTGTGTGTGTGTGTGTGTGTGTGTGTGTGTGTGTGTGTGTGTGTGTGTGTGTGTGTGTGTGTGTGTGTAAAATTATATATTGTGCATGTCTAATCGAGATCTAGTCGAGAGAAAATAAATTAATTCAAATTGAACATTTGCATAATCTTTTACTATAAAACTTACAAAATTTAAATGTCATTATTATATAATATACATGTATGTGTGTATATATGCATGCGTATACATGTATGTGATGACATTTAAATTTAGTTGTTTTATAGTAAAATATTATGCAAATGTTCAATTTGAATTTGAATTTATTTTCTGATCAGTTTGAAGATAGTGATCAACAATCAGTTTTATGAACAGGAAATATTTGCTTATATATATATATATATATATATATATAAAATGAAAATGATGAAATGAAAAATATAATAAAAAATTTGAATACATGTATTACATATATTATGTATTTATTTACATTTATATTAATATATAATAAATTCAATAGAATAAATGCATATAGAAATATTGAAAAAAAATTTTTTACATTTTGTTTGTTTTGCAGTAATTGACAAAATGCAATATAAATAAAATAGAACAATATCATATACATTTGAATACTTGAATTCTTATTGATTTTCTGGTCAGTTAAAAGACTAACTTTATTAAAAGAATAAAAAAAATGTGTTTAAAAATAGAACCTGGAATATAATTAAAACAAAAGTTATCCATTTATGTTCTATATCGCTTTTTTTAAGTCCACACTAAAACTAATACTACACACTTCAGTTTCTAGGCAAGGCCGAGGCTTCTCTCAGCAACCTCTGAGAGTGCATTTGCATAAAAAGGAAAGAGCAACTGTGCATGCAAACCGAGCCCAGTTGACTGAAAAGTCACAGGGCGAACAAGAGCAGGGCTTGACAGCTCGTATCAGGCTGATCTCTGTTCTGATAGGCACTAAGGGACACCTTCCCGAACTACGGCCAGGGGAGAGATCATGGACCTCACACAAACTCTGACAATCTGGCGACACTGCCGTAGATTCATACGATAGCACACCTTCTGTCGGACACAAGCCTGTATGACTACACCGACATCTCTACAACCACTGACCTGAGCTGCTCTCTGGAATGTGGCTGTCATCAAGGATTTTGGGCAATCAGATGAAGGTTAGCCATTCCAAGATATTTCAGAGATAGACTTTCCACCATATCTGCAGAAAGGAATGCCTGGCCTCTCAGAATGGATAATGGATCCCATACTACTTACAGTGATTTGAGATCTGACAGAAGAAACTGAAGAACGCCCATGTCCAAATGAAAATCCCCAATAAATCTGGCACTTTTCGAAAATGACAGAAACAGACACCCGTTATGTGTACCACAGTGCCAGAGTAAGTGTTCTTAAAACAGGGCCACAGGACACACACACACACACACTTGCACTGTAAGTCTGCTCTATTGCTTGAGTAAGCGAATTAGCCTCAGCGATGGCTGAGGAGGCAGTAAGGCGACAGAAAAAAGGGATAATCTTTTATCTCTCAACCCTCCCCAATGATTTTTATAGTCCATATCACTTCCCTGACAGTTGATGTTCCACTTTTCTTTTTCATTATTTATTTATCTATTTTTGCTTTGTGTGAATTCAGCTAAAATACTTCTAAAGCTCTTAATGGTGCTATCGGGAGCCGAGATCTGCTGCCATGCGCTGCTTTTCATTGGAGATACTTGCCAGGCCGACCCTAAAGAAACGGGACATTATCAAATGTCTAACGAGACTGACACGGCCAATTATTGACAAATTATTCCTTCATAGCGCGCCCGACTCCCTTGATGAGCAAAGACTTCCTTGATGAGCGCGTAGTCCCCCCTCTGTCCTCTGGGCCCGGGGACTGACGCCTATCAGATTCTATTAAACGCTCTGCACTTCTGCGAACAAAGCTACTCGCGCCCTGCGTCACATTAGCTTCCATTATACGCTCATGAACTTTGTCATGATCACAATGGTATACCCGTCTTTTAAGAGCTTTTAAGGCCGAGAACTCCTTTCTATTTATCAGAAGACTCAAATATGACTTTGCACGAGGAGGGAACGTGAGGCGTGCTCTTATTAAGGTCCGTCGAGGTCTAATTCAGCAGACAGTGGGAGAATTCACCAAGAATGAATTGTTCTATTAGCGGCGTTTATCTGCACCCACTTTTGTGTGGCATTTTTTTTTGGCAACCAAAAAATTCACCACTGCAATCCAAGCACCAAGTTGTCATAGAAATGAGGTGTGTTTGCAATGACAAGAATGACAATTCATTCTTTTAAATACCAATTTAGCAACTATAGGGATTCAACAATATAAAAATTCTGGCCAAACATAAAAATTTCATGTTATGTAGGGTTGGGTAACGATTCCAAAATCGATTCTGCTTATCAATTTGGATTCTTATCTATTCATCATTTCGATCCCAATAAGGTAAAAAAAAAAAAAAAAAAACTTAGATATCATTCACATTTATACTAAGTCTTATTGTAAAACATTTCATTGTGGCTGAATACCATGAACAAAAATCAACAAGCTAAAGAATACTTACACAAGAAACTTTTGCCTATGGTTTAAAAACACCATAGCAAAAACAACTAGCCTAACTAATATACATTTCTAGCATTACTAAAGACAAGTAAAGACTCAGTAATTGAAAAAGAACTAATACAATTTTTTGCATTTGCACAAATAAATACAACTGAGCAAAGATACAGAGAAGGCAGCAGGAAAATTAGGCTGCTGTTACTTTAAGACAGATTATTTAAGACAAAATACTCTAGTTTGTATAATAACTATGAATATTCAAATGCAAAACTCCTCCTTCGAAGAGCTGTTTAAAAACGGGGCTGCTCCATTCAGACAGGTGACGCGACGTGCAATGACAGTTGGGTGATTTTCACTCTCCACTTCCTGTGAAGTGATGTATCGATGTTCCCTTCTTCCCTACGCCGTTCGCAGTACCCTTCGAACTGAACATGTTTGCTCCCTTTGGAATACGGAATACCCTCTGAAGTCCACTTCGCAGTCCACTTACAGTCGAATGGAACGCACCCACAGTTTCTGTCAATCTCATGTCAATCTTGAGTACCTATAGACTATTACTGCATCCTTCATATCTACGGAAAGTCTTTTGTTTTATCATATTTATAAAAGACAGATAAGCTGTACAGAATCTTCCCGAATAAAACCAAGCAGCTGGAGGCGTACCGTGTGGGAGTCAAGTTCATGTTGTTTACAGACATTTGAAGCAGTTTTACTCACCGCCTGCGGTTCCAACGCATGACCGTGAACCTTTAATCGCTGGGACTGCTCCTTCTTTCAGCATTAGACAATCTGCAAGTCCGGAGTTGAACTGGGCCTTGTTTATAAAACAATTATCGCAGAAATGCAGGCAACAAACAGAAACACTTGCGCAACTCAGTTGCTGCTCGGGAAAAACAAACTCCATCCACTGTCCCCTTAACACTGGGTTCTTTGGGAAGCTGAACAGGGTTGTCTTGCCCTGACAACCAAAAACACACTTCTTTGGTGATATTGTTGATTTTCGTGAAGTCCTGTGACCTGTACAGCCCAGCCAACAATTTTGCTCTCTCTCGCTCTGGTCGACGTGTGCGTGCGCACTAGGGCTGTAATCTCCCAGTCGATTAGTCGATTATTAGTCGATACGTTCTGGCTCGACCAAAATTCTGATTGGCCGATTTTTTTGCCGCGTTCATTTCGTTAGTTTTACCGCGTTCATTTCATCAGTTTTGCCGCGCCGCGTTCATTTGATCAGGTGGAGAGCACTAATTGCTAATGGGGGTGTTTTCAGAGCACCCCTGTTTCACAGGTAACTGTCTGTCTTCAGAACACCCCCTTGTTTCCACTTCTTTTGGATTACCCCAACCCACTGGTGAAGAGAAGTCTCTCGCTGGTCCTTTGTTTTTCATTCCCCGCTGGCTCAAACGCACACCCATAGCGGTAAACTTGAGGAACGCCCATCAACATACACATGAGGGGAAGCGGCACAACACCACGCTTCAGTTGTGCTGCAAAAGTGGATCTGTACTGTCGGTTTTGCCGCGTTCATTTGATCAGGTGGAAAGCACTAATTGCTAATGGGGGTGTTTTCAGAGTACCCCTGTTTCACAGGTAACAGTCTGTCTTCAGAACACCCCCTTGTTTCCACTTGGATTAGCCCAACCCGCTAGAGAAGAGAGACAGATTGAAGAAGGCTATAGTTTGCTAGTTTGCTGTATATTATTTATTTAATTGGGAGAGCGTTTTTTCTGCTCTTGATCTGGCTTGTTTAATAAATATTCCTTTTTTATTAAAGTGGACGTGCCTTTTGTGTTTAAGAGTAAAAGCTTTAAGTTAATAGTCTATTCGTGTCTCAGTCGTGAAGCTGAGCTGATCCTTCGAGCTGCACAGAGCGGCTGAAATGATAGTGTCTGTCAGTTATTATAATACATATGACAAAAACAATTGTCTAAATCATGTTGCATATTCCTCAAAAGTTCTTGTGATGATATCACTAGTTGACAACGGAAACCATTAGGCTATGATGGTGCTCGTGATGCAACGCCGTCAGAGCCGACAGACTCGTGTGTCAGACTCATTTCAGTGCAAAATAATCAGGTCAAAAACGATTTAATACACTGCAAATAGCCTACTAGTGTTTATGTTTATTTATAATTCATTTAGGCAGACAACAAGGCTACCAAGTACTGCGCTCAGTGCGCAGCTAATTAATTTAACGTTTTTTTTCCTAACGTCATTTTTAGTCGATTTTTAGTCGAAAATTTCAGGACCTCAGTCGACCAAGATTTTCTTTGGTTGATTACAGCCCTAGTGCGCACCTGTACAAGGAAATTCCGCCCTTGTTGACATCACATAGGCCCATACTCAAAAAAAACTTTCTGAAACTTGTGAGAAACCGGATGAAGTATTTTTGGCAAAGAAATATTCCATCAAAACTTATTTTTGAAACTTTGGCCATGTTTAGCATGGGAATCCAAGTCTTTAACAGTGTAAAAACCTCAGAATGCATGAAATAGCATTATACCACCCCATTAAAGGGATAGTTCACCCAAAAATGAAAATTAGCCCATAATTTACTCACCCTCAAGTCATCCTAGGTGTATGACATTCTTCTTTCAGACTAATAAAATCAATATTAATAAAATAAAAGAGTTATATTACAAAAGTCCAGGCTAATCCAAGCATTAGAATTGGATTCATAGTTGCTGTTTTTGAAGTCCATAAAAAGTGCGTCTGCCCATCAAATAACTTGCTCCACGCAGCTCTGGGGTGTTAATAAAGGCCTTCTGAAGCGAATCGATGCGTTTGTGTAAGAAAAATATCCATATTTTAAACTTTATCAAGTAAACTTTTACGGGGATGTTCAGTATCACGCGCTATTCAGTATGAGAGGCGGATTTGTGTGGTTTTAAATCCCATTATGTCTTTTTCTGTGAGCACGCTTTGGATTTGTGTGTGCAGCAGAGAAAACAACACTGGAATGGTTTAAAGTTATATTAAAATGCACACAAAGGAAATTTGATTCCTGATTATAGGTATTTGATTCCAGAATCTAAATGTAAAATTAGAGGACACGAGCATCACATTTTAATTTCCAATATTAACAAATAGAAAAATAAAATCCATATACAGGCTGTTAACCAATAAGGAACTATTACCACCTAGTTCAACTGGATTGAAGGCGATTGGTGAATAACACGTGCAGGTTTTTACGTTGATGAAACGTCGCACATCTCTCTCAAGACTGAGCTGAGCTATTTTTGGTAAACCACAACAAATCTTGAGTAAAGACTCAGAAAAGCTATTAGCCTGAAATTTGAACTCTAAGCACTTAATATCTGTCAGGAAAATAATGCTTTATCGGCTATTTGCACTGTGCACTTCTAAGTACTGCGCTCTTATCAAATGCATCGTCATCAGGGGACTTTGAGGCATGATACGGACTGATAGATGGGAGCAGCTGATGTGCTGGCTTTAGGCAGAGAGGTCACTGGAAAGATGGGCCAGAGGACAGTACTAAGGCAGGACAAGCTGTGCGCTTGGTCTGGGTCCAGTTCCGCAGTTCTTCTCGAGATTGGAGTCTGGATACGAGAAGCTGGTTCTTCACAAGCTCAAAATAATTAGTTAGTTAAAATGACAGAGGACAACAAAGCAGTCACTCCAGATGACATCCAGCTGTCCTCTGTAAACTTTCTCATGAGGGAAGCGACTGTACTAGTTTATTAGAGGCAGAGATAAGCACTTTCAATCTTCAGCTAAGACAGCAATGCTAAGACAGCAACTTTATCATCAAGATAGAGTGATATAGGAGAAATTTAAATTAGGGCTTGGTGAAATATCTAAAACAATTAATTCTATATTTTTTTTTCAGCCTTCAATTGATACTGAAAGTATTCTCGATATTTATAATACGCTCTGAATTAATACATTTTTAAAAAAAATCTAATCATTTCAACTATAATAGTTTTGCCAAGTAGATTTAGAACGTGCAATGCAAGTACTAAATACAAGAAGAAAAAATAATCAGAAATGTTTTCTACTGCGTTTTTCACATTTATAAAATAAACAAAGGGAATAATTTTTATTTTTCCATGCACCAACATATCAGTAAATAAAATAAACATATTTGCCTACACATTTTTACATTATAAAATATTTATTTTAAACTTTAATGCCTCAAAAAGTATTCCAACTTTAAATAATTTAAATTACAATAAATAAAACATTTGGCCTAAGAAGTAGCTACTGTTTATTTTGGTTTGATACATTGTAATATAAAGCAAAAAGCCATTCATGCCATTTGCAATGTGGCTTAAAAGTCCACCAGTTGTGCATTTAAAAGTCAGGATGTTTGAACCGAAAGAAGGAAGGGGAAAAATAAAGACGAAAGCGAGAATGTCTGTGCAATAACAGGGTTTTGACCTCTAACCTGACGATTGGTGCGGGGTGCCAACATTTTCCTTTCTCTCTCCGCTTTCATGTGCGGCCCCCTTCATGGTCTCTGCCAAGTCCACATCCTCTCTAACGAGGGTGTAGTTTCTTAACATTCATCATCGCTGAACTCTGAAACTTTATCAGCTCCGGAGCACGGCGCCATGGCCCCGGCCCGGCTCGCTCCAGCTCTCAGATAGGGCCGATAACACACTGATAGATTACAGCAGATTGTTTTACTTCAGGGGACACTGCTGCCTCTAATACTAATACTTAGACAAGACTCACCGCTTATGGAGGGAGAGCAGAAAGAGGGAGGGATAGACAGCACAAAGAGGAAAGGGCAAAGGAGCCAAGTGTGTACGTGTGTGTGTGCGTGTGTGCGTGCGTGCACGAGTAAGGGATATTCACGAGGAGATTGTGATCAAAATGGGCTTTAACAGTAGCACAGGTTTAAAATGACAGTTTTTGTAGAGATTATACATTCCTTTCACTCCACAATCTGATTTAATAATGCTCAATATCACAGAAACTCAAATGCTGCATATTGCCTTTGTGTGCAACTTGGAAATCTCAACATTAAAAAGTGCTGAAGTATGTTTCAGAGACATTGACTGAAGTTATACATTTATGCAATTAAACATATAAACAGTCTTTAATCGACACGCCTACAGGAATCTCATAGTCCATCAGGAATGTATTGCACATAAAATGGCAATCACTGCCTGAAACGGCCAGATGCAAACCGATTTTGGATAACATAAGTTCACAAATTCATTTGCGCATTTTCTGCTAATTTCCACATCTTAAATAACTCCATCATCTGTCACGCCATTTTTTGAATGTGGTTATTTTTTTCCAGAATGCGCAATTTCACCAAAACAAAACTGTGGTCACTTAGCATTTCATTTACATTATCTCTACCTGTTCTCTATCTCTATCTAAAGTGGGTGGTTCTCAGTCAGGAGAAGCAGCAAAGAGTGAACAAAAGAAAAAGAAAAACAATCATGCTATTGGTTTACTTTGTTAAAACATGATCTTTTCTTGCATAAAAACGAATGACCAATCAAACAAGGAAAAATGCCAAATAGAAAAGACATTGTGATAGAGATGCACCGCCATAAAAAAGTACATATCATACTTTTAATGTGTGCACATTTTATTATACACATACGTGCATAATCACAAACAAAAATATGAATCGTCTCACAGAGGCCGCTCTCACACACAACAGCCTGAGGCACAAAGACAAGAAGAAATCTGAAGCGTCCGGGCAAGCGCAGGACTGGAGTACCACCTGACCTTCAGCTAAAAAAAACAGGGTCAAGTGTAAAATCACAAGGACTCCACAGAAAGACTCCTGACTGGACCATACTCACATGTGAGAAATGCAGATATATGGTCATATATTGAAAGAAAATCAGCATATTAGAATGATTTCTGAAGGATCATGTGACACTGAAGATTGGTGTAATGATGCTGAAAATTCAGCTTTACCATCGCAGGAATAAATAACATTTTAAAATATATATAAATTAGTGCTTTCAAATGATTATTCAAAATAAAAGTTAGATTTTGTATGTATGTATGTATGTATGTATGTATGTATATATATATAAATAAATACACACATGTACAGGTGCTGGTCATATAATTAGAATATCATCAAAAAGTTGATTTATTTCACTAATTTCATTCAAAAAGAGAAACTTGTAGATTCTATTCATTCATTACACACAGACTGATATATTTTAAATGTTTTTTTTTAATTTTTTTATTTTGATGATTATAACTGACAACTAAGGAAAATCTCAAATTCAGTATCTCTACAGTATCTCTTAAGACCAATACAAAGAAAGGATTTTTTTTTAGAAATCTTGGCCAACTGAAAAGTATGAACATGAAAAGTATGAGCATGTACAGCACTCAATACTTAGTTGGGGCTCCTTTTGCCTGTATTACTGCAGCAATGCGGCGTGGCATGGAGTTGATCAGTCTGTGGCACTGCTCAGGTGTTATGCTGATAGTGGCCTTCAGCTCTTCTACATTGTTGGGTCTGGCATATCGCATCTTCCTCTTCACAATACCCCATAGCTTTTCTATGGAGTTAAGGTCAGGCGAGTTTGCTGGCCAATTAAGAACAGGGATACCATGGTCCTTAAACCAGGTACTGGTTGCTTTGGCAATGTGTGCAGGTGCCAAGTACTGTTGGAAAATTAAATCTGCATCTCCATAAAGTTGGTCAGCAGCAGGAAGCATGAAGTGCTCTAAAACTTCCTGGTATACGGCTGCGTTGACCTTGGACCTCAGAAAACACAGTGGACCAACACCAGCAGATGACATGGCACCCCAAACCATCACTGACTGTGGAAACTTTACACTGGACCTCAAGCAACATGGATTGTGTGCCTCTCCTCTCTTCCTCCAGACTCTGGGACCCTGATTTCCAACGGAAATGCAAAATTTACTTTCATCAGAGAACATAACTTTGGACCACTTTTTTTCCCTTTTTGTCTTTAGCCTTGGCGAGATGCTTCTGACGCTGTCTGTTGTTCAAGAGTGGCTTGACACAAGGAATGCGACAGCTGAAACCCATGTCTTGCATACGTCTGTGTGTAGTGGTTCTTGAAGCACTGACTCCAGCTCCAGTCCACTCTTTGTGAATCTCCCCCACATTTTTGAATGGGTTTTGTTTCACAATCCTCTCCAGGGTGCGGTTATCTCTATTGCTTGTACACTTTTTTCTACCACATCTTTTCCTTCCCTTCGCTTCTCTATTAATGTGCTTGGACACAGAGCTCTGTGAACAGCCAGCCTCTTTTGCAATGACCTTTTGTGTCTTGCCCTCCTTGTGCAAGGTGTCAATTGTCGTCTTTTGGACAACTGTCAAGTCAGCAGTCTTCCCCATGATTGTGTAGCCAACAGAACTAGACTGAGAGACCATTAAAGGCCTTTGCAGGTGTTTTGAGTTAATTAGCTGATTAGAGTGTGGCACCAGGTGTCTTCAATATTGAAACCTTTTCACAATATTCTAATTTTCTGAGATACTGAATTTGGGATTTTCCTTATTTGTCTGTTATAATCATCAAAATTAAAAGAAATAAACATTTGAAATATATCAGTCTCATTGTAATGAATGAATATAATATGCAAGTTTCACTTTTTGAATGGAATTAGAGAAATAAATCAACTTTTTGATGATATTCTAATTATATGACCAGCACCTGTATGTATACATTTAAGAAAAATATGTAAGTATATATATATATATATGGAGAGGTCTGAAATTGTCATCGTAGGTGCATGTCCACTCTGAGAGACATAATCTAAAAAATAAATTAAAAAAATCCAGAAATCACAATGTATGATTTTTTAACTATTTATATGATACAGCTGCAAATAAGTATTTGAACACCTAAGAAAATCAATGTTAATATTTGGTACAGTAGCCTTTGTTTGCAATTACAGAGGTCAAACGTTTCCTGTAGTTTTTCACCAGGTTTGCACACACTGCAGGAGGGATTTTGGCCCACTCCTCCACACAGATCTTCTCTAGATCAGTCAGGTTTCTGGCCTGTCACTGAGAAACACGGAGTTTGAGCTCCCTCCAAAGATTCTCTATTGGGTTTAGGTCTGGAGACTGGCTAGGCCACGCCAGAACCTTGATATGCTTCTTACAGAGCCACTCCTTGGTTATCCTGGCTGTGTGCTTCGGGTCATTGTCATGTTGGAAGACCCAGCCTCGACCCATCTTCAATGCTCTAACTGAGGGAAGGAGGTTGTTCCCCAAAATCTCGCAATACATGGCCCTGGTCATCCTCTCCTTAATACAGTGCAGTCACCCTGTCCCATGTGCAGAAAAACACCCCAAAAGCATGATTCTACCACTCCCATGCTTCACAGTAGGGATGGTGTTCTTGGGATGGTATTCATCATTCTTCTTCCTCCAAACACGTTTAGTGGAATTATGACCAAAAAGTTCTATTTTGGTCTCATCTGACCACATGACTTTCTCCCATGATTCCTCTGGATCATCCAAATGGTCATTGGCAAACTTAAGACGGGCCTTGACATGTGCTGGTTTAAGCAGGGGAACCTTCCGTGCCATGCATGATTTCAAACCATGACGTCTTAGTGTATTACCAACAGTAACCTTGGAAACGGTGGTCCCAGCTCTTTTCAGGTCATTGACCAGCTCCTCCCATGTAGTTCTGGGCTGATTTCTCACCTTTCTTAGGATCATTGAGACCCCACGAGGGGAGATCTTGCATGGAGCCCCAGTCCGAGGGAGATTGGCAGTCATGTTTAGCTTCTTCCATTTTCTAATGATTGCTCCAACAGTGGACCTTTTTTCACCAAGCTGCTTGACAATTTCCCCGTAGCCCTTTCCAGCCTTGTGGAGGTGTACAATTTTGTCTCTAGTGTCTTTGGACAGCTCTTTGGTCTTGGTCATGTTAGTAATTGGATTCTTACTGATTGTATGGGGTGGACAGGTGTCTTTATGCAGCTAACGACCTCAAACAGGTGCATCTAATTTAGGATAATAAATGGAGTGGAGGTGGACATTTTAAAGGCAGACTAAGAGGTCTTTGAGGGTCAGAATTCTAGCTGATAAACAGGTGTTCAAATACTTATTTGCAGCTGTATCATACAAATAAATAGTTAAAAAAAATCATATATTGTGATTTCTGGATTTTTTTTTTTTAGATTATGTCTCTCACAGTGGACATGCACCTACGATGACAATTTCAGACCCCTCTATGATTTCCAAGTGGGAGAACTTGCAAAATAGCAGGGTGTTCAAATACTTATTTTCCTCACTGTGTATATATATATATATATATATATATATATATATATATATATAAATATTTCTTAAATATATACATGTATGTTTGTGTGTATTTATATATACATAATTATACACAGTTCAGACACATATATTATGTAAACTTAAACTTTTATTTTGGATGCGATTAATCACGATTAATCGTTTGACAGCACTAATTTAAATATAAAACAGTTACTTTAAAATTTTTATAATATTTCAAAATAGTACTGTTTTTTGACCAAATAAACTGTAGTGAGCATAAGAGATTTATTTTTTTTATCAATACAATGGTAGAAATATTTTGTTAGGCAACAATTGTCATACGCTTTTTTTGTTATTATTATTATTATATTTTATTTATTTATTTATTTATTTTTCTCCGGTCACAATGAACTACAGGGAGTGCAGAATTATTAGGCAAATTAGTATTTTGACCACATCATCCTCGTTATGCATGTTGTCTTACTCCAAGCTGTATAGGCTGGAAAGCCTACTACCAATTAAGCATATTAGGTGATGTGCATCTCTGTAATGAGAAGGGGTGTGGTCTAATGACATCAACACCCTATATCAGGTGTGCATAATTATTAGGCAACTTCCTTTCCTTTGGCAAAATGGGTCAAAAGAAGGACTTGACAGGCTCAGAAAAGACAAAAATAGTGAGATATATTGCAGAGGGATGCAGCAGTCTTAAAATAGCCAAGCTTCTGAAGCGTGATCATCGAACAATCAAGCGTTTCATTCAAAATAGTCAACAGGGTCGCAAGAAGCGTGTGGAAAAACCAAGGCGCAAAATAACTGCCCGTGAACTGAGAAAAGTCAAGCGTGCAGCTGCCAAGATGCCACTTGCCACCAGTTTGGCCATATTTCAGAGCTGCAACATCACTGGAGTGCCCAAAAGCACAAGGTGTGCAATACTCAGAGACATGGCCAAGGTAAGAAAGGCAGAAAGTCGACCACCACTGAACAAGACACACAAGCTGAAACGTCAAGACTGGGCCAAGAAATATCTCAAGACTGATTTTTCTAAGGTTTTATGGACTGATGAAATGAGAGTGAGTCTTGATGGGCCAGATGGATGGGCCCGTGGCTGGATTGGTAAAGGGCAGAGAGCTCCAGTCCGACTCAGACGCCAGCAAGGTGGAGGTGGAGTACTGGTTTGGGCTGGTATCATCAAAGATGAGCTTGTGGGGCCTTTTCGGGTTGAGGATGGAGTCAAGCTCAACTCCCAGTCCTACTGCCAGTTTCTGGAAGACACCTTCTTCAAGAAGTGGTACAGGAAGAAGTCTGCATCCTTCAAGAAAAACATGATTTTCATGCAGGACAATGCTCCATCACACGCGTCCAAGTACTCCACAGCGTGGCTGGCAAGAAAGGGTATAAAAGAAGAAAATCTAATGATATGGCCTCCTTGTTCACCTGATCTGAACCCCATTGAGAACCTGTGGTCCATCATCAAATGTGCGATTTACAAGGAGGGAAAACAGTACACCTCTCTGAACAGTGTCTGGGAGGCTGTGGTTGCTGCTGCACGCAATGTTGATGGTGAACAGATCAAAACACTGACAGAATCCATGGATGGCAGGCTTTTGAGTGTCCTTGCAAAGAAAGGTGGCTATATTGGTCACTGATTTGTTTTTGTTTGGTCTTTGAATGTCAGAAATGTATATTTGTGAATGTTGAGATGTTATATTGGTTTCACTGGTAAAAATAAATAATTGAAATGGGTATAAATTTGTTTTTTGTTAAGTTGCCTAATAATTATGCACAGTAATAGTCACCTGCACACACAGATATCCCCCTAAAATAGCTAAAACTAAAAACCACTTCCAAAAATATTCAGCTTTGATATTAATGAGTTTTTTGTGTTCATTGACAACATGGTTGCTGTTTAATTATTAATGTTGTAAAATTAATCCTCAAAAATACAACTTGCCTAATAATTCTGCACTCCCTGTATAGCTGTATGGCAAGGGTTGCATGACAATTATTTAAAAAAATGAAGCGCAAAAATGAAACGACAGAATTTTGGATGAACTGTCCAAATACAACTGTCAAAGAGAAAAAAATATTAGCCAGGTAATAAATTACTAAGCCGTTGAACTGAGCCCACCAATACGGGTTTATAAATGTCACGCAAAGTCAATTACATGTAACGCCCCGTTCCTTCTCTTTTAGCTGGAAGTGAACTGCGCTGCACCTTAACGATCATCCAATCAGCTGTCCTCGACAACAGTAGACGCCTGTCGCCCACCGCAACACGCCTGTCCACTGTGTCTGGCCTCTTTATTTGGGTCAGACTGAGTTTAGTCTTATCAGAGGCCGGCAGCTCTAAAAAATGCTGAGGTGTGTGTGTGTGTGTGTCTAGAAACAGACCAGAAAGGGTTAACACAGGCCCAATCACTCACTATTTGACACATAAAGAGAGTAACAGTCACACAAACTGATCTTTTCACTCTTCCCTCCTAAAATAATAATCCTGCAAAACAACTGCCATCAGAAAAAGCTTAATAGCCCCGTATATTCTTAATTTTTGCATCACCCGCTTTATCAGCAGGCCCCATGAATAATCCGTACGGTAATTTCTTTTCTTTCTCCCTTTTTGTTCCTGGCATTTTGGTTGAGAGAGATAAGGCATAAAAAACAACAGAAGGGCTAAGAGAGTGAAAAAGACAGATAGATAACATTGATATCAACTCCTACACAACACAGTCATTCCGTTATCAGAGCTTTTTATCATGCTTTCGTTATTTTTTCTTCTTCTTCGCCTCCACTCCCCGTTCTTTGTAGCCCAACTGAAAAATAGGTCTACTGCCCTTAAAAATCTAGGCATGGTTTTGGTATCAAATTAACCTTATGCAGGCTTTTTACAGGCTCGCTAATGTGAATAATTCAGCACGCAGGGATACATGGCTGAAGAGATTGTGCGAGCGCAGCTATGTCAGAGGGAACATCAAGATTTTGGGAGCAAAAGCCAACTCGCAAACTTTTTTTTTTTTTTTTTACATTTCCCATTTATATAAAACATTGTTTCCTAGACCAAACGATGTGGGGGGAAAAGGACGCAAACTAATAATTTCTGTCTAACGCGCTCAAACTCCCACAGAAAGTAAAAAGGTCTCTCTAATCTATCAAGGTCAGTTACAGTGCCCTGAACAAATACCGCATTGTTTAAGAGAGCAGTTTAAGTGAGCTCTCTATGTAAGCAGAGAACGGACGCTTGGACAGAAAGACAGGAAGATAGAAGGACAGATAGTCAGTTAGACGGTACAACAGAATTTTAATGCTAATCACCCCAAACTTCCGGTATTAAGAGATTGAAAAGCTACAGGAAATGCAGAGGAGGACGTTTTATTATTCAGATGTTTTATTAAGAGATCAATAAAGATTTTATGTAAGGTTTTAACAGGTGGACAAACTCATTTCAGTAAAGATAATAATTTCCATTGGTCGATATGATAAAAATCTTACATGTTAACTATTACAATATAGTTATTTTTGCTTTAAATAAGGTTTTTACAATATCAACATTTTTGATAGCGTTGAAATCTCATATTTGTCACCAATTTCAATAAAATCACACAAAAAAACGAATACTAGCCTAAAAAGTTGTTTGATTAACATTAATGACACCGACGGCAGCATGTATATTAGGCTGCTGTCACTTTAAGACTGAATGCACAGATCCAATATACTGATACACATTCGTTTTCTTTCTCAACTGTTTAAGTTCACTTAGGACATAAATGACTGTGCGCAAGCAAATGATAAGCTGTCGTGGCAGCACAGCACAGTGACGACGTGAGCTAATAGCGATCAAGACGATAATCCAAAATCATGTACACCGGTATATCGCCTACCCTTACACGTTACGGTTTGGTGCTGTCAAAAGAACCAACTTCGGTACCTAGTCGGTACTGAATTTTAAAAAATGTGACGTAATGAGCGGAATCATAAACACCTCTTACTGGCCATTGTGCTCGGTTCTTAAGGTCCTTTCACACTGGATGCCATTTTGACGTGCGAATTTGCGCAATGGTTTTATTTTTTGATCAGCTGTTTGTGTAATGAGTGCTTCCACACCGAACGCGAATGTGCTGTGGCGAAAAAACAATGCTTATTTTTTCCGTTTCTATGTCGATTTTTTTAACACTTGCAGAGTTTTTTTTCTAACCTAATTGTGTCCGCGACTATAGAAAGTGAATGTGTTTCCGTCAGTACGACTGTGGCACTTAAATGTTTACATTGTGACTCAATTGGAAACATAGCTGGAAACACAGCTGCTCCGGATCGATTGGTTCCTAAAGACAGTGTGTGTTTGTCTCGTCAGATGTGGAGCTACTGTCCCTGGAGGAGCTCCTCAAATTGTCCCACGGACATTTGAAAGTAAGTGCGGAACCGGCCATGATCAAGTTTTAGCTCATGTACACGATTAGCATACTCCCCTTCAGACTCTCTGTTCTTTAAGACTGGGTGCACCCAAAACCTTTTTCGGTCTTTTAAATAAAATGAAAAGCTCGTCTTCACTGGATGAAGCGTCCGTGTTTTCTCAGCTGTCGCCGCGAATGTTTTAGAATGTTGGAGCTCTGAAACGTCACAGACGTCGCAGCTGATGTGAATGGTTTTGATGCAAACTATTCGTTTTTCTGCTTCGCTTTTCCGTTACGCGTCCCGTGTAAAAGGGCCTTTAGAATGGTAAGGTACGGTTATAGTTGTGTTTCCACTTTAGCCTGGAATGGCACAGCACAATAACAAACCGTTCTCGGCCTGGAATTCTCAGCACGGGTTGTCTAACCTGAACAGTGCTGGTAGAATCAGTGAAATGACATCGCCACTCAGGATTGGTCACTTGTCTGTTGCCTGGCTACCAGTTTCTCTGTAGCTGGCTAAGCTCTATTTGAGCAACGCAAACACAAATTAATTAATAATCAAATTAAAATAAATTTCGAAAATAGGATCTGATTGTCTTCCATAATGCGACCACTATTTACATCTCATATCATCAGTAAACCATTGTGTTACCAAGGCAACAACTGACGCTTTGGTATTGCATTCCGTTATCAACCCCACAGTGGAAAATGAAACCAGAACGGTTCCAGCTAGCCTGGATCGGCACGGAATAGAACGGTTACGCAATGAGAACCGTTCGGCCCGACATATCCGATGAGTGAATGGCCAGTCAGAGGTGTTTACGATTCCGCGCAACAGTGTTCAGTACGTCACATTTTTTACATTTCAGTACGTACTTTTGACAACACTACTACTGTTCAAAGGTGGGGGGGGGGTAGGTTTAGAATTAAAAATTAATACTTTTATTCAGCAAGGCTGCATTAAATTGATCAAATGTGATTTTTTTTTTTCATTGTTACAAAACATTTTTATTTCAAATAAATGCTTCTTTTTTATTTTTATTCATCAAAGAATAGAAAAATCTACTGTTGTCACAAAAATATTAAAGGGATAGTTCACTCCAAAACAAAAATTTTATGTTTATCTGCTTACCCCCAGGGCATCCAAGATGTAGGTGTCTTTGATCCTTCAGTACAACATAAATTAAGATTTTTAACTCCAACCGTTACAATGTGATAGTGGTATAATGCATGTCAAGAAACCGAACCGCATTTATGTAATTTTTTTACATCTTATCAGACAAATGTCATCTAGTATTCCCAGCACCATAACTTCCAGCGAATAAGGTCAAAATACTTGCACGATCAAAGATATATATACGTAGATGCCTCATTCGACTGACCCGTGCAGACACTAATGAGGAATCTATGTATATATCTATGATCGCACTGGTATTTTGCACGTATTTTGACCTTATTCGCCGGAAGTGATGCTGCGGGAACGGCTGATGCAGAGCCATAGAAAAAAATGAAATACATTTTTAAATATGGATATTTTTCTTACACAAACGCATTGATTCGCTTCAGAAGGCCTTTATTAACACCCCGGAGCTGCGTGGAGCACGTTATTTGACAGACAGATGCACTTTTTATGGACTTCAAAAAAGAGCAACTATTAGTGCCATTATAATGCTTGGATTAGCCAGAACATTTTTAATATAACTCAGATTTTATTAGTCTGAAAGAAGAATGTCATATACACCTCGGATGACTTGAGGGTGAGTAAATCATGGGGTAATTTTCCTTTTTGGGTGAACTATCCCTTTAAGCAGCACAATTGTTTAAAACATTGATAAGAAATGGTTCTTGAGCAGCAAATCAGCATATTAGATTGATTTCTGAAGGATCATGTGACACTGAAGACTGGAGTAATGATGCTGAAAAATCAGCTTTGCCATCACATTAATAAATTATATTAAAATAAAAAAAATTGTTATTTTAAATTGCAATAATATATAAAATATTTATTATTGATTTTTGATCAAATAAAAAACACTTAAAAATTATTTTAAAAGATATTGATTTCTTGATATTGATAAAATAGTAAATTATTTTTTTACACCAAACTTTTCTGCACACACCAGTTTGAAAATCTACTGTAATACATTCATCTAGAAAGATCAACTAAAGATAATCAGGCGGTGTACAGACACGCGTAATAAAGATCAAATTACTAAAAAGAGGCCTAAATCCCCAAAAACAACATCCCTCTTCTCCATCAGCGAAATTATTACGTCATATTAGACATCCTTGATTATTACATCCATATAAAAACATGTGCATGACATCATCACTTGTGGACAGGGCAGGAGGAACCCTTAGATTTGAGGTGTGCCACTAGATTGCATCAATAAATGGCACACGAGTCTGACATCACCAATGTGATCCAGGAAGTGTGAGGAAAACCCACAGTTTACAACTGGGCGGGTGGAAAACACAGATGAGAAACAAGGAGGAAGTGACAAAGCGGACAAGGTTTACTGTACACAAAAGGATGTAATCGGTTTGATCAGCACGGTATCTCTGTGGAGCAATCGTTGATTAAAAAAAAAGCACCCTGGAAGAGCGTGTTATTGGAGATGGGAGGTCATCAGCAGTGATAGGGCTGCCCACGCGTGCTACCTGGCTACTTCCTCCACTAGCCGTGGGAAATCAGTGGTCGGACGGCCACTAGCCCGTTTCCATGAATATTCACAGCGGTTGGGTGACCCAGTGTTTCCGAGTGAGAGCGTTTAGGCAGTGCTTGTTTATGCAGATGGCGATGTGATTGCGCGTTGTAGAGTGTCAGTCGACAAGATTCCAAATGTAATAGTCCCTGAGAGGCACTTGAATGGAGTCATTCCCCCATCACACCCCGAGTGCTCCCCCGCCCTCCAAAACTTTCTTATTAACCGCACCATCTTGCCATCTCTCCCACATACCCCTCCTTCCCCATTCCTCCTCTCTCCTTCTCAAATAAACCTACAAAGAAAGAGAAATTAACAGAAGAGACGTTTTTCTCCCTGCCGCCCCTCTCCTTTCTAGAGAGTGAGAGAAACAGAAGGAAAGAAAGGGGAGAGAAAGCGATAGAGACAGAGGAAAGGAGCAAAAGAGAAAGAGGGAGAGAGAAAAAACATAATTTATCTGTGTATTATCAAGAAAGGCAGACACTTTAATCAGTCAGCTATGAAGTCAGTATTTCCATTCTTATCTGTTGCAGGAGTGGAAATGGAGAGCAGATAGTGTGCTGGGAGCCCATCGGTGGGCAGGAATGATAATGGGAGAGAGAGGGCTGGCTATTGGACCGCTGTGTCAGCTCTATCTGCACCCATTATCAAGGGCCTTATCGGCGCTGCCATCAGCCAAGCTGTAATGGGGCCAGTTCAACTTTCCACATTATCATACCGCTAAGACCTGGTTCAGTGAGGCTAGAGGTCTGACTGGAGACAGGGGGAGAAGGGGAGGGAGGGGGGGTTACAGAGAGACAGTTGTTGGGGGGGAGGGGGTGAAGAGCAGGTCGGGGGAGAAAGAGCGAGATAGCGGTAGATATCGAGGAGGAGAGAGAGACGAGTAATGGAAAGCGGCCCAGAGATGAAGGGGGAGAGATGGGGGAGGGGCTTACTTGAAAGGGTTGGGAAGTCAGAACTTTGATTGACAGAATGAAACTCTGGGTAAAAAGTAAGGCCTAGAGGAGTAAAGTCCATTGATTGATGATTTTACACCACCGGTCTTATCATATAATCATCGCTCTTACGATAATATTTGCATTGTTATTCTCTACAGAGATAACACACTGAGGGGGACTGGGCAGGACTTTGATTGACAGGTTGAGTAGTACTCTTGACTTTCAGACTCCATTCTGGGTAAACAAGAGAACGGGTGACGTCCAAAAGTCCACAATCATGAAATCGCATTGATTACTGCCTATAATGTACTACCAAGTCGTATCAAATAATCATGATGATAATAATATTTGTGATTGTTTAAAAAGATAAGACCCAGTGGATGATGACCTTTGAGATACAGGCAAGATTTCATTTTAGATACGGTTCATTGGAATTGTTGCACAATAAATGAATTCAATGAAAGTCATAGACCAAACAATACATTTCTAAACGGCACTGCGGAGTACTAACTGATCACTAACCCTAATACTAACAGACACTAACAACTAAAATCAATTATTTAAATGCTACAAGTGAATTTAGACAAATAATATAAAATATATACAGTGAGGAAACACCCTATTTGAACACCCTGCTATTTTGCAAGTTCTCCCACTTGGAAATCATGGAGGGGTCTGAAATTGTCATCGTAGGTGCATGTCCACTGTGAGAGACATAATCTAAAATAAAACAAAAAATCCAGAAATCACAATGTATGATTTTTTAACTATTTATTTGTATGATACAGCTGCAAATAAGTATTTGAACACCTGTCTATCAGCTAGAATTCTGACCCTCAAAGACCTGTTAGTCTGCCTTTAAAATGTCCACCTCCACTCCATTTATTATCCTAAATTAGATGCACCTGTTTGAGGTCGTTAGCTGCATAAAGACACCTGTCCACCCCATGCAAGAGCTCACCTCGTGGGGTCTCAATGATCCTAAGAAAGGTGAGAAATCAGCCCAGAACTACACGGGAGGAGCTGGTCAATGACCTGAAAAGAGCTGGGACCACCGTTTCCAAGGTTAATGTTGGTAATACACTAAGACGTCATGGTTTGAAATCATGCATGGCACGGAAGGTTCCCCTGCTTAAACCAGCACATGTCAAGGCCCGTCTTAAGTTTGCCAATGACCATTTGGATGATCCAGAGGAATCATGGGAGAAAGTCATGTGGTCAGATGAGACCAAAATAGAACTTTTTGGTCATAATTCCACTAAACGTGTTTGGAGGAAGAAGCATGATGAGTACCATCCCAAGAACACCATCCCTACTGTGAAGCATGGGGGTGGTAGCATCATGCTTTGGGGGTGTTTATCTGCACATGGGACAGGGTGACTGCACTGTATTAAGGAGAGGATGACCGGGGCCATGTATTGCGAGATTTTGGGGAACAACCTCCTTCCCTCAGTTAGAGCATTGAAGATGGGTCGAGGCTGGGTCTTCCAACATGACAATGACCCGAAGCACACAGCCAGGATAACCAAGGAGTGGCTCTGTAAGAAGCATATCAAGGTTCTGGCGTGGCCTAGCCAGTCTCCAGACCTAAACCCAATAGAGAATCTTTGGAGGGAGCTCAAACTCCGTGTATCTCAGCGACAGGCCAGAAACCTGACTGATCTAGAGAAGATCTGTGTGGAGGAGTGGGCCAAAATCCCTCCTGCAGTGTGTGCAAACCTGGTGAAAAACTACCGGAAACGTTTGACCTCTGTAATTGCAAACAAAGGCTACTGTACCAAATATTAACATTGATTTTCTCAGGTGTTCAAATACTTATTTGCAGCTGTATCATACAAATAAATAGTTTTAAAAAAAATCATACGATGACAATACCTACGAAGACAATTTCAGACCCCTCCATGATTTCTAAGTGGGAGAACTTGCAAAATAGCAGGGTGTTCAAATACTAATTTTCCTCACTGTATATCTGGGCTGGGCGATATGGCCAAAAAAATAAAATAAAATAAATACAATTTAAATAAAAAAAAATAAAAATCGCTCAATATTGATAATTATCACAATAAATCACAAATCTTTATTTCTTTCAAGTTGCTCTTAAGTGGAAGTTGTAGAAACCAGAGCGTTAATTGTGGTTTTAAACTACTCTTTATTGTCAGAACATGACAAACACTTTTTACATTCTCAACAAAATTAATCGCTTAATAGTATTATTTTTTTGTTGTTGCATGTGCTAGTAACAGGTGATATTGTTTCAAGTCATGACTTCAGGTTTGTGTTGTCTGACTTTGACAGCATGGATCTTTGGCACAGTTTGCAGTGCAGGCTGCAATATTAATAATATTGTTTTGCTATTAATATTAATAATAATGTTTTGTCTCTTAGAAATGCACATTTTGACAGTAGCTTGAGTTGACAGTAGTAGTAGCTTGAGTTAGGATGCAGATGCAAATTTACATTCAATACGAAAAACAGTAACAATTTGTATATGTTAAAATTTAAATATTCTGACTGTTTGGTTTATTAAAATATTAACATTATTAAAATTAACCATTGGTCTTCCATAGTAGCATACATTTAGATCATGTTAACCACAGTTAAAACTATGCATATAGGACATCGCTCCCATGGTAAAATGTAACTATTTGGTTTCTATGGCATTTGTATGAAAAATAGTAGCCTAAATACATTTAGTATAAATGCACAAACGTTATAGCTTAAAATCACAAAAAGCATTTTGACTGTCATGGGGCAGTGTTTCTCCTGTTTGTCAGTGCCGTTTCATCTGGCTTTAAACTAGTTAAAATCACTGATTAGTTTGTGTTCTTCACTGAATTCAAGCGAATCTCACAACGCTGTTTAGTGGTCGCCTGATCGAGCAAAAAACAAATACGGTACAAATACATCATGCAACCCTGGCTATTCATGTTGTAAGAAATGCTGAGTATTTAACATAAGAAAACGCCATATAGCTAAAGAACATGCTAGCACCTGTTGCTATAGAGATATTTCTAGTATGTCCTTGCGGAAAGGGTGTGAAACAAATAATCTAATAAGATAAGTGTTTGCAACTTGCTAAAGGGGTCACAAGAAGAGTCAACGACAACGAAGGGGCAAAAGAGAAAGAAGAGGAAGTGAGAAAGCCATGGCTAGAAATAGTAAAGAAGAAGAAACTTAGGTGGTAAAGTCAAAACGTCTATCACGTCAAGACAACCTCAATGTAGTCTTCCATGTCTATATTTGCCAATTAAAAGGATACAAAAGGCAAAACCACATTGTACCACATTGGACCTCAACCAGTCATAAGGGTCAATTTAATTAAAAACAGTTAAAAATTGATTTATACATCATCTGAAAGCTGGATAAATAAGCTCTCCATTGAAGTATTTTTTTTGTTGGGATAGGACAATATTTGGCAACAATTTGAAAAATCGATCCAAATGAAGTCCTTAGTAATGCATATTACTACTACTAATAATACATTTGTTATATATTTACAGTAGTACATTTACAAAATATCTTCATGGAACATGATCTTTACTTAATATCCTAATGATTTTTTGCATAAAAGCATCTCTGAGCATCTGCATCTTTTTACGAGGCTAACACGATGATTCACACTTCACACACATCCCAGGCAGAAGCTGAAAGAGGTTGGAGGCAGATCTTTGGCGGTCTCCCTTCTCTTTCTAGAGCAGGCCAAGTGGAGTGTGTGAGAGCAGAAAGAGGAGCCACTCTGGTCTAGACCACCTCTGTTCAGGGGTGGCTCCCTGGAGGCGGTCTAACCTCTCCTCTTTCTGGGGCCTTTGTCCCAGCTGCCCTTCTGTGCTTATCTCTTCTCTTTCCGCCTCTCCTTATGAAACATGCCCGGTGTTCCCTTCCCACAAGAGTCTCCTGCCTGGCATATAACACCCAAGCCTGAGCTCTCTGCATCGTGAGCAATAGGGATACTCATGACAGCATTATTTTTAACATTGTACAACAGGCCAGTGGTAGTTTATGGTAGAGATGTGCAAACGACATGTTTAAAACTGGCTACTCAATGGGTTGTGGACCATTCTGTCCTAGACTGATTAAGTGTCCACAAACCAATCAGATGCGTTTAAATTAGGGTCGGGACCCGCGTTAAAGTCCCGGCCCTAATTTAAACGCATCTGATTGGTTTGTTTAATGCATCTGATTGTTTAATTAAGATTAATTACGCAAAAAATAAATAACAATTTTAACCACACTTATTTTTGCACCGCGGAACGTTTTTCAATGAATGAGTTTCGCTGGACCGATTATACTGGAGCACCAGCTAGCGTTCTTGACAACAACAAACCACAGTGAGTGAACATGAACGATTAAGCTGACGAGACCGCTTTGCTTGGCCCCGTGGATGAGAAATTTTGTTTTAAAAAACGAAAGGATGGAAGCGTCGACAAGAGCATGGTTGTGTGCAAGCTATGCAACAAGGAATTTGCGTATCACCGCAGCACATCGAGCCTCAAATATCACCTCAACGCAAAACACATAGGAGTTAGCGTGGATGTTACCCCGACTCCGAGTAAAGTTACAAGGAAATATCTAAATAACAAGTTACATCTAAATATGCTATTGCTACACTTAATGGCAAACATTGCACTGGTCTGCTGGACTGAAATAAATAATCAATATTTTGTTGATTAAGCTTGTCATTATTCATCATGTCATTATTCAATGGTCATTTTTCAATGGTATACTAAAAATCCATGTGAAAACAATTACTTCTCACTGTTCTCAGGTCAAATATTTATATGCAATTAAAATGCGATTAATTTCGATTAATTAATTACAAAGCCTCTAATTAATTAGATTAATTTTTTTAATCGAGTCCCGGCCCTAGTTTAAATTATAATAAATTATAAAAACACTTATATTTTTATTTACATTTATAGTTAAATATTTAGAGATATATAGTCTACAATGTTATATATTCAAAATATATTAACATTTAAATGGTTATTTTAAATTGTAATAATATTTCATGTCATATTTTTGTTGAAAGAAATGCAGCACAGGAGACTTCCTTTCAAAAGCGTTTTTGAAAAACGTAATTATTCCAAACTGAACTGGCTACACAATTAAACCATTTTCAAGACTGTATCAGCAAAATCTATAACAGGTTAACCTCTACTCGGTTACTGAACTCTTCGACCTTTGTGGCCCATCCCAGCTCACTAGTCAAACTCATTAATCCCCAAGTTATAAGAGTACAAATGAAGCACAAACATTATATATACACATAGTAAAAACCTGGCCTTGTGCATTTGATTACACTTAGCAAAAGATTTGGCTCTTGGCAGCCATAACAAGCAAGCCAGTGAGGACCGTTTCTGTCCCAGAGTGTATATTTTACACTCTGAGACAGAAACTCACCTGAATGCCATTGGGATGTGACCAATAGATTTAATCTACGCCCTTATGGTTCAGACAAATACACCGAGCTGAACTGTTTGCATAAAATCCCCCTTGAGATATGTGCTCCGATCCTTCTAAAGGGAGGGAACAGTATATAGTGTCACTCTTGAACTTTATGTCCTTAGCACTACATCAAATTGATGGCCCACACCCCCTACCATGCCAATTAAGCACATCAAATAAAGAACATGACATCAAACCTCAGCATGGAAATCAGCCTCTATCTAATCAACCCTGTTAGCCGTGATCCACATCAAATATGGCTCCTCCACATCGGACAAATTATCATATCTCCATTCTCCTTAAGACGCAACTCATTAACTCCAACCAAAAAGCACAGAAAACTCTATTACACCAGCCTTCTGGAGGAAAAAAAAAAATCTCCCTCCTGCGATGGCAAATCTCACCTCCGCCGTTCCTATCAAAACGGCACATAAAAATAAGTCCTCTTCATAAGATGCTACGTGATAACAGTGCATTAAAAGATTACTGCCCTGTTCCCATCTTGTTTTTAATTGCATTGGGGCCAGAGGCTACGAGATCCTTAATAACACATTCATATTTTATTCTCATCCACCGCTCCACAATCACATGCAACTGCAGCAGTGTTTAAGACTTTATGCTTGTCTCTACATTTGGCGGGTCTTGAGGGGGGGTTGAGAGGGGATCTCACAACTTTTATGGCACCCGTCGGAGTTGAGCTGCTGAGAAAGATGGCATACTGAGTCCTGGGACTCTGACAGCACTGTATAAGGTGACATCATCAAGAGTCATTTACATACATTTACATAATATACACTAAATAAATTAAATAAAAAATGTGATAGACTTGATAGTTGTTCTGTTGCAAATATTAGATTGTATAAGAGACAATATAGGGGATTATTTAAATATACTCGCTGGGACGTTAAGTTTCTGCTTTACACAACCACTTTAGTATTCATTTTCTAACTTTTATGAGCCTTCATAACAAAAGAAGAAGTGAGAATTTAGGAGTGCTAATGGGTCAATGAGGGATCAGTTATCATAACTCACTCGACTTCCCCTGGCGTAAACACTAGGAAAGAGCAATAATTCATCAAAACACCTAAAAGCTTTTCCTTTCACCGTGGCAACCAACAGACACTTCCTAAACAGTAAATTCTAATCAACAGTTACAGCTTTTTGACACAATTTGCAGTCCACATATTGCAAGCTCTCTCATCCAAACAGGAGAGCTCATGGGCGGAATCAGAACGTCACCCAGCGGTATTGACCAATCAAAAAAATAGAACATGATTATTAAGATTAAATAAGCCATTTTCTATGAGAAAAAAGCTATATTTAAGGACATAGGTTTTAGATAAAAACTTGAGGTTTCAGCAAGTTGGTGATTGAGTGAGATGTGTCTGCAGAAAACAAGGAGATACATAAAAACAATCCTTACATCAACAGATTATGAGATGATGTCTGTTGGCTTACAAGAGTGTGGTCAACCTGTAATCGAGACGCAGCATCATATACTAACATAAAACAACACATCAAAGTCATTAGAGTAGGCCTAATCATACAGCCGAAACAATTATGTCCACGTCTACTAAAGACATCTAGCATTGGCCACCGATATGCATATTTTTTTAAAGAAATTACTTATTCATTAAACTGAACAAACAAGACAGTGAGGACATTTATAAATGTTCCAAAATATTTTTTTTTTTTTGTGAAAATCCTGAAAAAATGTATCATGGTTTCCATGAAAATATTAAATAATAATAATAAATGTTTCTTGAGCACCAAATCAGCCTATTAGAAGGATTTCTGAAGGATCAGTGTGTATAATATTATAATTATAAAGAACTGACTTCATCTTCATTCTACCCTATAACATAAAAGGGTTAGTTCACCCAAAAATGAAAATTCTGTCAGTAATTACTCACCCTCATGTTGTTCCAACCATGGAAGACCTTCGTTCATCTTCGGAACATAATTTAGTATATTTTTGATGAAATCTGAGAGCTGTCTCACTCCTCCATAGGCTTTCAGAGGGACTGAAACTTGATGGCCCAGAATAGTAAGTAAAAACGTCATTTAAGGAGTCCAAATGACTACAGTGGCTCTGTATTAAGTCTATCATGCGACGAAAATACTTTTTGAGCGGAAAAACAACAACAAAAAACGACTTTATCCCACTAGTATTGTTGTTCAATTTGAGTCTCTGACGAGAGTTCGCGGGAGTGCCACGACGCATGCGCGAGAACTGAGATTAACCCTACTCCGAAAGAGTGAGCAGCCAGTCAAGTAGTAGTAGAAGAAGAACTCCGTAATCTCAGTTCTCGCGCATGCGTCGTGGCACTCAAATTGAACAACAATAATAGTGTGATAAAGTCGTTATTTTTGTTGTTTTTCCGCTCAAAAAGTATTTTCGTCGCATGATAGACTTAATACAGAGCCACTGTAGTCATTTGGACTCCTTAAATGACGTTTTTACTTACTATTCTGGGCCATCAAGTTTCAGTCCCTCTGAAAGCCTGGAGGAGTGAGACAGCTCTCAGATTTAATCAAAAATATACTAAATTATGTTCCGAAGATGAACGAAGGTCTTACATGGTTGGAACAACATGAGGGTGAGTAATTACTGACAGAATTTTCATTTTTGGGTGAACTAACCCTTTAAGGAAACACATAGAAACATCGATCAGCAAACAAAAACAGAAGTTCAATCAAACATGCTTGACGCGCGAAAACAAACCTCATTGGTTCTTGCGCATCAAGCGAACACAACTGATGTGCGAGTTGATGAATATATGTGAATAAAAGCCTAAATCCAATCTGTTCATAATATAAAGTGATCAAATCTCTTCAGAAAATATGCTCGATTCATATGGATTCGTTTTACGATCGATTTAACTTTTTGAGGCGTCAAAGTTTCATTTGCTTATACTGTCTATGGATGGACAGAAATCGCTCAGATTTCATCAAAAAGATCTTCATTTGCGTTCTGAAGATGAATGAAACATTTTTGGGTGAACTATCCCTTTAATATAAGCACAATTAGATGCATTGTTAAATAACAATCATTAAAAGCAGGACTTTGAATACCTTAACAACCTTGCTTTAAAAATGATCAGACACTAGAAAAATTGATTATCATATTTAATCAAATTCACTAAAGTCGTCCTTGTCTTTGCAACACATTATACAAACTGTATGACTTTCTCACAGTGTTCACTGCACCCACTATCACACAGTATCTAATATCTCACTGCAAATCAACATTTCAGCCATACTGCTGACGCCACATTCTTGTTTCCTTTCACAAGGCGTAACGCTGATTACTTTTTTTCACTGTTTTTCACCAAAATGCACCCAACAGATTAACATCGATGAAAAAAAAAAAAAAAAACTGTATCTCAATGCTATCGAACACAAGATCTACAGTGAGTAATATGTGGAATTAGTTTTAATTAAATTAATCAACTACAATGGTTGTTAGGAGAAAACACAAGGGTGGGAACTGAGAGAGGGTGGGGGGGGATGCATTCACACCTATCATCTAATTATACAACAACATTAATCACATTAAGGCTGGAACTGATTGCCAGGGTCCGGGGCCCTGCTGTTCTTACGTGTAGCTTTGTTATTGCAGCAAAGCCTCAGCTCCTGCCTGCTCTGTGCTGATAACAACTCTTATCGCACTTGGCGATCTCTATCTATACCGGAGATCAGGCCCCAGGCTTTATCAAAAGTTCACATCGAGCTAAAAGCAGAACAAAGAAGGAAAACACACAAGCAAAACCACCACCACGCAACGGTGTGCGTGCGTATGTGTGAAAATATGTGTACCAAAGCCTGTGATCTCTCATTCTTTTCAATATTTTTGGCTGAGTATTAAACTAGCCCTCGGGTCAAATGACCCCGAGACGCTGAACCTGACAGCAGCGAAAGCTCTGAGAATGGTTTCAACAAAAACAGGAAGAGATCCCATCAGTTGTCCACACTTTGAAAAGTGCAAGCCCAAGGTACAGGAGGTGGTAACTCAAACAAGTGCATTGTCTGGCCCCAGCTTCTCAAACATCCTCCGGCCGCTGACGCCAAATTCTGGGAGCTCATGAATAATTCATGCTGACCTCTGAGCCATTTGAATGATGTCACTCGGCTGTTATCTGTGAAAATCTCCTCTCTGTTATCTCTCAATCATCTCAACGGCTCTCTTATCGGCCCCTGGCATCTCACTGAGGCAGCTGCTTTTAAAAGGCAACATACATCCATCTACCATTTCTGTATTCCTGCCTCTCTCCCCCAGCCCTTATCAGCCCTGCCATCCTACTCTCCCCTTATCTGCTTTTTTCCCTCTCTCTTTTTTTAACTTATCTAGAGATACACCCAGCCAGTCCCAAACAACAACACAAACATGACAAAGATGAGAATGCTTCAGCCAAATGTAATTATAATCCCAATTTCCCCCAACCCCCCTCGACGTTGGCCCCATCTCCTCGGAGATCGCCGTCTACCTATCTTGTCTCCCATCTCAACTGCCAAAATCTAAGCCCTGGGATGTGGCCCAGCTAGGCCGTGAGCTAATCTCGACATCAGGGAGGGATGAATAATCTATCAGCATGATCTTCACCATTGGGAGAGTGACGCACAAAAGACACACAAAAATATTTCCTCTCAACATAGGATACCGGATACCTCTTTTAGAGGGGCCAGGATTGTAATCCTTCCAGTAAGAGTGTAACAAAACAATGCAATCGCACGTTTATTATATTATACGCAGTCATCTTGACGTTTATATATGCAAAAGGGTAAGATAAGAGGGGCGATGTGATGTTCACATGCGCTCCAGTGTTTCGAGGGGGGGGGGATTTCACACCAAATCTAAGATACTTTTCCACCATCTTCATTGGTCTAATGAGACGTCAATTGTGTTAAACATCCGCTACGCCTGGCCTGAAGTAGTCGCAGCTGCCTCTAGGTAGGAATATGAGTTCTCCAGAAACCAACCAGAGACGGCTTTATATCAAATAAGACATCTCAATTAAGAGGACGACTTCATGGGTCAGCAGGTCACTGGCATTGTCACTGGCCAACGTGCTCGTATAACTCTCCAGTCACTTAAACAAACCTTGATACCGCCCGTTTACACTCAGTGGTATATGTTAATGCTGCCTTATCAGACCATTTTTCTTTCCTATTCAAGAGTCGCTTTCTGCCTTTGAATCGCATTAATATTTATTTTTTTTGAGCAGCCCTTTCAAACTCAACCTCCAAGATATTGCTACTGTGCTTATCGCCTGAAAGCATCTCTTCTGGATGAAGAACTGAAACAGCGCCCGGCACCAGAGCAAAACGACTTTTCAGCACTGTTGGTTCTTTTCAGAGAAAGAGAGGGAGAGGCAGGGGTCAATGAATTTGATTTTTACTTTATGATTTTATTGACCACGTTACGGGTTTCTTCGAGCAAAAACTTCAGTCATCTTCATGTAGTTCCAAACCTGTCTTTCTTTCACCAGTGGATGTCAAAAAAATCTCCTGGTTGCTCTTTTCCAATCACAATGAAGGGTGACTAAATCATGTTACAATCATCTTAAAATATAATAAAAGATTTGCTTTGTGTGAGAAATGATTGGCTATTAATATTCCTCTCCAGTGAGCTGTTAAACGACTGGAACCGGATCAATAAGTCAGCTGTACTCAAGAACCTAATCAGTTTGATTCATGAACAAACGATTCCGAGTGGTTTCATGATGTGTATCAACGATTTCATAGATAGCCAAACAAATCAAACATTGCTACTTTTCTCAGGAAAGCGACAAGAACAGTTTATGGCTTGGAATATAGAGACTTGAGTCACATAGATGATTATTTTGCGTCGGTAGGGTTAGGCCACCATTCATTGTCATTGTATGGAAAATAGCAACCAAGGCATTCTTCAAAATGTGTCATTTTGTGTTCCACAGAAGAAGTGACAGGTTTGGAGCAACATTGAGGGAGTGCAAATAATGACATAATGTAATATCTTGCATACAATCATAAAAATGCCGTTGTAAGTCAAGCTAATGTGTGCCTGAACATTATAGGGTTAAAATGGATAGATGAAAAAAAAAAAAAAAAAAAAAAAAAGATCCAATTGTAACCCACTATCATGTGGAGAGATCAGCTGGGCGCGCTATCTGACGTCTCATCTCTGGAAAGAGAACTGAAAAGCCGGGGGAAAATGCAACAGCAGCCTCGGTGCAGCCACAGACAGAAAACAAATAAAAGATCCAATTTTAATCCTTATCTCGACTGGGATCGGATCGCTGTTTATCTGAACTCATATCGTCTTTTTCAGAGAACAGTGACGTTTCCACAACAGTATTAAACAGGAAGCCACGGTTACACTTCGGTTGAAGCAGACGAAAGCACTTTTACAAATGAAAAAGTGAAATAAAACGGATTTAAAACACAATAATCTCGACTGGATTTGAAAAATTAAGCGCGAGTTTGTTCACCGCCGTTCGCGTGAGGCGCGCTTTTACAAAATGAGCTGTGTGTCTTAAAAGCTACTGTGGTTACTATGGCAATTGTAACTAAATGTAGCTACCGGTATTTCTTATTTTGTAGTCTTGAAACCATTAAAACACAAGGGCTATTTGAACAGACATCTGAAGTGTGCCAACTGTCTCGTGTTAATAGAAACATCTAGTCAGTTTCCACGAAATCGAAGATATCCCGTCACATGAATAATGTCACACTTTTTACAACGAGTCACCACCATTCACAACAGCAGCACCGGTATTAGTGAAACTTTAAACGCTTACGTTTGATCTGCCGGGGCTTGCTCTGCTTTCTTCGAGACATGCTTATTCTGTCGTTCCTGCTCAGCTTGCGGCAAAAGCGATCAGTCCTCCGGGGAGACTAGCAGTAACAGCAGCACTGGATCACAGCTCTCTGC
>CM042251.1:40397904-40512904 GCA_023566225.1 Romanogobio albipinnatus
ATGAAAAAAGGGAAACGCTCAGAAATGCAGTGAAACAACTTACAAGACTTTGCAGTGAATGACAGAGTGAACATGGTTTATATAGGCTGGGGTAATGAGGTAATGTGACACAGGTGCAAACAATGAGTGATGATGAGTCCGGGCAAAGGATTATGGGTAATGTAGTCTTTGATGAAATGACAGTCCGGGTTGGAGTGCCCTCTGGTAGTGATCACGGGCACTCACACTGGTGGATTGTGACAGTGACAACGAGTTAGATAAAAAGTAAACTAAAAGTAGTCCAATTATATTGCCTACAATGTGTACATTACAATTTTCATCAGTAAAGTAATGGACTACAGTTATATATTAATAATTTTACCACTATGGGGCGGGAAATATGACACGTGTGCCGATAATCAACGGCACAAGACAATAGCTAAAGAGGTATGTATTTAATTGAAATAAAATCATTTGAACTTGCAAACTGACGTAGGCTACATTTTGAGGTAATCTTTCCTCATTGTCGCACAGCCTGTTTTATTAAGTTAGGAGGATCTATAATACTATTAAACAGTAAGAGATTATAACAGATTCAACAACACATTCACGCTTCTTGTGTTTATCCCTCCGCGTGCCATAGGTTACCGACCCCAGGTGAATAGGATAAAAAAAATAACTAATAGATATCACCATACTTCCCCCGTTGATTGATTACATTAAGAATTGCTGACATTTTTTGTATTACAAGTTTTCTGAAATGTTATGTTTAAATAAGCAAATGAGGCATCATCTTACACTAATTGGCATACATTTCTAGAACAAAAATCTGAACATTAAATAAAGCCAGGTCAAATTTTTGCTTGTAATAAAATGTATAAAATCAGGCAAATTATATATAAACAAACCCTTCTGTAAAAACCTTACGAATATAGATGAATAAAATTAAAGCTTTCTCAAGTCATTCAGAAAAAAACTCTTTTTAAAGATACTGTATGTATGTACTACTGTAATTTAAATCTACAGAAGCAAATACATAAAGTGCTATAAAAGATACACCTATAAGAGTGTACTTTGGATGTTTTCTTAGCTCAGATTTCAGTTGAATCCCTAATTTTACCTTTATAGTCTTTTTACCCCACCTACTGTATGTACAATCTTCTCTTACTGCATTATAGGTGCCTTCAAAACCCAGATATTGTGCCGATAGTATCAAAGGCCTTGAAGTTGGATTTAACCCCCCCAGGAGTCTCAGAAGACTGTTTGTATCTGAACGTTTACACTCCTTCGCAAAGATCAGAATCAGAAAAACTTTCAGTGAGTACTCCTCTAAACTAGAGGACAGCGCTTATGAATTCACAGTAGAACTTTCCTATTGTGCTTTGTTTATAATTTCCCTAACCCCTCTGACAAAAGCAATGTATGACAGGTAATGGTTTGGATTCATGGAGGGGCCCTGGTCATGAGCGGATCTTCCATGTATGACGGATCCCCATTGGCAGCCTATGAGAACATAGTTGTGGTGGTAATCCAGTACCGACTTGGAATGTTAGGATACTTCAGGTATTTTACTCATGTAGTTTGTCCCTTTAAGAATGACATCATTTGTTAGCTTACTGAAGACACTGCTTCTGCTGGTTTTAGCACAGGCGATAAGCTTGCACAAGGAAACTGGGGCTTCCTAGACCAGATTGCAGCTTTACAGTGGGTGCAGCAAAACATTGAGGGTTTTGGAGGAGACCCCCAGTCTGTCACCATAGCAGGGGAGTCTGCAGGAGGAATCAGCGCCTCTTTTCTAGTCAGTCAATATTTGTAATGCAACAGTATCTTTCTCTGTCACAGTTTATTGTTGCCTACTTTGTAATTATGTACCTGATGTATAGAGTATATTGTGATTAATCTTATGATTTTTGACCAGTGTTTAGAAAGCAGAATAAAATGGTAAGTTCCTTGTGGCCCCTTGGGCTTCCCCTGGGCCACACTTTGGAATTGTGAAAATAAGTGCAAAAGACAAGTTGTTAAAACAACATAAGATATTACCCAACAATAGATTATTTGTAATATTCAGTGCAAGAGTTAAATGTATTCTAAAGATGTATTCTTGGACTTTTAGACATTGTCACCCATGACCAAGGGTCTGTTTCACCGAGCCATCTTTCAGAGTGGGGTAGCAACCACGATAGGTTACACCATCAGAGATCCATTGAATTTTGCCAAGGTATTTATAACAAATTCAACAATCAATGTGTTTGCTTAAAGGTGCAGTGTGAAGTATTTATGAGGATCTACTGACAGAAATGCAATATCATATACATAATATACATAACTATGTTTTCAGTGGTGTATAAAGAACTTACATAATGAACTGTTATGTTTTTATTACCTTAGAACAGTGGTTCCCAACCACGTTCCTAGAGGACCCCCAACAGTGCACAGTTTGCATGTCTCCTCAATCATACACACCTGATTCAGGTCATCAGCTCATTAGTAGCTACTCCAAGACCTGATGTGGGTGTGTCAGACAAAGGACACATCCAAAATGTGCACTGTTGGGGGTCCTCCAGGAGTGTGGTTGGGAACTACTGCCTTAGAATGAGCCATTTCTATCTTCATTCACCTCGGGTCCCCTTACAGTGAAATCGCTTTTTGCACCGTTTCATGTTTCTACAGTAGCTCTAAATGGACAAACTGCTCTACGGAGCACTAGTCACTCTCTGCTCTCTCTCCGACGATGACATTTTTGTCTGTGTCGGCCACCGTAGCTTCTTTATATGCTTCGAAAGGGAGGGGTGAGCGGTGGGCGATTGCAATTCACAACCTCACCACTAGATGCAGCTAAATTTACACAGTGCACCTTTAAAGGGCTTGTTCGCCAAAATATGAAAATTCTATCATCATTTACTCACCGTCAATTTGTTGCAAACCTGTATGAATTTCTTGTCAATGGGGCCCATCAACTGTTTGGTTACCGACATTCTTAAAAATATCTTCCATTAACATTAATAATATTCATTAAATGTTTTCTGGTCTTTAATAATGTTCTGAATACAATGAATGAACCAAAAAAACGTTGTGTTTTGAGCATTCCGAGAACATTCTGAAAGAATGTTTTCATAACATAACAGGAATGTTAGCATTTTTGCTTTTGCTGTACAAAAAGTGCTTCAGGAGTGAACTTCAAATAGCATATGTACATTGTATGTACAAAAATCTTTGAACTGCCTCATTTGTCAGTCGAAAATACATATTGAAATTACATTATTTTAGATTACACACACACACACACACACACACACACACACACACACACACACACACACACACACACACACACACACACACACACACACACACACACACACACACACACACACACACACACACACACACACACACATATATATATATATATATATATATATACATACATACATACATACATACATACATACATACATACATACATGCATACATACAGTGGGGAGAACAAGTATTTGATACACTGACGATTTTGCAGGTTTTCCTACTTACAAAGCATGTCGAGGTCTGTCATTTTTATCATAGGTCTGTCATTTTTATCATAGGTACACTTCAACTGTGAGAGATGGAATCAAAACAAGAACAACAATTCAGAAAATCACATTGTATGATTTTTAAATAATTAATTTGATCTCCTACCAAACAGTAAGAATTCCAGCTCTCACAGACCTGTTCGTTTTTTTGTAAGAAGTCCTCCTGTTCTCCACTCATTACCTGTATTAACTGCACCTGTTTGATCTCGTTACCTGTATAAAAGACATCTGTCCACACACTCATTCAAACAGACTCCAACCTCTCCACAATGGCCAAGACCAGAGAGCTGTGTAAGGACATCAGGGATAAAATTGTAGACCTGCACAAGGCTGGGATGGGCTACAGGACAATAGGGAAGCAGCTTGGTGAAAAGGCAACAACTGTTGGCGCAATTATTAGAAAATGGAAGAAGTTCAAGATGATGGTCACTCTCCCTCGGTCTGGGGCACCATCCAAGATCTCACCTCGTTGGGCATCAATGATCATGAGGAAGGTGACCAGAACTACACGGCAGGACCTGGTCAATGACCTGAAGAGAGCCATCGACCTGACCAGGCAACCATCGAGTGGCTCCGTAAGAAGCATCTCCAGACCTGAACCCTATAAAAAATCTTTGGAGGGAGCTGAAAGTCCGTATTGCCCAGCGACAGCCCCGAAACCTGAAGGATCTGGAGAAGGTCTGTATGGAGGAGTGGGCCAAAATCCCTGCTGCAGTGTGTGCAAACCTGGTCAAGAACTACAGGAAACGTATGATCTCTGTAATTGCAAACAAAGGTTTCTGTACCAAATATTAAGTTCTGCTTTTCTGATGTTTCAAATACTTATGTCATGCAATAAAATGAAAAATTATTACTTAAAAATCATACAATGTGATTTTCTGGATTTTTTAGATTGTCACTCACAGTTGAAGAGTACCTTTGATACAAATTACAGACTTCTACATGCTTTGCAAGTGGGCAAACCTGCAAAATCGGCAGTGTATCAAATACTTGTTCTCCCCACTATAATATGTTAAATGTTTAAAAGGAAGCTGATTGTCTTTAATCTGATTGACCAGGTGGTAGCAAATGTTACTGAGTGTGACTTCAGCTCTTCTGACGTGCTGGTGAAATGCATAAAAGAACTGACTGAGGCACAAATCATTAACGCAGCTAAAAAGGTAAGAACAGAGAATTTATTTAGAGATCTATTGGTGTATAAATATACAGATCGAAGAGAGAATGTATGAATTTCTTAGACCAAGTGATTTCCTTAGAAACACATTTTCCCTGGAGCGGCAGTTGATGGGGTGTTTCTTAAAGATTCAGCAGAGGAGATACTAAAGAGCAAAGACTTTCAGAAAGTTCCAATTCTTATTGGAACAACAAACCATGAATTTGGATGGATGCTCGCTCAGGTAAATATCATAACATTTTTGTGTGGAATAGTACAATGAAACAAAAGGTCTATGAACCTTTATGACCATTATGAACAACAACAATAAACGATACACGGTGTGGTGCTGAACAGGATGTGCACATTTTTTTATATTATTATTATTATTATTATTTCAGGCCTTGGTCTCAGGAGAATGGATAAAAGGGATGGACAGAAAATCAGTGAAAGCAATTTTGGACACTGTTAACAAAGCTGGTGTAAAGCTCAATTTCTTTCTTCACAGATTATTTCTAGTGATAACTAAACTAATTTGTTAGTATTTGTCTCACTCTAGTGGACAAAGTACAAAATACCATTCAGAAGACTGAAGTTTTCTCTCTGTCATCGTAGACATCAGGAGCCAATGAAATCATTGTAGAAGAATACTTAAAAGATGCTAAAACTCCCGAGGACATTCGCGACGCATTTACTGAGATGATGGGGGATATGTTTCTAGTATTACCCTCCATTGAGGTTGCATCTTACCACAGAGGTTGGTTGCAATGCAATGTTACTGGCAAAATATAGTTTTACTGTTGGTTGGCTTTATAATTTGCCAACACCCTATGTTATAACTTCACAGCTGCTGGAGTGCCTGTGTATATGTATGAGTTCCAGCACCGTCCCAGTATATTTAAAGATCTCAGACCCAGCTTTGTGAAGGCTGACCATGCTGATGACGTTGGATTTGTGTTTGGGGCCTGCTTTTGGGATGGCCATATCAAAACTGTAGGTAAGCAGATCTAAGACCTTATTTGCCCCGGCTAATTATTATGATATTGGACAATTATACTGGACAGTTTACTGTGGGGTTTGAAATTGCAAATGGTTGTGATTAAGTGGTGAGGTAGTTAACTCTTTATCATCCACAGGAACACTCAGTGAGGAAGAAAACCAACTATGCAGAACTGTCATGGGATACTGGGCTAACTTTATTCGTACTGGGTGAGTATACATTAGATGCTGGACAGAGTATTAGGATCTGTTACTGATGATCATTTATTAATTAAATGAATATTTTATTTCTACAGCTCACCAAATGGGCCCGATCTGGTGCATTGGCCTGTATATGACCAGTCTAATAAATACATGAACCTGGGATTGCAGCAAACTGAAGGACAGGGTCTGAAGATGGGCAAGCTGCTCTTTGTCACTGATGAATTACCTAAAAAACTTGCTGCACTCCACACTGCCTAATTAGTTATTACACTAATAAACATATGCTGTGCATAAATGATTATTTTTGTCTCCATACAATGCAGTTGTTCCCAGAGAAACCTTTTGCACTTGATATAGATTTACGCAAGCATTTCAATGTTTCTCAAATACAGCCGAAATCTGGATATTCAGAATCAGAATCAGAAGAATCAGAAAGAGCTTTATTGCCAAGTGTGCTTGCACACACAAGGAATTTTTATTGGTGCTGAAGCTTCCAGTGCACATATACAACAACACAACAAGAACATAGTATTTAACTGTTCAAGAGGGAAATGGCCTGTGGGAAGAAACTGTTCCTGTGCCTAGATGTTCTAGTGGCCAGTGATCGGAGTCGCCGTCCTGATGGTAACAGTTCAAACAGGTGGTGTCCAGGGTGAGTGGAGTCTGTGATGATTTTCCCTGCTCTCTTCCTCCTCACTCTGTAAGAGTACAGGTCCTGGAGGGTTGGCAGGGAGGCACCAATAATCCTTTCTGCAGTCCAGATTGTGCGTTGTAGTCTCCTGATGTCAGATTTGGTAGCTGAACCAAACCAGACAGCGATGGAAGTGCATAAGACAGACTCAATGACAGCCGAGTAGAACTGAATCAGCAGCTCCTGTGGGAGGTTGAACTTCCTCAGCTGACAAAGGAAGTACAGTCTCTGCTGGGCCTTTTCACAAAAAGAGTCAATGTGATTGTCCCACTTCAGGTCCTGAGAGATGGTAATGCCCAGGAATCTGAATGACTCCACTGCTTCCACAGTGCTGTTCATGATGGTGAGTGGGGGGAGAGCTGGGCTGTTCCTCCTGAAGTCCACTATAATCTCCACCGTTTTGAGAGTGTTGAGCTCAAGGTTGTTATAACTGCACCAGACAGCCAGCTGTTCAACCTCCAGTCTGTAAGCAGACTCGTCACCGTTTTGGATGAGGCCGATGACAGTGGTGTCGTCTGCAAATTTCAGGAGCTTCACAGAAGGGTTTTTAGAAGAGCAGTCATTGGTGTACAGGGAGAAGAGCAGTGGGGAGAGGACACACCCCTGGGGGGCGCCAGTGCTGGTAGTGAGAGTCCTGGATGTGAGTTTCCCCAGTCTCACGAGCTGTTGTCGGTCTGTCAGAAAGCTGGAGATCCATTGACAGATTGAGGATGGCATGGAGAGCTCGGTCAGTTTAGCTGAGATTAGATTAGATTCAACTTTATTGTCATTACACAAGTACAAGTACAAGGCAACGAAATGCAGTTTAGGTCTAACCAGAAGTGCAATAGCAGCAAGTGCAGGATATACAATGGTTGCGTAAGTGCAGGACATGGAAATGTACTGAATATATATAAATATGTATAAATAGAGAGACGGTTATTACTATAAACAGAACTGAATTTACAGGTGAATATGTACAGTGAATAAATATACAGATGGCTATTACTATAAACAGAATTTACAGGTGAATATGTACTATGAATATAATATAGAGATGGCTATTACTTTAAACAGAATTTTACAGATAGAGGTATACAATAATATGTTAGGCTAATATGAGGAATATAGCAGTGGATTAGGGTAGTGCAATAAATTATGGACAGAGCTATCCGAAAGAAAGTGTAAAAGTGCAGTGGAAAGAGGTTGCATATTACAGTTAGAAGTACGGTGCAAAATGCAAATGTAAACATTGGTACTATAAATACAGTCGGCAGTGCAAATGAGCATAATCCAGTTAAGATATGGTGGTGCAAAATGCATAAGTAAGCAGTTGTTACTGTAATAAACAGTCGGTAGTGCAAATAACAAAGTGAAGGCAGATGTGAGGTAGGAGAGTTAGCAGTTTATGAGGGAAGTGGATCAACGGGGGGTTGAGTTCAGCAAAGAGACAGCTCTGGGGAAAAAAACTGTTCTTAAGTCTGCTGGTCCTGGTCCGGAGGATCCTGAAACGCCTGCCGGAGGGCAGGAGAGAAAACAGTCTGTGGGCTGGGTGAGAGGAGTCCTTGAGGATGCTGCGAGCTCGATGCAGACAGCGTTTCCTCTGGATGTGCTCGATGGCAGGTAGTGGAGTCCCTGTGATGCGCTGGGCAGTTTTCACCACCCGCTGCAGTGCCTTGCGCTCCGCAACAGAGCAGCTCCCATACCATACTGCCACACAGTTGGTCAGGATGCTTTCTATTGCGCAGCGGTAGAAGTTCACCAGGATAGCCGAGGAGAGCTGATTCTTCCTCAGTGTCCTCAGGAAGAAGAGGCACTGGTGAGCCTTCTTGACCAGGCTGGAGGTGTTGGTCGTCCACGACTTGTCCGCCGAGATGTGGATCCCCAGGAACTTGAAACTGGAGACACGCTCAACAGCCATTCCATTGATGTGGATGGTGTCGTGTGTGCCTCTTGACTCTTTCCTGAAGTCCACGATGAGCTCCTTCGTTTTGGTGGTGTTGAGGAGCAGGTTATTATCAGCGCACCATGTGGCCAGGTGCTGGATCTCCTCCCTGTAGGCAGTCTCATCGTTGTTGCTGATGAGACCAATCACCGTAGTGTCGTCAGCAAACTTGACGATGGAATTAGATCCATACACAGGCTTGCAGTTGGAGGTGAAGAGGGAGTAGAGAAACGGACTTAGCACACAGCCCTGTGGCACACCAGTGTTGAGTGTGATGGACGTGGAGCAGGTGGATCCTGATCGAACATTCTGTGGTCTGTCAGTTAGGAAGTCCAAAATCCAGTTACACATTGACGTGTTGATGCCCAGGTCTCCAAGTTTGGCAATTAACTTGGATGGGATGACAGTGTTGAATGCTGAGCTGAAGTCAACAAACAGCATGCATGCATAAGTGTTCTTATGGTCCAGATCAGGCATGATGGTATTTAAGGCGAACTGAAGTCCACGAATAAGATCCTTGCATAAGTCCCAGGTCTGTCGAGATGTTGCAGGATATAATGCAGTCCCATGTTGACTGCATCATCCACAGACCTGTTTGCTCTGTAGGCAAATTAAAGAGGATCGAGCAAGGGTCTAGTGATGTCCTTCAGGTGGGCCAGAACCAGTCTTTCAAACGACTTCATGACCACAGACGTGTGAGTGACAGGTCTGTAGTCATTAAGTCCAGTGATTTGGTTTTTTTTGCGGGACGGGAATGATAGTGGAGCGTTCCAATGATCTATTGAAGATCTGCGTGAAGACTGGGGCCAGTTGGTCAGCGCAGGCTTTCAAACAGGCAGATGAGATGCCGTCTGGGCCTGAAGCTTTCCTAGTCTTCTGTTTTTTGAAGACTCGGCTCACGTCCTCCACACAGACCTTAAGCTCGGGTTGAATGGCAGGGGGGAGGAAAGGGGGTGCAGGAGGTGATGGTGAATGTGTGAAGTGCAGATCAGAGTGGGGTGTGGTGTGAGACTGGGCTTTTCAAACCTGCAGTAGAAAGCATTCAGATCCTCAGCCAGTTGTTGATTCTATTTTGAATCAACAACAACAATCTATGATATTGGTATCATTATCCTGAAAAAAGTTATATACATCCTTTGTGGATGTATTTGAATGTGAAATTAAAATGAATGTACAAACTGTTCTTGCATTAAAATGGAAACAGTAGGCTACAATAATTTTATACTGGATGAAATCAAGTAATAAAAACGTGTATAAAAAAGATAGATCATAAAGTAAAATGTGTTAAGATTTACAAAAAATAATATCAAATGTTTTCACATTTTAATATTTATAATGTACACAGGCCTATATATAGGCTACTTATAATAATATATTATTTATTGTATATTCTTTTTTATTAGTAATTGTTTTCGTATTAATAATTTAATGGTTTTGATGCAAATATTAATAATAACGAATAAGCAGGTGTGTGCAGATTTTTGACTGACACTCAAAAGTTCGCTACATCTTTCTGGAATACACACAAAAATACTGAACAAGCCGTGAACAGTAAAAAATGCGCAATGTGCAGTCACGTGTCATCATGGCTACGTCACTGGATTCCCCCATCCGCTGCTGAAATTGTCGCGCATGCGCATACTCAGACTATTTCATAGCCTGTACATCGTACGCGCTGGGAAGACGAAGCTCCAGCTGGAACATCCAGGGTAAGTGTCATCTACAAACGACTTTATCAGTGGGCTTGACGTTAACAGTCGGAACATAGGTACTGTCATGTCCATCATCATGGCATTTCTTAAGTGCGAAGCTCGAACAGGATGTTACAATATTTTTTTTTAAATTATTATTTATATTCATTACGTTGCAGGCATAAACTCGTATACATGCATATATGCGCGAGCCGTTATATAAATAAAATTAGTGAGAGAATGAATAAGACTTCCCTACGTACTTAAAGAATTGTCGCTTTCCTTAACGCATGGAAGTGCCATATTGCACAGTGTTGTTTACAATAAGGAGGTGGAGTAGAGGTTTCATTTTGCAAGAGTAAACTGAGCCATAGAGTGCTGGTATAAAGAAAGTATGAATGATAAGCTTTGAGAACATGGCTATGTCTCAACCTAGTGAGCTGCCTATCCAGACAGCATTTTTATAATGCCTGCTTATTGTATTTCATCAGTGTCTCAAGCCACCAGAGATGCAGCCTAATGCATTTTGGGATATGAAATTAGTACTAATGAAAATGTGCACTTGTTGTGGAGGCCAAAAATAGTGCCATTTTGACTGTAGGAAATGTTTCTGATGAGTTGTCTGCGAGTTGTCTTTTGATAAGCTGGTATTTTGACAGGTGCTATTTTAAGACACTAAACTAAAAGAAAAGGTCTAAAGCACTGGAGCAGAAGTGCAATTGTTTTCAATTGCAAGAAATCCATGCGACTACCTGCAACAGCATGGAATCTAGTTCCTTCTCACTTTCTTAAGACTTCTATTTCCTTTTACTGTCTGGGACTGCATTAGCTGGTATGGCACCTGACTCCCACAGTGTGTTGTGAATAATTGCTTTGTGTGCGGTGAAAGTCAGTGGTTTATATATACTTATATGTATCTACTCAGATGTGTCGTGAAATTATAAATAGCAGCCAAGTATTAGGAATTAAATTTCCTACACCCCCACCCCCTCCATGATCTAAATAGGCCTACTGTATTTTTATTTGAGCCTTTATTTAAATTAACAAAAAATATATTTTTTTAATAATCGTTTAAGATTTTGTTAATTAGGGTTTCCCTAATAAATCACAACCATAGTACGTTTTTGGCATTGAAGGCACAATATGTACGATTTTTGGATTAAAATATCCCAAAATCCCTAGAACTATGTTTATATATTTTGTTGACCTGTGTACTTGCGTTATCCCAAATGTTTCCAAGAATGTTTAAATCCCAGAGAAATAAGCAATTTTAACCAGGATACGGACCGTGTCCGTGCGTCACCTATGACATCATACCCGCGTTACCCCCAATTTCTGTTTTTTTTTTTGTAGAAACCATGGAAACACCAGAGACGCTTTAATATATTATGTGTTTAATTCATGGGCGTCGGAACCATTGTATGTGGGTGGGACAAGACCCACCCACTTTTTACGATCAATGATATTGGACCCACTCACTTTTATCGTCTCTAACATTCAGCACATGTCTGTTTACCTACCCCTAATCGATAAACACTTATTATTAAACACATGCTAGACGCTTTATTTCCACTTTTCTAATATTTTCATCATTTTTATTGAAAATAAATGCCATTCCGATCTGATATGTGATGGGAAAAGGGAGAAGATTGAACTCGGCGAAAGGCGGATTCGAACCGTGGGTCGATTTGTGTCAAAACTAGACGCTGTGCGTCTTACCCCTACACTACTACCGCTCTCAATGAAATGGAGATTTCCGTAATTTTGTCTTTCTGAAATACGCGGTATATTTGAACTTATTGGCATCTACTCCCGTAAAAAAATTCTGAGGACCCACCCACGTTTTTTTGCTTCCGACGCCCATGGTTTAATTAAACAGGTGAGCAACTGTTTGGATTCATTCATCGACAGAAAACGAATCATTGTTATATAGTTCAACACAGTTAGTCTTATTGTTTAAATCTCGTTTTCTTGATTTGCTTCGAGTACCATGTTTTACCATGCCTTATATCGATCTAAGTGTCTCATAGTAGCCGCAGAGCGAACGCACAGAGTAGTATTTTAACATAACTTTCAACACAGTCAATGTATCTAATATGATAAAACAGCACTGCGTTACCCCACATACACATGACCGGAAGAAGGTCTGCGGCATAATAAAAGCTCCACGAAATCAAAGCGTCATCAAGCTACGCCTTTGCTTTGAATAAGCGACCTCTAGATGCAAATAATTACATATTGTGGCTTTAAGTCCTATTCAACAGTATTAGAAGCAGTCAGAAACCTGGCATCCATGCTTGACTGCAGGCCTCATGAACATGACTACATATTTTTAAACTCTAGTGGCCTGAGATAAGAGTGCTCTTGTTTCCAGCCAAGCCGAGGCTCGTTTTTCTTGTCCTATTCAAGTGCAGCCCATTGATGAAAAGCTCACGGTTAGAAGCAATTTCCAGTCTGTGAGCTCTTTGCTGTGTCTCAGTAAAAGGGATTTTATGTGACTTTTATTGAATCTGATGCTCTCTGGTTAGAAGCATTGATCCCTTTCGACTTTGTTTATGTGTCGGATTGGGCAGCATCAGTCAGCGGCTAGCTGATCAAGCTTAAGTCTTAAGTTCACAGTGTCCGATACAGTGACATATGAGTGAGGTTTCTGTTGAGGAAATAGCAGGGCATGTTGCATAATGATGCAAATGAAACCACCACAAATGAACCACTCTGTGGCCTTATTTTCACATCAGAGACAGTCTCTCACCATTAATACCTGATAACGATTTCTGCAAGCTTTTGCATATTTTTCAAGTCCAGACGAAATCTTCTTTTTTTTTTTTTTTTGGGTTTTCTCTGGTAACTAAATATCACTCTCCTGCATGATTAATAATTATTATCTTCCCTTTTACTCTTTGGTTCTATACCAGCATGTAATCTGAAGTATTTATATTTATATTATACTTTATATTTGCATTTAGCTTGTAATGCAATAAACAAATGATCTAATTCAGTGGTTCTCAAAGGGTTGAATACAGGTCAGTTCTGATAGCAGGGACAGCAGGAAAACAAAACAATGCCAAATGTAAATAAGAAAATCTAATCATTAATAGATATGATGGCAAAATAAACAGACTTTTCAACTTATCCAAAACCTTTTGTTGTCAAAGGTTGTGGACCTAATCAAACTCGACCGTATGTTGGCATAAATTCATCTGTTGCTTGGTAGAAGCTATAGGCAATGATGGGACAAATGGTTTGTCTGACTTCTCCTCATACTGAAAAAAAAAAAAAAACATGAACAAAATTATGCAGGGTAAAATACAATGCAACTCAGACTACATTAAATATGGGTTTGCTTGTCTTGAGTCGAGCATAAACTTGGTTTGTGCTGAAAGCAATGTGTTTTGTGTTCAATTATTATTTTTATTGATTGTGATTATATAATAGATTTTTAATATTAACACAATGTTTTGTGTAGTAGTAGTAGTAGTAGTAGTAGTAATACATATTTCTTTTATTTTAATGTAATAGATTATCATTTTAATATATTTTATAATATTATTATATCAAAATATTAATAATACTGAAGTGTATTGATGCGAGACAGTTTTTGGAAGAAATTCCAACAATAAAAGTGAAATTGAATGGAATACATTTAAATGTTTTGTTTGCTTTTGAGTGATGAAAATGTGATGTTTAATGTAACATCTGGGTCTTGATACAAAACGAATTGAAAGCCACTGTTCTAGCTCACTAGTTTTCTAGGTTTGTTTGACCGACTTGACCTTGACCACAAGCCAACCCAATATCTCAGTCCCGAGACATTCATTGCACATGTAATTATCTTTCTCCCTGCACTGCTGACTCCGATATCACTGCAGTGCTTTGGTAACCCTAACCCATTCAGTCTCACTCACCCACACCCGCTCATCTGTGTCCCATCCCTCTGACAGCAGAACCTCTGCGCTAGGCCCCGAGGCTCACGGTGAACGGGCATTTTGTTGCATGGATGGATGAATGGAGTAGAAAGAGGGGGAAGTGCTCCAGTGCAGGGAGGAAGGAATATTGCAGCATGTGCATTCGAATGCTGAGATTTATGAAGCTCCAGAGAAGCAGCCATATGTTGGAGTTTGGTATCTTTAGTTATCAGCCTCAAATCATTCAAAGAAATCATGGTTGTGTAGCATGAGTAAGTTATACAAATTTTGGTTTGTACTAGTATTTAATTAGCTAAATTACCAACTACCACATGCTTTTGAAATAAATGAACCATGATATAACCTATATACCATTACTGTAAGGTTTTCTTCTTACTGCTCGCGCCAAAATATAGTTGTTTTTTCCGCCTTGCGGCTCTTAATGATAAGTGTGAAAAAGAGGCAGGCGCAGTTGACACAATCTCTGACTCTGGTCACAGCGTGTGTGTTTGTGTGCACTTGTGAGCGCGTATGCCAGCCAAGTCACGCTCCTCCAGCTCTGTATTACATAACCATCCTCTTGGTCCTATTGCATTTCTCAGGGTTTTGTCCAAAACCTAAGGGAATGGAGTTTCTGGCCTTGTAAAAATGAATGAGTGTATATCAGTATAGCATGAATGAGTGAATATCAACTTCTATATTCAGTTTTATTACAGTTTGACTTTCAGAAGCTGCTGTTTAAAAAAGCTACGGTAGCCTTGCAAGGTCCACTGTTTCGTAAGGCTGGTTCACACTGGTTATCACAGTGTGGATATTGTTAACCAATAGCCAAATAACTACCTTTCATGATCCAATCTGTTCCTTATCAAAATAATTTTTTTCTCATATCCGGTTTCTGAATTTAACACTAACCATTAGCGTCTGTTGGGGCAAAGTGAACTTCATTTGGGAAGGAAACGCGTGTCACTCGCCTTCAGTTGTATGAGAAGCAGATGGTATTTTCACAAATGCAAGACTACTTATGTGAATTAAACTTTAGCCATGATATCAAATCAATAAGCAGTACCGTATTTGATGGGGCATCTTTTTTATACAGGTTTGCATGAGAATTTTTAAAATTTGAGATAAATGGCATCATTGTGACTTTATGCTTTGTGTGGTTCTGTATAAAAACGTCATAGAAATGCATGCTTTTGCACTGAGATTCTGTGCAATGGATGTCATAATCTAACATCATATTAACAAGCTCTGACAGACTCTGTGTTGCCTCATGCTGTGGTCAGTCTGTATAAACACAGCTGCAAGGAAGTTTATGACAAAAGAGGATGTTAAAGTACCCTTACCGTAATGTTACACTTCATGAAAATATTTTGAATAGTTGAATATATAGCTTTGCCATCAATGGAAAAAATATTTATTTCATTTCATGATCTATTCATTTAATATATATAATTAGATATAATAAATTATATTCTTGTATAATAGATTTACTAATTTTATATTTGTTTATAAAATTAAAACTGTTTTTTTTATTTTTTTTAGGTCCGCCTTCTGTGTTGACATTGTGGAGCTGCAAACGGCTGTACCATCCGTGGGTTTTTGAGTTGACATCATCATATCTCTCCTAGTGACTGAATTACCCCCATAACAAAGCATGGAGGGGGCCGTGGTGAACAACCTCATAGACTTTGATTCGCCCCCAGAAGGGACAGTGCCCTCTGTTCTTGGACCTTCCAGAGGGGCGGACTTTTTCTCATCCGAGCCTCTCGTCCCTGAGCCTGCGAGTGACGCCACCATGGAGCCAATTCTACCAGAGCCCATGGCCCCCACACACACTTCCCACGGAGAAGAAGATAGTGATGCTACTGAATCTGCTGACAGTGAGAACGAGGGCGCAGAATCGCCATCGCACCCATCGAGCACACGGCGGTCCTCATCTTGCTCCAGTCACAGTACTGAGGACGCAGAGGAGACAGAGATACGCACATTCATGAAAACCTATGTTGCAAAGCTCTTCCATGGAAGGTACAGCTTAAAGGAATGCTTCATACCAAGAACACAAAGAGATTTATCACAGAATGTTCATGTTGCTCTTTTCATTATACAGTAACTATAGTGGCCAGTGGATATCAAACTACAGAAAGCACAAAAAAAGCACCATAAAAGTGCTTGTGTGCTATATTCTAAGTCAGGGGTTTTCAAACTTTATGATGCCAAGGACCCCCAAATATGATGAACCTTTATGAGGGACCCCCTTTCTAAAATCCATCTATTTTTATACATGAAAAGAAAAAACATTTAAACTAGATAAATAGTAAGTGTCACATTATAAATATAATATTGTTTCCCAACTTACATTGGCTATACTTAATGTTGGATGCATTTTCAATTAAAAATTATTTGTATAAGCAACTTTCACAATAAATGTATGCGAGCAGCTTACGTACTGCGTTAAGAAAACTGCCTTACAACCCCAGTGAGCGAGATAATGGGGACTATAGTGAGAAAAACTCACTAGAAAGGTACAAAGCAAACGTATACAATTCTGGAAAGTATGTATACAGCAAGAAAGGAGAGAAACCGTTAGAATATTCGGTAGACTTTATCCATTTTTGCTTTGACGTTTTATTCTCTGAAATTTTCTGGGGACCCCTTAGAACCCTCTGGAGGACCCCTGGGGGTCCTCGGACCCCAGTTTGAAAACCCCTGTTCTAAGTTATCTGAAGCCGTATGATAATTATGTGTGAGGAACAGTCCAAATGTTTTTATCTACTGAGAATTTCCGCCATAGCTCACAAATCTCATTCACACAAGATCAGACACAACAGCACTGATAAGACGCACTTAAATTTCAGTCTATTCCTCAGTCAAAGCTATTGTTTAGCTTTAGAAGGCTTAGAATACAGTGTTTGAATTACATAGACTGCTTTTATGGGGCTTTTTTTTGTCCTTGTTGGAGCTTGACAGCCAGTTGTCACAGTGTACTTTTGTTGTATTGAAAATCTACTTTTGTTCTCCACGGAAGTAAGGAAGTCACAGGTTTGGAAATACTTGAGGGCGAGTAAACAATGACAGAATTAAAATTTTTGGGTTGAACTATTCCCTTGAAGCAGGAAGAAACTTCACTGAATTATAGTCACATATTAACAGATGCATGTGTTTGCGTTTGTTCCTGTTTCAAGTACGCTCTCCCTTTGTCTTTCTCTTCCTGACACTACTGGTTCCTTTTATTATTTTTCCCTCTCTCAGGGAGGACTTTGATCAGGAGGAGAAGGCTCACTTTGGAGAGCTGTGCACTGGAGAGAACGGGAAAGGCAGGGAGTGGTTCTCCAAATATGTCAGTGCACAGGTATGAGAGGTGTACCACTGATCAATCATGAAAAAAACAGTCATTGCATGACTTCTTTTCAAATTTCATTTTTACATTTGTGATTGATGGTGATACATTTTGGGTGATGGTTTAGACCCGTTTCGCACATTCTGCACCATAAGTGTTATTATTATTATTAACTAAACCTAAAACTATTAAAAATAATTTTCAATAATTAAAATAAAGCTAAAATAAAATATAAATATTGTAGTGAAAAACTCAACTTAAACTTAAAGAAACTTACAAAAAATTAGGCAACTAACTGTGTAAGTGTAAGTTAATATAATAAAAAAATAATTAACTGAAACTAAGGGTCCCTTTATGCGACACCTTTTTCAACTAAAAACATGAAAAGGTTTTGGCCATTCATTGACACAACAATGGCATTTTGGGGGCCTGAAAATGCAAACTTGTGAGAACGGGTTTCAAAATGCATATTTTTGAAAATGATCCCATTATCATCTCCATGTAAACTATGATTTTGTGAAAACGATGATGTCATGCGCATGCATATTACGTGTTCAGTCTATCGGAGCATAGTGTTTCTTTACAAAGTGACATCACCAACTACTTTTGCAGATCCGTGTGAACAGCAAACGTTTTGACAACGTCATCTGTATATATATATTACTAAAATAACACAGTGTGTGTGAATGGTGCATATTAATTTCCGCGTCCCTATTTAACAGGTTACTGTGAGTGCCGTTGTGCAATGTCTCAAAAAACAGCACTAAAGAGCCTATTTTTGCTGTCATACTAAACATAAACGAAAACATGTTGCAAATGCACTGCAAACCTATTTAGCAACACACTTTTTTGCAGTTTAGGATTTTATGAAGCAACACAAAATAATGGTGTGAACTACACAATGTGTTGTTTGAGAAATGTGTAAAAATAATTTGACTACTTGGCAGTTAAAATGACCAAAACACAGTAGGGATGCACAACATACCGTTACCATATTTGGTTATCATTAGTCAATATTAAAGTTCATCTTTAATAACACTAAATATTTAATAAAACTGTTCAATGTAACTTTAGCAGACCTCAAATTAAATATCCATTTTTGTGATGCCTAAATTCATTTGCTGCTTTTAAAACCATTGGTTGTAGGATTTTTTATTTATTTTATAATTTTAATCATTTTAATAATTGCCCGTTTATTGGTTATCTGCCATTTTATTGGTTATCTGAAAATAAATATCGGCCATAATTTTTCTAAAATGCACATCTCTATAAATGTCAAGCACAGTCCATATAGACTCATATAGACTTTCTCTTTCTGAAAGATCAAGAAAACTCACGCAATGAAATACATATGCATAAACAAACACAGTTGTGATGATATCCGTGCGTTGTTTTTGCAGCGCTGCCACTCCAAATGTGTGAGCGAACAGACTTTCTACAGGCTGGTGCAGTCCTTCGCTGTTGTTTTGTTTGAGTAAGTACATCAGCGATAATATCTTGGGTTTATGTTTGACATTACATAGAAGCCACTCCAACCCTTCTGAGAGCTGCTTCACCAGTTTTCTGTAGAACTCCTGGTGAGTCAGTAGCTGTGGTCGAAATCTTCCCCTTTACATTATTGGTCACTATTAGGTCACTAACATAGTCGCCTTGAAGGAGTGAATTAAAACCAGTGAGTGAATTTGGACACTTGAGTGCGCCGGAAGGGCTGCCGCTTTTGCGTAGTTTGCGCTTGCTGCTTAATAATCATTTGAAACTTGGCAAACTGGCATCTCCATTAGTAATGAAAACATTTATCTTGACTCTGAAAAGGATTTCGTACCTGTATGATATTACATTGTACCCACATTGGACCAGTGGTAAAAATGGATGGATAGATGATTCAGCTGCGGCCGCCACCCTCACAGTGCATAATGGGTGTTTTCTAGCCGTTGAGTGTACATCACTTGTACACTAGTTATTGTGGTGCATTATGGGATTGAATGACAAATGGCTGTCCCCTCAAATAGTTCCTTATTTAAGGGTATAAGGGGCGATTTCGGACACCACAGTGTTTTTTTTGCATGTGTGTGACGCACATGTGACTCAGATTTTATTGATTGACAGATGTCACCAGGTGGATGATTATAGTCCAGCCAAACACCTCATGACCATGTGCTTCACATATTACTACATGGGTAAGAAAGTTCACCTTTAATATTAATCATACTGTGTGGAATGTAAGAATCTGAAAAGGAAACATCCAGACCTCCTCCGACTTCCTGTTACAGCGTATGACTCAGACTTTACTGGCACGGCGTCTTATTGTTTCTGCAAATTGAACAAGGCCATTTTAATGTGTTTTTTGATCTGGTATAAAAACTGTGGATGGGGGAAACATAGGTATACACTACAGTTCAAAACCAGTATTTGTTTGTTTGTTTTTAATGCTTTTATTCAGCAAGAATGCATTAAATGTATAATTTTACAAAATATTTTATTTCAAACAAAGGCTGTTCTTTTCTATTCATCAAAGAAACATGAAAAAAGGCTTCATAGGTTACATAAAAATATAAATATTAATAGTAATAAAAAATGTTTCTTGAGCATCAAATCAGCATATTAGAATGATTTCTGAAGGAACACGTGACCCTGAATGACTGCTGAAAATTCAGCTTTACCATTACAGAAATAAATTACATTTTAAAAGGTATAAAAAAACAAAACAGTTTTTCATTTTAAATTGTAATAATATTTCACAATATTACAGTTTTTACTCTATTTTTGATCAAATAAATGCAGCGTTAGTGAGCATTAGTCTTCTTTCAAAAAAATGTTTTTAAATCCTATCGACCCCAAAATTTTGAATAGTTGTTTGATTCGCTTAATTTGATTCACATAAAAAAATAATTCATAATTTTTCTTATTGAAAAAGTATACACAGATCTATTATATTCAGTATATTCAACACTAATATAGATTTGAATCCATGTCATGGATGTTGAGACTCATTTTGGAATCACATCATGACTCTTTAAATCGAAATCCAATCTTGTGGTGCCTAAAGAATCCTACTCGTAATATACGGGTACAATGAGTGTGACTGCCTTGTATGACTTCTCAATTAATTTCATTTTAATTTCTAATGAATATATGTGTTTGTGTGTGTGTGTGAGACAGGTAAGTCCCAGCTGTCTCCCACAGAGCTGTTGGAGAGGCCCAGTGGGGGGATCGACTCATACCTGCGCAGTGGAAAGGTCTGGCTCTCTGGGAAGAAGGATATCGCAGAGCGACTTCTCAAAAACACCTCCGCTAAGACTGACGTTAAAGGATTCTTTGGGGGTCTGGAGAGCAAACTGAGAGGACCCTTGGGCCGAAAGAACGAGTGAGTGATTTTCTGTCATTGCTATTAATAACACTTAATTAATGAAGCTTCTGCTGCTCACAAATTCATCATGTTCTGTCCTCCTCAGAGACGCAGATAGACCTGTTGATCCGAAGGCCAAAACTCCCGGTAAAGTAGTTCACCATGTACCCTCCCTGTGTTTTCAATCAGGTGTTCTCTAATTCCCTCTTCTCACCTGTGGTAACCTCTTATTGTGTCGTTACCAGTTTTAAGATATCTCACTTAGGGTTGTCTGTATTGTGGTTGTAAGACTTAGTAGTTAAGAATCTGGCACCAGTATGCTGTTCAGCAAGACGCCTAAACCACATGGAATTGTCTCTGTAGACATGTGTAGGTGTTTGAGTTATTAACTGTGCTTATCTCTGCTTGCGTACCCTGTAGTTTCTCCCCCTCTCTCCCTGGATAGAAAAGAAGAGGAGAAAATGTACCTGTACACACACCTGAAACAGCAGCCCATTTGGTAGGTCGTCAATAATCTTTCTTTCCCCGCAAAATTACTGAAATAAAAAGCTGAAATTGTGTCTAAAATGTATCCTTTCACATAATCAGCATTTTAAAGGAATATTCTTGTTATTTACAATCCATTGTTTATTGATTTTGTGGCATGCTGTCAGTGTTTACCAAAAATTAGTTTCAAACAACTGTTTGTTTCACACATATTCTTCAGAATCTAAGAATTTGCCAGAATCATAGATTACACCAGAATAAAAAAAAGAAAAAAAATGGATTTTGTATCATTTTATTATTAATCTTGTAAAATTACAGTAATTAGTAATTCTCTGTAATGTAAAATTATAACAATTGTATTCTCATTACAGTAAACCTGTAACGAGAACGTCGTGACGGTATTTATTTTTTTTAAATTGTGACTGCAATTTTTTTAAGGTTAGGTTAAAGGTTAGTCTGTTCTACTGTTCTACTGACTGACGTCATTTATGAAGGAAGTACCAGGATGTAGTCCAAGCCAGCCGTTCGCTGTAGGCTTTGAAAGGGAACTTCTGTTAAATAAAATATCTCGCTTGGCATTGAACTTTGAGCTTTATAATTTTACAGGTATTATTTATGCTCTAACAGCAACATTACACACTAACTAAAGCTTGAACAATGGGATCACGAAGAACGGGACCTTTAAATAAATTTTAATTTATGACATTTTAATATATTAAAATGTAATTTATTCAGCATAATTTCTCCATTCTTCAGTGTCACATGATCTTTCAGAAATCCTTCTAATATGCTGATCTGGTGCTCAAGAAACATGCATTATTATTGTCAATGTCAAAAATAGTTGTGTTGCTTAATATTTTTTGTAGAAATTGTGATACAATTATTAAAATCAGCATCAAATAAATTTACTGCAACAAATAGGACTATAATATTAAAGTATTTAACAATTAAAATAATTAATTTCAGTTATGGGAATTGGACAGAGAAATACTTCTTTTAAAAAAAGAAAATAATCAAAGAATGTCGCATTACCACAGAAAATATTTAGCGTTTGTTAAACCAAACAGGAAAAGGAAAGGCGGGTTTAGGCACAATGTCAGATCATTTGTCACAGATGCTAATGTTGGTCTGCTTGTATCTGTATCTGTTTCTCTTTTTTTTTTTTTAAAGGCACACTTTGAGGTTTTGGAACGCAGCGTTTTTTGATGCTGTCCATTGTGAGAGAAATAAAAGATCCCCCACCACGAGGTGAGAGAGTGCAGGGTTTTTCAAAGTACACTCTGTAATTCGTATTACTCCTATAGAGTGTTTCTTTTCTCTGTCTCCTAATATATCGTGCTATTAAACAAAACAGACTTCGCACAGCACCAAACGCACATGTTAGATTGCGTGTTTGTTTAGACTGCATGTTTGTTTGTGTGTCTGGTAAAGCCAGAGGGAGAGACTGAGAGTTTACAGTGTGTTTGATAGATTGTTAGTGATGCTGAAATAAACTAGCTAGAAGTTTCAGCCGAGGTGCGTGACTGTGCCCGGTGCATATGACAGTGTTGCAGTGTATTTGTAGTGGAAATATCTGATGTCTGGATCCTGCAGCCTCTCTCTGTGCTCTTATGGTTTACTCTTCCACACTGCTCATCTGCTCATCATCCTCTCTTGTCTTTCTTTCTCTCTCTATGCATGTGACTTTAACCCTTTTTCTCCCTGTGCCTTGCTGCCTCGCGCAGGCGGACGGCTGAGGAAGAGAAAGATGAAAGGTCTGTCCTTCATTCCGTCTGCTGCCCTGGACACTGCTAGATGGGAAAGGCTAAGAAAAGGGAGAGGGGGGGAAGTTAGATCAGTTAGAATGAACTGAGAGTGAAAGATGAGCACAGAATGAATTGAGGGGAAAGTGAAGAGAGTTTAGGAAATGGATGATACACTGACAGAATTGGAACAGCATTTTGAATACGCACACTGGGCCTCATTCATGAAACACCAGCAGAACGAATTTGCGTGTAAATCGTTCGTAAACGATGTAAATTTGCGAAAATGTTCATATTTTCAAAATGTTAGTTAGCGAAAAAAGGGGGCGTGGTCTTGTTGCTGTCCCACGTGGAGAAGAGGACGTGTCGCGTGGAGAAAAGGAAAGAAATTTACACCTGCTCCCTTATCACGTGTAAATGGTGCGTAAAACATTTGAACTTGTTCTAATTTAGGCAAACTGATTACATTGCATTTTGATGCGATATGTACCATAATATTTCACGAGTTGAGTTTACTGTTCAACTTTGGGTAATATGCATAGACTGTACAAAAAATATCGGTAATATGCAGTGCTCGCCACTTTTTACCCGGCCGTCCAATCACAGTGGAGGGGCGGGACAAATACTACACCGATCAATCATCCCACTTTTACACCGACTGAACAACAATGGAGAAGTTAATATTGCTTTTTACTGCATTTTTATATTGAGTAATATTCTTAAAAAAGAGATACTAGTAACACATTATTGACATGGATATTCTTAGTAACCAAAATATCTTAGCTGGAAACACCGCACTTTCAAGCGCCACCAGCTGGCCGTTTTCAGAAGAGCACCAGGTGTTTTTTGGCTGGCTAAAAATGCTTTGGTGCTTGTTTGTTAGGCATATGGCCAATTAGTCTCTTTAGTGTAAATACTGGAGCCAAACCTGAGAAAGAAGTCCAGAAGATTCCACAGTGTTCCTAGACACGTAATTTGCAGTTGTAACTCATGGGCGGGGATTATGCTAATAGAGACAGGGTGCATTTAGGCCACGCCCACACCGGGGGAGAAACAATCCAACACTCTTCATTGGCTTTGCGTGAAGGGGCCTCCTTGTCATTTCTGACTTATAACAAAAAACAGAACAATGTCTGAAAGCTGATATGTGAAAATTGGTGTACAGCAAACAAGCTAAGTTTTTATAAGCTGTCGACCCAAAAAAGCGTTTAAGGCAAAAGTGGACACAGGCAATAAGACGTGAAGCATCAGCAGGAAGAATGGGTACATTTTGGGATCCTGACACTCAGTATGCCTACGTGTGCAGTAAACATTTTGTCACTGTTAAAGGTCCCGTTCTTTGTGATCCCATTGTTCAAACTTTAGTTAGTGTGTAATGTTGCTGTTAGAGCATAAATAATACCTGTAAAATTATAAAGCTCAAAGTTCAATGCCAAGCGAGATATTTTATTTAACAGAAGTTCCCTTTCAAAGCCTACAGCGAACGGCCGGTTTGGACTACATCCTGGTACTTCCTTCATTAATTACGTCAGTCAGTAGAACAGACTAACCTCCGCCCACAAGAATACGCGAAAAAAGGGGGCGTGGTCTTGTTGCTGTCCCACGTGGAGAAGAGGAAGTGTCGCGTGGAGAAAAGGAATTGTTGCGTTTGACTGTGTTTGTCACCATGTCGTCGAGACGCTGTTATTTTCATCCCGGAGTCAAATCACCTTTGTTTGGCTTTCCCAGGGACGCTGTAGAGATCATTAAGCGCATACATCTCCCGTTAAGAGGCGTGACCTTTCCGTGCAAGTTACGTGCGCTAAGCTGCTGTCGAATCACAACACAGGAACCGTGCCACGTTCGCTAAGCTTCTGTCGAATCACAACACAGGAACCGTGCCACGTTTGCTAAGATGCGGTCAAATCACAACACGGGAACCGCTGGCACAATCAGAACTCGTTACGTATTTCTGAAGGAGGGACTTCATAGAACAAGGAACTCATCAACCCGTTTTTAGGAGAGGGAAAACAGCGGTATACAGATAAGTAAATTGTGTTAAAAATACTGTTTTTTTTTTTACACACGAAACATGAACACACAGATATTGCACACTGTAAACACAATCAAAGCTTCAAAAACCCTAACCCTAACGAAGAACGGGACCTTTAAGTCAAATACCCAAATGTCAGTTTTTTTTATATTCCCTGTCGCTGATTTTGTTCCCCTCTAGTGGGTGTAGTTCTCAGTGTAATATAACATGTCACGTCCCAAATGCCTGTATCCACTTTTGCGTCCTTAAACGCTTGTTTTTTGGGGTTAACAGCTTATAAAAACTTCTGAATTTGCTCATATAACTGTATTTGCGAAAGTGTCATGAATTAGGCTCACTGTGTGCAAGGTTCTCACAACCAAAACTTTGAAATATAAGAGAATGTTGGTGATTTCCAGACCTAAAAAATGAATATAATGATAAAATCTCAAAGCACAAATGTATATTTATTTATTATACACTTCCGTTTAAAGTTTGGTCTGTACTTTTTGTTAAATGTTTTTGAAATGTTTTCTATTATGCTCACCAAGGCTCAAAAATACAGTCAAATATTATTACAATTTAAAACAATTGTTTTCTATTTAATATATTTTAAAATGTAATTCATCCCTGGGATGGCAAAGCTGTATTTTCAGCATCATTACTCCAGTCTTCAGTGTCACATGATCCTTCAGAAATTATTCTAATATGCTGATTTATTGCTCAAAAAACATTTCTTATTATTATCAATGTTGAAAACAGTTGTGCTGCTTAATTTCTGTGGAAACCAAATCAATTTTATTTGAAAATATAAATATTTTTTGTTGATGTATAACTGTACTTTAACTTCAGATCAATTTAATGAGCTTTTGCTGAATAAAACAATTTCTGTAAAATAATCTTACTGCCCTCAAACTTTTGAACGGTAGTGTAAATAAAATTCTATATGATAAATATATTTTTTTATAGTTATGCTCCACTAGAAATGTCATTCTTATCACAAATGACTGGAAAATGAATGGAAATTCATTGGTCAAGTGAAATGCTACAGCTGACTGCCCACTAACCCTTATTCTGAAATGTTTGTTGGATTTTGCATGAGCACCAATGTATGGCTAATACACATTTGTCCTTTTGTATGATCGTTTTTATCCAGTCAGGAAGCTGTGCAACATTCTGATAACATTTTCATCAGTACTCAAAGGAAATTTCACAGTGTTTGAGGTCCGCCAAAAAAGTACTGACTCATGTCACATTGTCCTTTTTATTACGTTGTCTACATTGCACAACTTTGCTCTCAAAGACACAGTGGACCTTATCAATACTAAAATACTTCTGGATTGTAACAAAAAAATTAGTGTCATATCTGTTCTGACAAACATTGATAAACTATACACTTACTAAGTTAGTATAGTAAAATAAATAGACTCTTTTTAAACAGGAAGAGAGAATGCTTTTTTGTTGTTGATTTCAAAAGCCTTGCATCCAATCAAACAGTATTTTGGCATGGTATATCAACTTCATCTGGCCAGCATGGACAGGTTGCATGACATGCCCTCATTATCGAACACAATAATATTAATAGATTTCAGTGTTTAACCAGGGACATTTTTGTTTACTTTTGAATGGTAAACAATTTTGGGACTGTTTTGGGGTCACCATTTGATCTGTGTCCTGGAACCAGTTGAGAATCGCTCATTCGCTCTATGACTTTTCCTCTTTGACACTGCATTATTTTCTGTATCATTGCATGCATTCAGAGTGTGTTGTCTTCCTAGTGCCTATTCATTGCAATGTCAATTGCTAACCGCTTGAATTGTTAGGAGTGTTTGCTAAGAGAATTATCACTATTACTAGTGCTCATACTTGCTGTTAGGGGTTTGTTCAGATCCCCAGCCGTAGGTATTAAACTTTGGCATGTATTTCGTCTCACACTGTTTGTGCTACTGACATAAATGATTCCTCAAATCATTTGGCTTGTTGAAGGGAGGTGTGCTATTATAAGTGTTCAGATTTAAGATTTTCACCTGGCAGGCTGAAATTTTTTTTTTTTACATTTATTTTTAGTAAAGGAACATAGGGAAAAAAATGTGTATTTGTTTGTTTGCCTGAGATCTTTTTCTTGGTTGTGAGCTGAATGCTGTGGTTCTGTATTGCTCATATGCTTTTTATTATTTAAATTATTGTCGTTTTTGTTTTGATTCTTTAGGAATCATGGCTACAGCTGACTGCTCACTAACCCTTATTCTGAAATGTTTGTTGGATTTTGCATGAGCACCAATGTATGGCTAATACACATTTGTCCTTTTGTATGATCGTTTTTATACTTATTTAACTCTCTAACCACAGTATTCATTGTAATGTGTTTAAATTGTTTCTGAGTGACTTTCTACATTATTATTGATGGTCTCTCATGCTTACAAGGGATGGTTCGCCCAAAAATGAAAATTACCCCATGATTTACCCACCCTCAAGCCGTCCTAGGTGTGTATGACATTATTCTTTTTAGACGAATACAATTGTAGTTATATTAAAATATGTCCTGGCTCTTCCAAGCTTTATAATGGCGTCCATATTTTTTTTTTACAGTCTATTGGCTGCCATTCTGAAAGAATAAATTCCTTTGTGAGAGACTATGAACTTTGTAACTTTGCAGTTCGTATACAAGCACAAACAGATACATTACACTAAAGGAAGCATCCTTATCATGTTTCAATCTATTCCACATAATTCAGCACATCAAAATAAGTGCAGACACTAAATTAAAAATAATTTTGGGTCAACGGCCAGCTGGTGGCCCTTAATTATGCAGAACTTTAAGGCTTTTTATAATGTAAACGAATGAGTTATAAAAAAAAATTTGCCCCCCTCACAGTTGTCATGAAGGGCCAAATTAGTTGTATAGACCAAAACCACAATTTGTACCAGGCTGTAAACATGTGTTTTTCTGCTGTAAAGTTGGGCATTTTAACATGGGGCTCAATGAGATTCTGCTCCCTTCTGGAGCCTGTGACCCTAGTGGCCAGTCGATGAATTGCAGTTTAAGTCACTTCCATATTGGCTTCAAGAGAAACTGGGGAGGATGGCTCAAAAAAGTTGATCCATCAGTGGCAGCCCAAAAAAGTTGATCCATCCATTATAAAAGTAATCCACATGGCTCCGGGGGTTAATAAAGGCCTTCTGAAGCGAATCGATGGTTTTTGTAAAAATAAATATCCATATTTAACATGTTCTTCCGGCAGAACGCATTCCGTATTCAACTTGTAAAAAAAGCGTAACAATGACGTCAGACGTAGCATAAGCGTTTTGAACTGCGAGAGGTGTTGCACTTTCTGTGCAAGTTAAATACGGAATGCAGTCCGCCGGAAGCTAGATATTTTACTTTATAAAGTTTAAAATATGGATATTTTTCTTACACAAACCCATCGATTTGCTTCAGAAGGCCTTTATTAACCCACCGGAGCCGCGTGGTTTACTTTTATATTGGAGGGATGCACTTTTTTGGGCTTCAAATTTTGGGCTCCCATTTACTGGACATTTTTTAATATAACTCCGATTGTCAAGTCAACTTTTATTTATATAGCGCTTTTAACAATGCAGATTGTTTCAAAGCAGCTTCACAGTGTTAAACAGGAAAATAATGCAACAGAATTTTATTAGCTCCGGAGAAAATGGTGATGTCATCAGTTCATTTCAGTTATCATACAGTGACAATGTGGGCTTTAGATCAGTAATTAGATCAGTAATTTAGTTTATATGGTTAATTTAGTTTAATAATTAGATTTATTTGGATAGTTAGTTGAAAAATGTATTGTCAACGATTGTGTTCGCCTGAAAGAAAAATGTCATATACACCTAGGATGGCTTGAGGGTGTGTAAAGGGTCCTGCACACTGTGCGATTTTTCTAAATCCTCTGCGAATGTGCTTGTCAGACTGTACGAACATGATCCCCGATGTAATGCATGTCACACTGTAGGATCTCAGTTGTCATTATGTCAGACTGTACGGAAAACGGACGCAAGCAAGAGACTCGTACGGACTGAGTTTTACGTCATCAATCCGTGCCGATTTCACAGACACAATGGTAGCTTTCAGCAAACAACAAAAACAAGTGGTGGCATTTTTCATTCACCTGACTCTTTTCGACATGTTCCCTGTTGTGAAATGCGTCATCAGGTTCTGCGCTCCTATTGGTTTTTGATTTGACGGTCGTCCTAGGAGAAGTCACACTGCAGGATTGCGCCTCAAATCTTCTGACGCTGCCAGAATTTTGTCCGAGGTAAAATTTGATCGCAACGGTCATTAATCGGTTGTCGTGGCACATGTCAAACTAAGGATCAAAGACTTCAGATTTTAGCCTAGGATCAGAGAAATCTTTTAGGATTTCAAAATTTGTCTCAGACGGCCAAATCGCACCGTGTGCACCCGACTTCAATCATGGGATAATTTTCACTTTGGGGTGAACTAACCCTTTAATGAGAGTCAGTGACCTCTGACCTTGACCTCCATATTTTTGTACCTTTTTAGAGAAAAGTGGTGTCATATGACCCAGGAAGAGAAAGATGATAGCTCCAGATTTAACGAGAATATCACCTTCGGTCAACTGGGGTGAGTCTCATGGCATTTGTCTCATTTTATACAATATTGACAAAAACAATGATCACTGCATGTTTATGTTTCAGACATTGTTTTCATGTTCACATGCTCAAATATATTTGTTCTGTTTGTCTAGGACATTCACTCATAACATGGTGGCATTTGGACTGAGCAAGAAACTTTGCAATGACTTCCTGAAGAAGCAGGCAGTCATTGGAAATCTGAATGAAGGTAGTGTAATTTTCCACATTTGAAAAAAAAAAAAACATAATTACAGTACTGTTCAAACATTTGGGGTGAGTATTTTTTATGTTTTAAAGGATGCCTCTTATGCTCACCAAGGCTGTATTAATTGATCAAAAATACAGTAAAAACTGTAATATTGTGAAATATTAGTACGATTTAAAATAATGTTTATTATTTCAAATATATTTTAAAATGTAATTTATTCCTGGGATGGCAAAGCTGAATTTTCAGCATCATTACTCCAGTCTTAAGTGTCACTTGATCCTTCAGAAATCATTCTAATATGCTGATTTGGTGCTCAAGTAACATTTTTTATTATTATCAATTGTTGTGCTGCTTAATATTTTTGTGTAATTAGAAAGTTCAAAAGACAATAATTTATTTAGAATAGAAACATTTTGTAACATTATAAATGTATTTACTGTCACAACTGAATGCATCACTGCTGAAAGTATTAAAGTAAAATTCTTGACCCCAAACTTTTGAATGGTAGTGTATGTATTAATATGATTCACACTTTTTATTATCCTCTTTCAGAGCAATACAAGCTGCTGTGTGATCACATTGAGCAGATGGCTGCTGAGTGAATATCCAAAATCATCTAAACTCTACCATCTACATCAGCACATCCATTTGATCTCTAATAAGCAGTATTCCACAAATGCCAACACATACAGAAATCATGCAGCTAAAATGGTTGGCATAGATCAGCCAAATCCCAAGATGCTTCAGGGTTCAGCTGCGGTGTGGGAACGGTTCATTTTTGTTGAAACTGCAACAATGTGACAAAACAGGCTCATATACTGGAATAGCAATATGGCTCACCGTTTTCAAGCATCATAAGACACAGTATCTGTCATTATATATTATATGGAATTAATTTTGTGTGACCCAGTCAGTTCAAATATTCCCTTAGTTTCTTCCCTTAAAAGCTATAGTACTAAAAGTGTCCTTTGAGCAGGTTCAATGACAAATAACGAACAAAAATGACAGACTAACAATATCAGTATTTCAATACAACAAAAACGTTTTAATATATCAATATTACAATTCTCTACTGGGCCTGTCGTATGTTCCCATCTATTGCATTTCTCTGGTTTTGTGTTCTTCCTGTATGGATAAATTGAGTATTAATAGTGTTTGTGACTACATGGACACTGGAACTATGTCTCTTCCCCTGTTTAAAGTGCCTTTAGTCCTTTATTAAACAGTGATCTTCCCAATTTAGATCGATCAAGCCTGTGTCAGCATGCAGTTATCTTCCCATGGCTCTCTGGGTTAGCACTCGTAAGTTTGTGCACCCTGCCAGTAGATGTTTTAGTGTTGTGTGGATAATGCTTGTGTTTTGTATTAGAGACATTTAAAGAAAAGTATCATGCTGTAGCTGTTTGGGTGTCGTACAGTGTTGTGTCTTTAACGCATGGTATGCATGCATATGTTGTTCCATCTACTTTCACTGTTGTGCAATTACATTTCAAGCCAATAGAGGGCAATCATAACCCTCCGCTTCGACTGTAGATCAGTGAAGGTGAATGTCAACCACTGAGTGGGGTCTTCAAGAGCTTGTATTGAATCAAATGTCCTCAATGTGAGGAACAAAGAAAAGCTAATATATTTTGTTTGTAAACATGTTGTTTTGTTAACAGAATAATGAGGAACGGGCTGGTTTCAAGGGATCGTCAGAATGTTGGGGATTTATTTATTTGATGTCTGTATGTGTTGTAGGCCTACATGGGCGCATGGTTGTATCAGGAATTTGATTTGGTCTAATCTTTGAGTCTCTCAGATGACGTTAATATCGTGCTGTCTATGTAAATGAATGTTCATAGTAAGCTCTGTCGTCTGCATTGTAATTTTCCCAAGTGCCCTGAATTTCCTATTGAAACGTACCTGGAAAGCGACGAGAAGTTTTGTCCTGTTTATTAAAAAAAAAAAAAAAAAAAACTTTCTTGTCCTCTTTCTATCCTTTTGAGTCATTCCAAAAAGTATGAAAGCCTCTTTAACAGAAATACAAGCCATGAATTGAATTAAATGATAATAATTAAACCGATATTCACAATAAAACGTGTATTGTATGAAACATTTTGATCAGAGAAAGAAATTAAGAAACGTCTTGAATTGCCTGTTTTAAATGTGGGAAGTTATATATATATATATATATATATATATATATATATATATATATATATATATATATATATATATATATATATATATATATATATATATATATATATATATATCAAATTCACTTCACTTGATATTGTGCTTAGAATATTTTATCCCGCTTCTATAGACATACACTATAAAGCAACCAAGTTTGGGGTTAGTAAGGGAAAAAAGTATTTTATTCTCATCCTGGCTGTATTAAAAATACAGTAAAAGCAGTAATATTGTGAAATATTATTACAATTTAAAATACTTACAAAAAAAAGTATATATATATATATAATTAAAATGTAATTTGTTCCTCTGATGGCAAAGCTGAATTTTCAGCATCTCTACTTTTAAATGATCACATGATCCTTCAGAAATAGTTCTAATATTCCGATTTGGTGCTCAAGAAACATTTATCATCAATGTTGAAAACAGTTGTGCTGCTTAATATTTTTGTGGAAACCATTAGCATTTTTTTCAGGATTCTATAATGAATAAAAGTTCAACGGAACAGCATTTATGTGCATTTATTTTAATGCAAAGCATTCTAGCTGAATAAAAGTATTAATTTATTTAAAAAAGATATGCACATACCAGCCAGGAGTATTTTCAGTAGCATTATGCCATAATATAGAATAATAAAATGGTACACTTTTTAGGCTGGAGAGGGGGGATCTTATAAGATCATGCTCTGCCTGATAACGTGTTGCTGAGTGTGTCCGTGCAGATTCAGCTCAATGTGGGAGTGTTTAAGGCTCCCCAGTGAAGAAAACTGGCAAATGGCTGCCACGGCTGGCTGTGTGTATAAATAAACAGCCGTCACACTGGCCTGCACTGATTGGACACACAGTAATGAGCTGTGAAAGGCCAAGCACTGGTGTCACACACTGAGAGCTCTACTGCTAATTAATCCCAGACCCCATCAAACAATATAAACTCTCCTTATCTTCAACAGTTAGTGATTGATCACATCCTTCTTCACTTTCTTACTTCCTTTCTTCTTTAATTTTCATGGTCTTTCTTTGACATTTTTTGTTGTTGTCAGGAAATGGTGCATTTGTGCCAGAAATCTCTTTCTTTTTCTAATTAATTACAATTTATATGCGACATGGTGATTTTCTGCACTTTCATTTCCCATTGACTTCCATTACATGGACAAAAAAATTATTTATTTTATTCGTCCTTGATTTAACCAGAAAATAAACTATTTTTAAAGGGATAGTTCACAGCACAATTCTGTCATAATTTTGTCTCACCTTCATGTTGTTGCAAACCTGTATGAATTTCTTTTTTCTGTTGAAGACAAAATAAAATATTTTTAAAGAATGTCGGATGGCACCCATTGACTTCCATAGTAGGAAAAACAAATGCTATGGAAGTCAATGGGTACCATCAATCTGGTTACAAACCTTCTGGTAACATGGGGATTAGTAAATGACAAAATGTTCCTTGTTTGGGGGGGAACAGAATATGTTGGAAAATGTATTTGCATTGATAATGCATTGATATTGCATTGATATTGATATTCATCTACAAATGTATTTTGGGTCTATTGCCATCATATCTTTATTATACAGTTCACAATGATGAGTTCTGAAATTACAATTTGTTTTAAACCTGAGTGCACCAGGATACATTTAAAAGGAACATAAAAGTTTGGTAAATGCTGATTTGTTGAATTTGAGAAAAACATGACTTTGGTTTTATTTGCATTTAAAGTCAAATTCAAGCAACAAAGCCTTTGTTGCACATCATTGGAAGCAGACTGTAATAAAGACAGCTTGATTGGGTGCATTACAATTAATCACTGTGTCAGCAACATAAAAATGAAAACTAGCATGTTAAAACCGAGATAATTAATATAGATAATAAAAAGTAGACAGCCCAGAACAGACCCCTGAGGAACACCCCTCGTAATCTGGAAATGTGCGGATGAGTGACCTTCCATTAGCACGCCATTGTGTCCAATCCATTAAATCATTTTAATAAAGTGTTATTAGACAACCAATGAGAATTGAAACGGTTTGGTTATCAGAATTCCTCAAAATATCGTCTTTTGTGTTCAACAGAAGAAAGAAAGTCATACAGGAACGACATGACATGAGTATAAATGATGACAGAATTTTCCTAAAAATGAAGGGCACGTTCACACCAAGGACAAGAACTATAACAATAACTATAAGTGAATGGTCCTTTAGGGGCTTGTGTTTTCCAACCTCAGGCTAAAAGTACCAGGGCAGGGCTATAACCTCCATAGAATGTCAATATTCAGATTAATAATTAATAATGTGATTAGAAATATCACTATTACTCCCTCACTGTAAAAAAAGAAAAGAAAAAGTTACATTTTTAATTACAATCAACTTGGATGTTTAAGTAATTTCAACTTAAATTACATTAAACTGACTTTAAAAAACAAGTTTAAAAAAATAGAATCTTGTATAACTTATAAAAAAAGTTGAAAATGTTGAAAAGTTAAAAGCAATGTAAAAACCTATGTTGTCAAAACTTATTGATCATATATATGGCTAGCCTTACCAAGTTATTTATTTTATTTTTTGATTCTTTATTTATTAGACATTTTACATTTTTAACTATTTACAACAAAGCCCAATATCCGCCCACAATCATAAGATATATAAATAAGACTTACATTTACGCATTTGGCAGACGCGTTTATCCAAAGCGACTTACAGTGCCCTTATTACAGGGACAATCCCCCTGGAGCAACATGGAGTAAAGTGCCTTGCTCAAGGACACACTGGTGGTGACCGCTGGGATCGAACCACCAACTTTCTGCGTATCAGTTCCATGGTTTAACCCACTGGACCACGATCTAACATTGCTTGACTTAAAGTTAAAATAGATAAATAAATTTAGAAAAATAAGTAAATAAATGACAGACAAATAAACTAAAAAAAAAAAAAAAAAGACCAAAACAATCAAAGGATATCAAGTACATCTCAAGATTTTAACATTTTTGGTAGAATCTTAATAAGGTCCAACCAAAATTCTATTGCACTGTGTACTTTAGCTGTGGTACACTCCAAAAGGGTAATGTCCAGCAAATAGGACATCCAAGTAGACATAGCTGGGGTAGATGGTTCCAACCAAAGTTTCAGGATAACCTTTTTAGCAGCAGTAAGGGCAGCGGACAGTATCTTCTCTTGATTGACAGACAGTGATAACAAAGAATCATCCAGCAAGAGAAAAAACAACGGGTCCCTTTGGATCTGGGTCCTCAGAAGATCTGACAATAAGTCCTGGACCGAAGACCAGAACTGCTCAATTCGAGGACAGTCCCAGAACATATGCACACATGTACCAGGACTTGCACTTCTACACAGATGACAAAAAGGATCATCATTTGGAGGTAGCCGTAGCAAAACAATTACCCCATCTGGAAGGACTTTAGCCCATTATCATTGTACAGATCTTTTAGGGAATAAATACCATATTTGAATAGACAACCGAGCACAAAATCTGGTAGTATCACTTAATTTTGGTGTGAAATATATTATAGTAGAAAATATTATAATATTAATATTGAAGTATGAATTACCCATGATATTTCTTCTTTAAAAATGTGTTTTGTGCCAACCCTGTAACCCTTGTTTTAAGGGGCATGAAGATCCTGCGAGGGGGGTGTAAAATGGGACACAAATGGCTCTGTTTTCTGACAATAAATCCTATGTTTATCCTTAATATCTCCGTCTACCCATTTTCAAACACAGAACCCAAACACACATATACATCCTCTCATGCATCTCTGTTTAAATCCCTTTCTGTGTTAGTGTGTCTGTGTGATGTTTGGCTGGCCGGCTACAGACAGTTTGCTGCAGTCGGTCAGTTGGAGTGGACCCTCTGAGGCCAGTGCACTGTTCAAACTCTCTTTGGGAGGCTAAACTGGAGTCAAGTTTCTCTCCGTAGGTTAAGTGTGAACCAGACAGCCGGGTGGTCTGTGACAAGGGCCACAAACCCACACTAATGGGTCTTGGGAGCTTTCACAGACACGTACACACAACTGTAAAGGTATGTGTAGACATGCATAGACACTTTCATTCAGACATTTGGCTGGCACATCTGGCCCTTAGAACTTGAAACGGTTGTTTTGAGGATGGCTTATGTTGCTTAAAAAGATCCCTCATTATAAGAAGTGTGTGTAACACATGTAGGTCTTCATGATAATCCCACCAGCAGATAGTATGGCAGATGTAATGACCTTTATGAGTCTGCTGTCTTAGATAGAGTTACACAGTACTACATTTGTGATACTATTAACTGAGGATATCAAGTTAAATGTACTTTATAAGTAATCCAAATAAGTTGAATGATCTCATCTCCTTTAGTTGTTGTAATTGTATATCATAATGATCTTGGTCATGTACAGTGGGTCCAAAAGGCTGAGACCACTAGTGAAATTGATTATGTTTTGCATACCAGTTAGATCATCAAACTTGAGTCTAAAGAGAAATGTATATTCATTTTATGAATTTCGCGATAATCACCAGCCGACTGCACGTTACATGCCCGGCAAACACAGAACGTTCCCCTAATGTTAGTATTTGGTTCCTGTTTGGTTATTTTTTGAGAACCAAATAACAACTTTCTAGGTATATTCTTTTTAGGTTTTATACTTTGCAACCATAAAATAACATTCCCAGAACATTGCAGGGAGGTTATTTTTAAATAGACTATCCTAAAAAATAACTTACAGAACATTCCCTAATGGTTATTTTTGGTTATTATTTTGCAACCATAAAATAACGTTCCTATAGAACATTGCAGGGTAGTTGTTTTTAACTTTTTAAATGTGAAAAACACAGAAATAATGCATTCTTGGGTTTGTTTCTATCTTCATTTATAGGGAAAATAAATGTTTTGCTGGCTGACTGATTAACATTCATTTATCTATGTCTTTATTGAATAATTACTGATAATTAATATAGATATGAGAGTAAATATTATTTCGGAGACATTTGACACACCTAATTGAAGAAAACAAGATATGGTTTGTATAATACTGAGGACTTCATACAGCCATCTACCATACTGGGCCGCTGGATGATTTGATTGATTATTATTGATGTACAGCGGGGTAATGATGGTAAATATGTTAGGGGAACGTTCTGGTAACGTTAGAATAACATTCTACAAACCAAAAACTAAGGTTTAGGGTTAGGTTCTAATTCCGTTACAAAACCTTTCCTGGCTAACCAAAACAAACCTTAGAAAAGAACGTTCTGGGAACCAAAAACCAACATTCTGTTAGCTTAATTGGTGTCTACTCACCAAATAAATAAATACGTGGATATGAAATATTCTATAGAGTTGAAATTATTTTACAATCTTACCTGTATGTTATCTTTAAAGTCACCATGAAAAGAATTTTGCTGTCTTTTTTCCATATTGTGATGTAGGCGGCTTCACGAACAAGAAAAATTTAGGACGGGACTTTCATTACAACGTAACAATCGGTCTAGCAACAAGACAAACACTGCAACAGTAATACACTAATATTAATACTTAAATAGATCTTGTTTATATGAAACAAGAGAGGGTGGTTGAGCGGTCATCGTTACTTACAGTGGGGCAAAAAAGTATTTAGTCAGCCACCAATTGTGCAAGTTCTACCACTTAAAAAGATGAGAGAGGCCTGTCATTTTCATCATACACTCTCAGAAAAAAAGGTACAGTGCTGTCACTGGGGTGGTACCCTAAGGTACAAAAGTGAAAAGGAACATCTTTATACCTTACTCACCCCTAAATGGTACATATTATTACCTTAAAAGGTACATATCAGTACTTTAAGAGTGCATATTAGTACCTTAAAGGTACATATTAGTACCTTTTCGGTTTTGTACCTAAGGGTACCGCCCCAGTGACAGCACTGTACCTTTTTTTCTGACAGTGTAGGTACACTTCAACTATGAGAGACAGAATGAGAAAAAAAATCCAGAAAATCACATTGTCTGATTTTTAAAGAATTTATTTGCAAATTATGGTGGAAAATAGGTATTTGGTCACCTATGAAAAAAGCAAGATTTTTGGCTCTCACAGACCTGTAACTTCTTCTTTAAGAGGCTCCTCTGTCCTCCACTCATTACCTGTATTAATGACACCTGTTTGAACTCGTTATCAGTATAAAAGACACTGGTCCACAACTTCAAACAGTCAGACTCCAAACTCCACTATGGCCAAGACCAAAGAGCTGTCAAAGGACACCAGAAACAAAATTGTAGACCTGCACCAGGTTGGGAAGACTGAATCTGCAATAGGTAAGCAGCTTGGTGTGAAGAAATCAACTGTGGGAGCAATTATTAGAAAATGGAAGACATGCAAGACCACTGATAATCTCCCTCAATCTGGGGCTCCACGCAAGATCTGTCACATGCCTGTCCTGTCTTGTGTAGCACATGTGGTGGTTTGTTATTTTCCTGTCTCTGTCTAGTTCCCACCCCCCTTGTTATCGGTTTAATTTGCCCCACCTGTGTTCCCTCATTACCTGCCTCATTTGTCCCCTTCATAAGTTGCTTTGTGTTTGCAGTCGGTGTGGTATCGTTGTTCTATGTTACGTCTCCCGTTCCCTGTGTTCCTGGTATTTATGTTTCAAGTTGGTTTTCTGTTATTTTATGTTGGATTATTTCCCCCCTCCTCGTGGGTTTTTGTTTTGTGTTTATGTTTTATTTTGTTAATAAAACCTTTTTCCTGCACTTGAGTCCTCGCACCAGTTTCCTTTGTCTGTGACGTGACAGAACGATACCACCATCAGAGGACATCAGCAGGATGAGTGGAAGCCCGGCCCATCCTCGGGGTCTGACTACACTCCGCCAAAGGGGAATGGACGTACAGGCATTCACCCAGAGGTTCTGGGAAAGGGCAGAGGGGCTTAATTGCCTTGATGTGGGCCTCAAGGACATTTTGAATCTTTGCCTGGATTACCCTCTTCCGCAGTGGGAGATGGAGTTGGTGAGCCACTTGAACTTTTGGAACATTTCTAATTATCTATACCACCACAAGAATAAGAGGGTCCCAGTTCCGGTTGTCCCTGCTCCAGTTGTGCCGGTGGTCCCAGTTCTGGTGGATCGTGTTCCGGTGGATCGTGTTCCGGTGGTCCCTGTTCCAGTTGTCCCAGTTCCGGTGGTCCCTGCTCGGTCCGCGCCGTCCCGGCACCATGCTCTGTCCGAGGCACCCAGGCGCCCTGCTCTGACCGCGCCGCCCAGGCGCCCTGCTCCCAGGCGCCCTGCTCTGACCGCGCCGGCCTGGCGCCCTGAACTCCGCGGGCCGGCCTGGGGCCCTGAACCCCCTGCGGGCCGGCCTGGCCGCCTGAACTCCACGGGCCGCCCTGGCCGCCTAAACTTCCCTGGTCTGTTTCCCCCTTCCCTCCCCTCCCCTCCCTGGTCTGTTTCCCCCGTCCCACCCTGGTCTGCCCCTCCAGTCCCGTCCTGGTCTGTCCCTCCCGTCCCGCACTGGTCTGTCCCTCTCGTCCCGCACTGGTCTGTCCCGCCCTGGACTGTCCCTCCCGTCTCGCCCCTCCTGTCCTACCCTGGTCTGTCCCTCCCGACCCGCTTCGGTCTGTCCTGCCTTGGTCTGTCCCTCCTGCTCTGGTCTGTCCCCCCCGCCCCGCCCTGGTCTGTCCCGCCTCGTTCTTGTGGAGCATCTGGAAGCTGATCCTTAAGGAGGGGGTAATGTCACATGCCTGTCCTGTCTTGTGTAGCACATGTGGTGGTTTGTTATTTTCCTGTCTCTGTCTAGTTCCCACCAAGTTTTTTTTGTGGTCATGAAAATTTAACATTAATAAAATAAATAAAGCCACAATGTGTCACATTTGTTACATAACATTTTTATTCAAAAATATTATTTGCTCTGCTAGCGGACTTTTTTTTTTTTTTTTTTTTTACATATAATTTCTCCAGAGAGAACATTCAAAATGTTTAATCAAAATAAAGACAAAATAAAATGGCGGCGGCAGCCCCTCGCGGTCGACTACCGCCTACATACAACCACAAATAAACACAAAATGAAAATAAAAATCTGCAGCCCCTCACGGACGACTGCAGCGTACACATAACATAACTAAAAATAAAACACAACACAAAATCCAGGCCTGGTCCTCTCTCGTCCCTCACTGTCGTCGCTCCTCCTTTATACTCCCTCACTCCGCGAGAGCCGAGATCGCTGCGGCTCGCAGCTGTCGCTCATCCTCTCTGAGCGCCGCCTCGTCCCGTCCTCACGGTCCCTCAGCCTCGCTGCTCGCCACAAGAACTTTTTGGTAAAAACTCAACTTGTCGTGTTTGGAGGAGAAAGAATGCTGAGTTGCATCCAAAGAACACCATACCTACTGTGAAGCATGGGGGTGGAAACATCATGCTTTGGGGCTGTTTTTTCTGCAAAAGGTACCAGGACAACTGATCTGTGTAAAGGAAAGAATGAATGGGGCCATGTATCGTGAGATTTTGAGTAAAAACCTCCTTCCATCAGCAAGGGCATTGAAGATTAAACGTGGCTGGGTCTTTCAGCATGACAATGATCCCAAACACACCACCCAGGCAACGAAGGAGTGGCTTCGTAAGAAGCATTTCAAGATCCTGGAGTGGCCTAGCCAGTCTCCAGATCTCAACCCCATAGAAAATCTTTGGAGGGAGTTGACAATCACTGTTGCCCAGCGACAGCCCCAAAACATCACTGCTCTCAAGGAGATCTGCATGGAGGAATAGGCCAAACTACCAGCAACAGTGTGTAAAAACCTTGTGGAGACTTACAGAAAACGTTTTACCTCTGTCATTGCCAACAAAGGGTATATAACAAAGTATTGAGATTAACTTTTGTTACTGACCAAATACTTATGTTCCACCATAATTTGCAAATAAATTCTTTAAAAATCAGACAATGTGATTTTCAGGATTTTTTTTTTTTTCTCATTCTGTCTTTCATAGTTGAAGTGTACCTATGATGAAAATGACAGGCCTCTCTCATCTTTTTAAGTGGGAGAACTTGCACAATTGGTGGCTGACTAAATACTTTTTTGCCCCACTGTATTAGGACATAGACCTATCAGACCTAGATGTCGCAGTTTGTCAATTAGAATTGAGTATTCCTGGAAGCTATATAAATTATAAATGCTATAATCAAAAAGCTATATAAATGAATAAATATACATAATAAAAAACTGTAGAACTTGCAGTAAGCTAAATATTTTCGCATTAACAGGTTGGTGTAGTTTAGTGCCTCTTTGCCAATTGCAATAAATAAAGAATTGTTTGAAATCAACAGAAAATCCACTCAATTAGTCGAAAAATGCAGGTAAACATGGAAACACCAGAAAAACTGGAATGCTGGTCCTCAATAATGTAAACGTTTTAGTTTTGGTTTAATGGGAATGCACAAGGATAAGGGTGGGCTATTGCAAAAATCGAGATAAAACGTGTTCATTCAGCAGCTGTTAGTTAATTTAAATTCCTTGGTTTGAGTGAGCTAAACTGGAGGAAAACGACCATATCCAAGCCAGCTGGTGCATAACCCACTGAGATGATGGTTATATGTGTAATATTTAGTTTGGCCCATAGAACAACACTTGAGAGTTTATTTCTAAATGCCTCTTTGTTATTCCCTCAAAAATTGTATTTTCACGGTATGAGTCACATGAGTAATCATGTCAATTACTGTGCACGGCCATATGTGCGGGTGAGAGAGATATTTATTATGCTAACCTCCTATTACAGCTTCTCAGTCAGGCATCTGAAAAGATATGTAAACACACAATTATCAGTGAATATTTCATGACGTCATTCCCAATCAAAAAGCAAATTTTACATTTGATTCTAGAGCTGTGGGTGTCCATCTGTGTTTTTCATGTGTCCGTCGCTAATTTGGTTGATATGAGGATCACTCTTGCATCAACTGCAGTCTGTCTCACAAGGCTATGAGAACGCTTGCATTTAGTGTACTGCTCTGCTGAATCTCAGCTTTTAATGGCCATATGGAGGCATAAAAGGAAGTCAAATAAACATCTGATTGCTAAAATAAGCGTCAAACATTTACATGATGATATAAAAAGTGTTTGTGGTAAGACAGTTTATATGGAATGATAGGTAGTCTGGTTTACCTCAAGTCAAGGTTATTTGCATGTGGTGCGGATGTTGGTACTTGGCATGAAATGGGAGTGAGAAATATGTTTACCTCCCTAAACCCAATATAATTTTTTTGTTTTATATTTTTTTTTTACAAAGTCAGCAGTGTTTCATTTGACTGGTCTTATTTGCATTGTAATCACAGCATGTCCATTTAGAGGAGAACTGCCCCCCTGACTGAGCCCCGCTTTTTTTCTCCCCTACATTTATTTCACCTGTTTTGTATGTTATACGTAGTTTGGGTTCCTTGCCACCATCGTCTCTGGCTTGCTGGTTATAGGGACACTTAATATTTAGCGAGATTATTGATTCAGGGTTCCTACACATTTTCCATTTTAAAATCCCATACTTTTCCAGACTCAAATTTCCAAACCTCTCTGTAGATTTTCAGACAATATTTAACATAAATGGTTCATACAGCATTATTGTCAGCTTTATATTTGATATACAATACAGTCATCTGTAAATATTTTTCTTTTCTCAGGTTTTTTTTTCCATTGATTTTCTCAAAGTGACAAAATACAGAGCCTCTTAAAAATATACAGACTATTGCATGCACACGAGAAACTATTCACACATGCCCACTGGAATTCTTTGCATGCTTACGCATTACGATTTCTAGTTTTATAGGCTATTTATTTTACCTATTTCCTTTGTGCGTCACTGCCATCTTAGGAAGAAAACGAGAGCATGAATGCACATTAATTAATAGAGATCTATTTGCTCAAAATTTGGCTTTCCTTAGGGTAGTACCTCTAGTATCAAGGCCTAATGTCTAATTTAACGCATCCTCTGTGGTGGCGAAGAAACCATGACACGAAATGGACTGATGGCACAATATGGCTGTGTGGATTGTCCTATTGTCCAAGTTCAAGGGTCTATAAAAAAGACTGGACTTTAAAAAAGTGTTCAAAATGAGGCTTTCATTAGGGCAGTACATCATATTTTAAGGGCTTAGGTCTGCTTTAACGCATACTCTGTGGTGGCCAAGAAACCATACCACGAAATGGGCTGGTGGTGCAACAGGTGGCTCAGTGTGTACTGTCCTATATGCTAAGTTTAATGGCTTTTGTGCGCACACGAAAGTTTGTATATTTTTCATTTTTTCAAAGGTTTTTTAGAGGTAATACAGGGCTAAGAATATCGTGAGAAGAAACCCAAAACGCTTATAACGTGCGTTTTTGCATAATGAAAAAGTACACATTGAATTCCTCAACAACTGCCATGAAAACACACTTCTTGTATGATACATTCATTTTCATCCAATTCTTCATTTTCTATTATAGAAAACTAAATAGGGCCAATAGTCTGGAAATGTAAATATTTTTCCATACCCTGCTTTCTTTTTTTCCATACTTTTCCAGACATGTAAATACCTCAAATCAAATTCCATACTTTTCCAAACTGCAACCCTGTTGAGATGACTAGACGGACACTATTAGATGAGAACTGAACTGAGCTGGATGAAGACGTCACTGTTTTCTGCAGAGATGCTATAGCTGAATTGAACTCATTTCATAATTGATGAACTTTACACAGCTATTGAACCGGACTGAATCAACACTGAACTGACTTCAGCTAAATAATGAAACTTTTGAGCAGCTTTACAGCAGAATTGAATTCTGTTTGCATCACTGAATCATTATTTTCACGTTTATCACTGTGTAAAGCTGCTTTGACACAATCTGTATTGTACAAAGAGCTATATAAGTAACGGTGATGGCATTATGTTGTAAATGTACTCATTTTAAATAATAATAATAATATTTTATTATAATTTATTTGAGAAATTGTTCTTTTGCAGCACTTTAGGTCAACTTATATTGCTTTTAAAAAAACAGAGAACATGTCTGTTTGTTCTAATTAAACACAGCGATTAGTTAAAGGACGAAGGTGTCTCCTAATACTGCTATCTGGATGGACAGCTCTGACTTGGAGCAGGCCTGATAGCAAACATAGATTTTGCGCTATTCGCATGCAAATAGCGAAGTAAAAAACTGAGCACCAGGAAACATAACTTGATTAGCAGCTAATGTTCCTCCCAGAGAGACCATCAATCTTCATCAGACCCCCACCCCTCCCTCAGCGTTGAGAGCGTATTTGGACAACTGAGTTTAGTTTACGCTAGGAGTGAAAATATATAATAAACACACAGATTAAACTCTTTTGATGCCTGCGGCTTAAAATGGTATGATTTAGTGCTGCTTGGAGACGTGATTGCACATGAAACAAGGGCGATGACGCTTCTGCATTATGGCTCCTTTTCTCTCATTCTTGATTTGACCCCTGTCTGATCTATCAGGCCTTGTCAGTTTAGTCTCAAATGAGTCATTTGAGGAGATCCATGTTTTGAACCATGGCCGATAGACCTCTTCATGACTGGGCTCTTGGTAAATGGTTCATTGTGAAAATAAAATAAAAAATATTGATTAAATAAATAATCATTTCAGGTCAATTTTCTCACTTTATCTATATTTATCTAAGTTCGTCATTAGGGGTGGTCATGGCATTTTAACCTATCTAGTAAAGTATCTAGACCGAACACCCATCATATTTATATAGGCTTCAGTGCATCCGGAAAGTATTCACAGCGCTTCATTTTTTCCACAATTTGTTATTTTACAGCCTTATTCCAAAATTGATTACATTCATAACTGTTTTCCTCAATTCTACAAACAATACCCCATAATGACAATATGAAAGAAGTTTGTTTGAAGCTTTTGCTCAATACTTTGTTGAAGCACCTTTGAAGCACCTCCAGACGGCCTTTTACTGAGTAGTGGCTTCTGTCTGGCCACTCTACCATACAGGCCTGATTGGAGGAGTGCTGCAGAGATGGTTGTTCTTCTGGAAGGTTTTCCTCTCTCCACAGAGAAACGCTGGAGCTCTGTCAGAGTGACCATCGGGTTCTTGGTCACCTCCCTGACTAAGGCCCTTCTCCCCCGATCGCTCAGTTTGGTCAGGCGGCCAGCTCTAGGAAGAGTCCTGGTGGTTCCAAACTTTTCCATTTACGGATGATGGAGGCCACTGTACTCATATGGGACCTTCAATGCTGCAGAAATTTTTCTGTACCCTTCCGCAGATCTGTGCCTCGAAACAATCTTGTCTCGGAGGTCTACAGACAATTCCTTGGACTTCGTGGCTTGGTTTGAGCTCTGACATGCACTGTTAACTGTGGGACCTTACATAGACAGGTGTGTGCCTTTCCAAATCATGTTCAATCAACTGAATTTACCACAGGTGGACTCCAATCAAGTTGTAGAAACATCTCGAGGGCTGAACCCGAAATCGCCCCCTGGACAGCCATTTGTAGTGCTGTACGAAAGGATAGTGAACGTTATTGAGTGCACTCATTCAATCCCACATTGCAACGCAATAACGAGTGCACTCTCAGAAAAAAAGGTACAGTGGAGGTACAATTTTGTTCCTTGGGGAACAAAACGTATAACTGTACCTTTAAAAGGTACACAATTGGTCCTTAGGGTAAAATTAAACCATTGGCAGGCAAGTTCGGTCCTAGTGAGTCGCTGTCCTGCAGAGTTTGGCTCCAACCCTGAAAGACATGATGTTGGTTTTATTGAAAATATTTGGTTACCATTATGGTGATCAGTGTTTCATTTAGTTGGGCAGTTTGACTCTTGGCTTTTTATGCGAGTTTGTGGTTTTTGTAACAGCGTTAACAAAACACATAATCTATTCATATCAAAAGAAGCCATAAACAAAATTGTCATGATGAAAAATGTTGGACTAAACTCATCACTGATTAAAAATATTAATAAATAATATTCACCATCAATACTTTCTTGCCACAGGTCAGGCATTCTGAATTTTTATTTTTAAATACATTCTAGGGAGAAAAAAGTTTAGACGCACACAGATATCAAGAATCAGCATATGAATCTCAACAATAGTGACATACTTAATGCTGCAATGCATGCTGGGAGCCATGAGTTTTATACTGTGGTAGCTTAGCAGGGTTGGAGCTAAACTCTGCAGGACATCAGCTCTCTAGGACCGAACTTGCCTACCCTTGACTTAGAGGTACAAAAATGTACCCTTAAGAGTACCACCCCAGTGACGGCCACTTGTACCTTAAAAGGTATAATTTTGTATTCTTTTTTTTTTTTGAGAGTGTGTAGGCCTACAACCGATGTACGCTTAACGGCTGTCAAACTTCACGCACTCAGTTTTCATTCACTCCTTCAAGTGAACTATATTAGTAGACTAACGTAGGGAATAGTGAATGAGGGTTTAGGGGGCGATTTCAGATTCAGCCAAGGATGATCAGTGGAAACAGGATGCACCTGAACTCAATTTTGAGTGTCATGGCAAAGGCTGTGAATACTTATGTACATGTGATATTTGTTGTTTTTTATTTTTAATAAATTTGCAAAGATTTCAAACAAACTTCTTTCACGTTTTCATTATGGGATATTGTTTGTAGAATTTTGAGGAAAATTATTAATTCCATCCATTTTGGAATAAGGCTGTAACTTAACAAATTGTGGAAAAAGTTAAGCGCTGTAAATACTTTCCGGATGCACTGCATACTGTATTGACATGTATTAATGGCACAATGAACACCTAAATACATAATTTGTCTGATATGTTTACAATCATAAAACATTTTTTTTTGCATTGCAAGGCAGTGAGAAGCCTTTCACTTGTGGTCTAAATCAACAGTTAGTGGATCTGAATCAATAGGTTTTTGCAAAAAGAATGAATAGTGACTTTAACTCAGCCGAACAATGTTTGTGTGAGAGAAATGTGCTGTTTATCAAATTCTGCTTCATAGTCAATGTGCCTTCATTTGGCACCTCTCACAGTAGAGCTCTTGTGGTTACGGCCACAGAAAGTCTGCTCTATTTCCAGTCAAAATAAATTGAAATGAGACCGCTCTCTGCTCTCGAGTGTGATTTTTTTTACACTTTAAACACTTAGGAAGATAATCTTTCTTCTCGTGTTTATTTTAATATAATGCTTGAGAAGGATCGAACACAAACTGAGAATGTTGTCATTAAAAATCACATCCAGCTCTGTGGTCCATCAGCTTCAAACTGTTGAGACAACATTTGCCTTCTGTGATGCTTTTTTTGTAGTTACCAAAAGACCTAAACAAAACTTTTAAAAAACCTCTAGCCAGATATCCAGTAGTCAGACATTTAGCTGTCCATCTGTATGACATCCCTGGATCTTTGCAGATTAAAATGAAAATACTGATAAAACAGACTGGTAACCTAACCATCTATGCGTGTTAATGATGTGAGGTTGAATATTGTAACTACATTATAACACTAGAGGGCATAATTATCTTTAGCAATGTAAATCTTTATTTTAGTATGCATTTCATATAGTGCTTCGTGTTAAACAATTGAATCCAGTTATTTGGGTGTAATGCAATAAAGCTGCATCGGTAAAGGTCATCCTTAAAAGTCATGGAATAATTCATTTCCTGAGGTGGATGATGTCATGATGAAATTATGCTGAATATGAAAGTTTTTTTTTTAATAATCTTAAAGATCACCTCAGAGATAGCAGTGCTTGGTTATGATCATGGATGGCAAATCCAGGGCTGCGATCCAGACGAGCCCTAGACTGCTCCATCTAAGGAGCCCATCTGTGAAGAGGAGGACAGATGGAGGCAGCAGATTGAGAGATGTAGTCTCTTTCTCTCTAAACCTTCAGATGGATGACGCTCTATTTACACTTCTGACCAAAAGAATCCTATACACAGGAAATGCTTGTGGATGCGAGTTCCTCTGCTCGAATGTTGGGGAAGCTTATTTATTTCCACAAGCATTCCTGGTTTGCACTCACTGAGGCTTAAACCTTTCAGTTCAAAAACCACTTATGGCTATATATGGTGGCAAGGAATACATGTGGTAGACTAGTTTCACAGCAACAAGTAGTCCTTGATAAATATAGCAAAAAGAACTTCATTAAGTAACACATAAGCACAATTGTAAATCGCTATTTTAACTTAATAAAAATAGGTTTCTTTGGGATTCCAGTTTAGGTATCGCTAAGGAATTGAAGGTATTAATTACTCATCAAAATAAGCTAAGCAACTTTTTTTTTAAGTTATACAAGATTCATCTAATTTTTAAGTCTCATTTGAAATGACTTAAACATCCAAGTTGATTGTACTTAAAATTTTAAGGCAACGACTTCTTCTTTTCTTTTTTTTTTACAGTGCTCAGTTTATTTGAAGAATTGCGTTCTCTGTTTAACTCAATATGAATCTCACATTGAAAGTCTAAGGTACAAACCAACCAAGTGTCTCTTCTTTACATAAATGTATCTGTAATCAGTAAATCAAGTTTGAGTTTGTGTGTATCTATAGGAGAGGGCAAGAACAACAGCACAATGCAATTTGTCAAGCATCTGTCATAAGCACTGAGAGGAACATATAAAACTCTTGTTCATATAAACATTAACATTTTACAAAGACATCTGTGTTTTGGATGGTTTGCATTCAAAGAGTGCGTTCTTGGTCATTGTATACACATCATAGAATGAACTACTGTTAGTATACTGTACAGTATAGGCCTGTTCTGTAGATCGGCCAGGCCACCCATGTTGAATCCCATAACGACAACAACAACAATAATAGTAGTAGAAGAAATAATAATAATAATAAGCTTATCCTGAATTCTCAATATATGTCTTTAGACGTTTTGCAATTAATAACAATAAAGAGAAAATAAGAATGTGATACTGAAGTCAATGAATCTTTCCAGACGTAAAACTAGTATGTCATAATATAGTCGTCAAAAGAATAATGTCTCGCCTGTTTTCTCTCTGAAGTTGAGCATTTTATCAGGACAGGTGAGAGACAGGTAGGAGCAGAGCGGGAATCCGCGTGGGTACAGCTGTGGGTGCGCGTGTGCGATCAGCGAGGAGGTGAGCGCGTAACCGCGCGACTCCACACACTCAACCGGCGCTCCTCCAGCAACGCCGCACCTCCGTTGGAACTGGTTCTCCTTTTTCGACAGAATACTGTCAATGCTAAACTCCTTCGATTTGTCTATGCTTTTCCGCGGGTGCGTCTGCGCATTTATCACTTTGGCGTCTCCATTTTGCGCGCTTCCGATGTCACTCCTCACGGGTTCCAGCGTCTCTTGCGCGCTTAAATGCGGCGTGTTTGTGTGATTTAGAGACACTGTGCTGGTCTGTTCAGGCGTCGGGCATCTCGGGTTAGCGCCCACTGTGGTTGAGGGTGCCAAACACCAGTCTTTCGTGTAGTCGGAGGCGTGTGTGGCCAAATTAGCCTCACTTTTTTGTGGTTGGTTGCCGTTAAACGTCTCGCGAACGGTTATATCTGTTTCAGGAGGGTGAAGTGTGCTTAAATCGGACTCCGTCTCCACGTGGGTACTGTGATGAACTTTGGAAGTCGTCGCTCGTGTTCTCTTGTGACCGTTTTTAGTCTCACCCGTCTCCTGAGTCCTGCACTTTCTCTTCCGTCGACGGTAGTTTCCGTTCTCGAACATGTCCAGACATTTGGTGTCCAGCGTCCAGTAGCTGCCCTTCCCCGGTCGCCCTTTTTCTCTGGGCACTTTAATAAAGCAGTCGTTCAGCGAGAGGTTGTGGCGGATTGAGTTCTGCCAGCCTTGCTTGTTGTCATGGTAATAGGGGAAGCGGTCCATGATGAACTGATAGATCCCGCTCAGCGTCGCGCGCTTGTCCGGCGCATTCTTAATTGCCATGGCGATGAGCGCGATGTAGCTGTAGGGAGGTTTCTGCGGCGGCTCCTGCCGGCTGGAGGCGAATCCCAAAGCGGGAATGATGCCTCCAACTTCGCCACCGTAAACATAGATTAGGGAGGAATTCGATAAACTGAGAGCCGATGCAGCCACGCCGGGCTGCGGCACTGGGCTGTGGTATAAACTCATGACTTCGGAGGACAGTTTCAGTCTGGGGAGATCGCCACCGGTGTGTCCGCTTCATGAGTCTAAATGTTAAATAATTGTTGTCCGTTTTGCTGTTTTATGTTGACTTAGCGCTGGAAAATAAATTGTCTATGATAAACACTCGTTGTGTTCCCTCAGCCCACCCACATTAATTAAATTTTCATTGCCGAAAGTCTCGAGTCTCTCTCTCTCTCCGCGTGTCCCCTGCCTACCAGCCAATGGTGTGCTCGGTTATTCCTTCATTTGTTTATAGAATTAGTCTGTTGATAAGTCTGCCCACCCAAGTTGAATCAAGCTGTGTTTATTTGGAAAAATTTCCGGGCACCCAATACATAAACGCACTGATCTGATGTTTGAAATATCACGTCCACCCTTAACGCTGAAAGTTGCTCGCACAGAGAGAACAAGCAAACATGACAGAGCGCTTTTTGGGAGTTGCTTTGGGTTGCTAGAAAAGAAAACAAAGCAGGCTATGTAAAAGAAAATGACGGTAACACTTTACAATCGTCTTTCATTTGTTAACATTATAGTTAGAACAATACAGCGTTTATTAATAAACGTCAATCCCAACATTTACGAATGCGTTTTTAAAATCAAAAGTTGCATGTTAACATTATAGTGCACTGTGAACTAACATAATTACGAACCTTTCATTAACATATTTTAAATGCGGGAAAAAAGAAAAGAAAAAAGCCTATGTTAAGAAATGCATTAGCCTAACTAATGTTAATTAGACCTTGTTGTAAAGTATTACCAAAATATTTTTTTTTCTTTGTAACTCAGATTCTGGACACCACAAATGACATTCACATAGATTACTAAATGACATTTTTGATTTAGATGAATCTGATTACAAAGCTTTATTTTGTTGAATTCTGCACTGCACTTTTGACTGCCATTTTGATTGCAAAACGTTATTTACCATATATAAAATAGCTATATATAAGTCAATAGGCTACATAAAATATTGTTTTAGTAAAAAGCATAACTTATATTAGGCTATAATTTACATACAACGTGTATATTTGAAAGGACAATTGAAAATATTAATATTTTTGTAAGGAAAAATAAGAAGGTTGCACTTTATTTCAATGGTCCACTTTAGACAGACATAACTATAATTAACCACACCACAGCTATAATGATAATGGCAAAGAGAAACGATATCATCAGCTGGTGTGGACACTAATATCTAGTCATTGTTATAGTTTTCTTTATATTTATTGTTGTTGGTGTGAAGGGGCCTTTAAGATAACAAGAATATATATATATATATATATAGTTCTAATATATTAGTTCTAAAAATCGTTCTTAATATTAAAGAATAGCAGAGTTCACACAACAGCTTTAACGATAACGACATCGCTGGAATTACTTTCAGAACGATTTTATCCAGCTGATGAGTGATAAAAACATAGATATATACATGTATACATGCTTATGCATAAAAACATAGACCGCCAATCAGAATCCATCCTGCTGTACCGAGCTCGAGCATTTAAGGTGACAGACAAGCATGTGCTGAGAATAAACAGGATGCTAATATAGTTACCGTTATAGTTATCTGTATAGTTATCGTTCTTGGTGTGAACGGGTCTTATTACTAGACTCTTAGTAGGCTTTGTGTTGGGTTAGTAGAATAAGTTAACATGTAGACTACTTAGGTACTTAGTAGAATGTCTTTTGGGGGTGAGGTGGGGGGGTGTGGGGGTTGTTGACATTCTATTAAGCAGACATTCTATTATTCTAATGAGTTAGTTGACATGATGTAGTTGCAAAGTTACTTATAGTTAGAACCATGTCTAAAGTGGACTACCGAAATAAACTGCAAACAATAATAATTGCCTTATAAATATGGGAATAGGGATGTCACAAGTACCGGTCCTTCGGTACCAAGTCGGTACTGAAATGATAAAAATGTGACGATCCAAGCATTTCGGTTGTACCGAGTCCCGAGTATATTCGGTACCCGCAGCTGCGTTCAGTCGCTTCCGTGTTTATCTAAGCCCAGGACTCCAGACTGAGACTAGTGTCTGTGAATATTAAACTGCAAAATACTATTTATATATTACTCCTGCATGTTCTGCCTCACACACACACTCGCTCGCTGTCTTTGTAGTCTATGCCGTGTATCACTATATGAGAACACAAACGCATAAACCATCACTTCATGAATGAACACTGACACTCAAAGGTCTTCACGGCAACCCGTCAAAATAAAAGTTTGTTTAAAAAAAATGTAATTGGCAATATATTAGACTACTATTGTAGCCTACAGTAGATTTAGCTACGTCTCCATGTAATAATAATACGTCTCTACAAATAATAATAATTATGCCTAGATGGTTGATTATTTTTCACTTGATCTTTTTAGAAACAATGTTAACTTTTAAACAGCATGCAGCCTTTAAATGTTTATGCATTATTTACTTATAATGATTATCGTCATAAATAATACACTTAATATATATTTAAAAAATAGTTAAATAAAACATTAACAAAACAAAAAACATTTAGCTGTGGTACCGAAATTGGTACCGAGTACCGTAAAATTTTGATGGTATTGGTACCGACTACTGGAATTTTGGTACCGTGACATCCCTATATGGGAATAAAACTAAGATTCATAAGGAAAATGGTATTCCTATTCTCTGCACAAATCATTTAATTTATTTACATTTTATTTAAAAGTTCTTCTCAGTGCATTGGTGTGTTTTATGTTGTATTTTATCTTATTATTTTATTATTGTGTTATTACTGGGCTTGATCATGTTTTGTGTCTATTTGAACTTTAAGGCATCATGTGGTCTGCCTACCACGTGTGATGTTATCAGTGTATTTTACAATAACAAGCTAAAAAGATTGTGGGTTTGCTGGTATGTTAGTGTTATAATATAATGACAAGAAAAGGATATCATACTTGTAATATCATCCCTGAAGTTTGGTCAAATTCTGGCAACCACAGCTACTAGTACAAAACCATTTTTACCATATAGCTTCTTTATTATATCACATAAAGATTTAATCAGTTCGCTAACAATAGATGAAAGAGCAGTGATATCCAAAAAAGGAAAACTTGGCTGGACGTTAGGAGAAACTGTATTATTTGTGGATGCACGCATGATGCTTTATATTATGTATTTTCCTGTTTATAGGACCGAGAGGGATTATAACAACTTTACAAGTGCACACAGCTGGCCTGTGATTACATTATGCGTTTGGAGGTTTTGTGGATAAACTTAAAAGTTTTTCCTGAGTTTGTACTATCCGTCTAAAGAAGGTGATTCATAAAGTTTTCGACTAAAAATCCAGACCGACAGCACGCCGCTCTGATAATGTAGCTTCTTCTTTTGCTGGTTGTTTAATCTAACAGATGTTGCCATTTTCTTTGAGCATGTCTGACCTTTCCATATTGTTTTATTGTGCTTTATAACAGAAAAAGCATGGCCTGTTTTGTTACAGTACATGAATTGCCTTTGTTTTTCATAAACTATATCTTGCGCTATTATTGACAGCACTTAAAAGATCATTTTATTCCCGTTCACTTCATTCAACATCTATTTTTAATCAGCAAATCTGTCTTTTGGACTCAAAACAAGGAGAGAAATGTGGTTTTAGATTGTTTGTATAAGTAGACAGATTTTTCTGTTATTTTTAACCGTTAGCAACATGTGTTAAAATTCCTTACTTTTTGTTTTATTCATCATGTTCCCATCTGAAGGATAAAAACAAACAAAAACCCCTGTGAAACAGACTGGCAAGGTTTGTTACCAAACACAATAAATAAAATCAGGGCCAACAATGTTTCCACAAACAATGTAATTGGAGTTTTGATCTGGGCTATTGGAGCAGAGAGAAAGTCAAATTATTCACAGAGCTTTTGCAAATCACTCACAGTGTCTCGTTCAATCTTTTCAATCAATTTATGTCAATCTATTGCATACTATTCAGAAGAGTTGTATGTATCTTTCATTCTATTTGGACAGTTGTTGTTTACTAGGTCTTTTTATCCAAAGCTACTTACAAAGCTACTTAATTACGGGAAAAGGCCAATATGGGGTTAAATTGGGTTTGCTTATAGACACACAAAAGCATGTTCCCTATAATAAACAAACAATAGGTTGTTACATATACAAACTATCAAAGAATATGCATACACTGTACCGCTCTAGCATATGACTAACACAAGGGGGTTCATCTGGATCTTAAACATACTGTATATGATGATTTTCATCCAAAAATTGATTATATTATACATTTTTTAGATCATTGATACACCAAATAAGAACTCTTCAGCTATGTATTGTATTCTTTTCTATTCTATTAACCCTTTAATTAACCATGGGTGTGCTACAAATAAAACAAAAACATGGTTACTACACTTTTACTATAATAAAACCATGGTTAATTTTCATAAGGGATATTCTATTTGCATGCTTATTCCCAACAAATTTACTCTTTTCTTTTTGTTCATTGTACAAGGATTCATGCAGGAAACAAAAACGTTTTATTAAACTGAACTGAGTACTCACAGAAAACACAGACAAATGTACAGTAAGTTCAATGAGAGCAAAGGTGAACATATCATGTGAACATTTTAAATCATGTGTAACCCACATTAAAATATGGACTCGAGGTTACTTAAGAGGTTTGCGGATTTATTTATTTGTAATCAAAAACAGTGACAGCGACAGTAACTGTCTCTTTTCTGTATTGTTGTAATAGGCCAGAACCTGTTATTTTAGTATCATTTTTAAATTTTTCTAATTTTTTCATAAAAATATTTTTTTTGTTTTAATTTTAGTTAATAAAGTTTTAGTTTTTTTTTTGTGTGTGTGTGTGTGTGTGTGTGTGTGTGTGTTATTTTAATATCTATAGTTTTTAGACATTTTAATTTCCGTTTTAGTTATTTTAGTATGTAGTTAAACTAAATAAAAATGTTCCCTTTGCATCTATTATAGTATATTTTTTATTGAACATATAAAAGGTACTTGTAGATGGGCAATGTAACTACGATGTGGAAACCCACAACACCCCCCCCCCCCCCATATTGTAAAAATATGTCGTGTAATACATGTTGAAGTACTCACATATTCCTTTCGTTGTTAAGTGTGAACCATCGTCTGTATTCCCAACCACCTGTATCCCATGTTTGCATCATGTTCGAAACTCTGAAATTAAGACCTATTATTCCTATTATATAAAATAATAAAACACAGACGTTCTGCTTAATCTCAGCATTTACCTCTGTGTTATCATCACTTGTAGGCCTACTGTTAGCAAGCTCTCGCCAGTCTCAATAATGACGCCATCTGGTGGCTTTATATATATATATATATATATATATATATATATATATATATATATATATATATATATATATATATATATATATATATATATATATATATATATATATATATATTAGGGATGCAACAATACAGTTAATCCAATGACCAAAAACTTTCTCGGTGACAGACACAGTAGGCCTTATTCAAGGGTTAGTTCACCCAAAAATGAAAATTATTTCATTTATTGCTCACCCTCATGTCGTTCCAAACCCGTAAGACCTTCGTTCATCTTCGGAACACAAATGAAATTTAGTTGTTGTTGATGAAATCGGAGAGCTCTCTGACCTCTCCATAGACAGCTGTTTAATTAACACTTTAAAGGCCCAAAAATGCGGTAAAGACATCGTCCTTGTCCATGTAACCCTTTCGTTTGATTTATTTTTATTTATTTATTTATTTATTGAGAAATGTGGTGGAAAATTGTCAGTCAGTTGAGCTAAAAAAATAAAATAAAGTTTTAGCACTCTTGAAAAGCTGTTGGACTAATCCCATTAAAAGTATATATAGGCTCTAGAAATAACAACTAATACAAAAATTAAAACAGTATACCTCTCATAATTATTGTATTTACTTCAATCACCAAATTAATTTAAAATGAATGTGCGCTTCATAAAATCTGATTAGTGATTCATCAACAAAAGGTCAACCGCGCGCACTCTTTGACTTTTATTTTGGAAATTGCCTCCAGGAAGTGCTATCGCGTTCGCATCGGATGTTGAATTATCAGCTGATCATGGTGTTTTGGATGGAAGTTGCTTTTGGCACGGAGGGGCGCTTTCTTTATCATCTTAAGCAAATCTTAAACGTTAAAGACACCGGAAAATAAAGCTGCATGTAACAGTGCGGCGCCTCCAACAACCGGAACGGCCGAACGCGGAGAAATCCGTGTTATTATGAACAGATGGTGTTCATAACTAGTGATCTGTTTGCTTGCTGTTGAATCATCGGAAAGAAAGAAAACAACGTCAGGCGAAGCTCGTGCGAGTCACTGATAGTCTGATGTGTGTGTATTGAGTCGTACAGACCGGTCATAAATAGCTTAAATGCAACTGTTTGGACACGAAAGGTTCCTCGGTCGCTGTAATAAATAGTAGCTTACGTGTTTAATGTGATTCAGGAGTAAGTCAAAGGTCAGAGTAGTGTGTTTTTTTATTTCTTTTTTTTTACAACAGACAGTTTTAAAAGATACTTTATTCCCATGTATGTGAGTTTTAAGATAATTATGGCGCCTTGAATGAATTCATGCTTAAAGAAGTTGATAAAAGAGCAGCAACCTGTAACCAATTGTTCCTCCCCGACATCAGCTCATCCAGTTTACTTGTCTAATTTATTTACGCTTTGTCATATTGACTTTTTATCTAAGTGTGTGTCTTACTCGTTTTATAGTGTTATTTATAAGCATGGTGACAGTGGGATGCGTGATTGCATAACTTGTGTTTTGACAGATCTGACGTCAGGGTGTCGTGTGTCACTCAAACTGTGTTTAAAGTGTGTGGGAGCTTTTTAAACATACTTCTTCGGTGTATTTGGACTGCTTTGTTGATTTAACGGTGGATTATTCAAGATCTTTTGAGAGGGAAGATTCAGATCTGGCACAGTCAGAGATCCTCGTTGATATCCCCAATTTCTCCCCGCCAATGCTGGATCTGGAGGTCGTTCCTGAGCGATCTTTGGGAAATGAACAATGGGAATTCGCATTAGGTGAGTGTTCAAAATCTGAAGTAACCAATGCACGTTGCACAAAGGTTGAATTGTTCTTGACAGTATGTTTGCAGACTGTTTTTTTGTGTGAAAAAAGAAAAGTTTTATTTGACACTATAGTCAATTGCCATCTGGATTTCATGATTGCATCACATGCTTTTTGACAGGTTCACTTGACCTGAAAAAGGCCTCTGTTGCACTGAATGAATCATTGTTCACTTTAGATTTTTAACTTGAGCTGGGACAGGAATTAGATTTATTTTGCGATACTGACATTATCCAGCAAAACATTATCCAGTTTATTTCGTTCTACATACCAAAAAAAAGTGCATGTACATTTAATATAAATACCAGTTTATTATTAATGTTTCTAAATAATTTGTAATTATCTTGTACATTATCGTCACCATGAAATCAAAATGGACTGTTCTTATTTTATTTTTTATAGAATATTGCAGTATTATGATTTATTATAAATGACTTATTTGTACTTATCAATATTTTTATAAAATTAATTATATTTTTAAAATTAATTTGCCCTTGTAATTTTTAATCAAAATAAAAACACCCTTAGTGTCAATTGGGCATCGTTTAAATGCCACGGCCTACCTGAGCATTGTTTCTGACCATGTCCATCCCTTTATGACCACCATGTACCCATCCTCTGATGGCTACTTCCAGCAGGATAATGCACCATGTCACAAAGCTCGAATCATTTCAAATTGGTTTCTTGAACATGACAATGAGTTCACTGTACTAAAATGGCCCCCACAGTCACCAGATCTCAGAAAATATTAAGCACGATTTCCAAAATCTTGTGCAATGCCCCGTGCCCTAGTGGAATTTTCATGGGTAATATAGTTTTTCATTACAAATTCCACTGTTTTACTTTTAAAAAAAAAATTTCCTTAAAGGTCCCGTTCTTCGTGATCCCATTGTTCAAACTTTAGTTAGTGTGTAATGTTGCTGTTAGAGCATAAATAATACCTGTAAAATTATAAAGCTCAAAGCTCAATGCCAAGCGAGATATTTTATTTAACAGAAGTTCCCTTTCAAAGCCTACAGCGAACGGCTGGCTTGGACTACATCCTGGTACTTCCTTCATTAATTACGTCAGTAGAACAGTAGAACAGACTAACCTCCGCCCACAAGAATACGCGAAAAAAGGGGGCGTGGTCTTGTTGCTGTCCCACGTGGAGAAGAGGAAGTGTCGCGTGGAGAAAAGGAATTGTTGCGTTTGACTGTTTGTCGCCATGTCGTCGAGACGCTGTTATTTTCATCCCGGAGTCAAATCACCTTTGTTTGGCTTTCCCAGGGACGCTGTAGAGATCATTAAGCGCATACATCACCCCGTTAAGAGGCGTGACCTTTCCACGTGCGCTAAGCTGCTGTCGAATCACAACACAGGAACCGTGCCACGTTCGCTAAGCTGCGGTCAAATCACAACACGAGAACTTGTTACGTATTTCTGAAGGAGGGACTTCATAGAACAAGGAACTCATCAGCCCGTTTTTAGGACAGTGAATACAGCGGTATACAGATAAGTAAATTGTGAAAAAGTTTTTTTACACGCGAAACATGAACACATGTTATATTGCACACTGTAAATACATTTACATTTACATTTAGTCATTTAGCAGACGCTTTTATCCAAAGCGACTTACAAATGAGAGCAATAGAAGCAACTAGAACAGTCAAGGGCTACAGTATGCAAGTGCTGTAACAAGTCTCAGTTAATCTAACACAGAACACACAGGACAATTTTTTATTTTTATTTTTTATAAATAAATTGACAGACAGAAAATGAATAGAATGTTAAGTGCTATTCTTGATTGGTCAGGTGCTGCTGGAAGAGATGTGTCTTTAGCTGTTTTTTGAAAATGGCTACAGACTCGGCTGCTCGAATTGAGATAGGCAGGTCATTCCACCAGGTGGGGGCGGTCCAGGAAAAGGTCCGGTAAATAAAATCAAAGCTTCAAAAAAACACGAAGAACGGGACCTTTAAGGACAAAATTAACGGAGTTTTTACTTCCGGAACCTGACTGTTGCACTCAATAGTAAACCCCAACAAAGCCGTTTCACTGGTTTATACATCACAATAGGCTAGAAAAGATTGCAACTTCTGTTTCATGTTGACTTTAAAATAGGAATTATTTTGGCTGTCAATGTTTTTATCGTTCATCAGCTGGGGAAAAATCGCTCTGAAGTGATTCCTACCATATTGTTCCTTTGTGTCATTATTGTTATTTTGGTGTGGAATCCACTATTCTTTTAGAGTAAGAGGAGGAGCTATTTTTGTTCGAGTGACTTTATGGTTATAGTTATCGTTTTCCTTGTGAATTGACCTTTAATCTTCAATTCAAGTCACTTTTGGATTTAGCTAGTAGCTGTGTTATTTTTTGACCTTTTAAAAAAATCACTCCGTGCCACTTGACCAATAATTAATTATTATAAACAATGACAAGTTATTTTGTGTTTTATGCCCTGTGATTATGATATTTTTAGTACAGCCGCTTCTACAGCTTTTGCCTCCACTTTTATCATAATATAAACTGAATCCTGACAATCTATTTGTTTGTCTGGATTGGTTTCCAGGGATGCCATTGGCCCAGGCCATTTCCATATTACAGAAACACTGCAGAATCATCAAAAATGTCCAGGTGCTATACAGCGAACAAGTAAGGATGTGCTATTACTATTATTTTCTATAAATGTATATGTGCACTGAAGTTAATCATATAGATTTATTTGTATCCTTATCTGAACTGTTTTTCTGAAACAGATGCCACTCAGCCACGACCTCATTCTCAACTTGACTCAGGATGGAATTAAACTGCTGTTTGACGCCTGCAATCAGAGACTGAAAGTGAGAGACAACATCTGTGTGTGTGTGTGTGTGTGTGTGTGTGTGGTTTATTTCTTACACCCGTTACATTACATTGCATCTCCATTGTTTTTGCAGGTAATTGAAGTGTACGATTTGAGCAAAGTGAAACTGAAATACTGGTAAGTGATCTTCTGTTTTGCCACAATAGTTGTGGATTACATTTGTGTTTTGCTCTTTTTCTAGATGTTATAGACGCTGGCATACTAACATTTATCTCTAACTACTTTGTCAGCCACAGAATTGTAAAATGACCAATTCCTCTGTTCATTACAGTGGAGTACATTTTAACTCTCAGGCAATAGCACCTACTATTGAGCAGATTGATCAGTCCTTTGGCGCTACTCATCCAGGAGGTGAGATTTATTGTCCGTGTCAGTTATTTGTCCAGACATCTCTTTGCTGTGTGTGTGTTTTTTATTAAGGGTTTCATGTTCTCTCTTTCCAGTCTACAATGCTGCCGAGCAGCTCTTCCACCTGAATTTCCGAGGGCTTTCCTTCTCCTTTCAGCTGGACTCCTGGAGTGAAGCTCCTAAATATGAGGTCAGACTATGTTCCCTTCCTGTGTTCAAAAAAAGTACTGTGGTATTACCATTAGATTGATACTAATACCATGGTTCTGAATGATACCATATTCATCATGGTATTTAGATTGAACTTCAATGAATACTATGCTACTACCATGGTACATATCCCAAGAAGCATAGTATTGGTATACATCTGAATAAGCATGGTATTGTCCATTTCTTAAGTGTTTAATCTCCCTTCTGTATAGTATTTATTCTGTGCACAGAAATGTAGGAAATAGCCCACTACCTTAAAAATGTGACTTCTGTATTGTTACATGTGATTGCTCTATAATAAAAGACATTTAACGCTAAGTATATAGAATATTAGCAGTCCCTGCGCTAGGATATAGTATTGTGAGAATCATCTGATAGTTTACTTAGCTGGATATAGAAAATTATGACAACATAAATGCATTAAATAGCATGTATGATATATGCTTGATTTCATGATAAGTATTAGATTAATCGTGATTAATCACAAAAAGGGGGTACGATTAATCACGATTTAGAAAGATTTAATCTATTGACAGCCCTAATAATAATGATAAATAATAATTAGATATAATAATAATAATAAATAAATTAAATATGACTTTATTATTAATGAAGTACTTGATAAATATGATAAATACAGTAACACAATTGTTGCATGTAATCCAATTATATCAATGTAGGTGTTATGTTATTTATATGCTATTATAGTTTGTTTATATGTATTAATATTTTGAATCAGGTTATTTTATATTTTCAGTCTTAATGTTATTTTTAGTAATTTTTTTTGTCATTTTATGTGCGTTTGACATTTTTATTAGTTTTTAAATAGTTTAAAATACATCTATTTAGGTTTAGTTTTGTTTTTGTTTTTATTTCAGTTATAGTTTTAGTGCTTAGATGCTCACATCCTCATAGTAACATATTTTGGATAAATTCATACATTGGGCCCTGTTTATTTTATCATTAACTGAAACTAAAACTGAGATGAGAGATGGTGGTCCAGTGGGTTAAACCATGGAACTGATACGCAGAAGGTTGCTGGTTCGATCCCAGCGGTCACCACCAGTGTGTCCTTGAGCAAGGCACTTTACTCCATTGTCCCTGTAATAAGGGCACTGTAAGTCGCTTTGGATAAAAGCGTCTGCCAAATGCATAAATGTAAAACTGTTAAAACATTTTTATTAATTGGAATAAAGCCAATATAAATATTACATTAACAACTTTAAATTCAAAGTTTGTTTTTAATTTATATATATATATATATATATATATAACTAAATTAAAAATATCAACTTTGAATTTAAAGATGTTAATGTAATATTTATATTTCATTTTGGCTTTATTTTAATGAACAAATTTTTTTAAAAATAGTTTAAGCTTTAGTTAATGATAAAATAACCCCGGCCCTGATGTATAAATTTATCCAAAGTACGTTACTGTGATGATGTGGGCATCTTTTCACCAGAGGTCACACCTGCACAGACACTGCATTCTACTCCTAGCTGTTTTGCTTTGACAGCCTAACTTTGCCCATGGCTTGGCCTCCCTGCAGATTCCCCATGGGGCCACTGTCAAACGGATGTACATTTACTCTGGAAACAACCTTCAAGAAACCAAGTAAGATTTGTGCATTTGTTTGTATTGTCGAGCCCTTTGTGTGAGGGTAAAATGTTTAAAAATGCCACCACTAATGAATGATTAGACTGAATGATGAATAAGACTATTGAGCATGGATGTGTTTACCTACAGAATGTAAGGTTCAAAGTCATCGTCTTATGTCCATTTGTAATTTTGATGTGACCCAAGGGTGAGCATTGATCTGCATTTAGTCTGTTACCTTGGGCGTCTAATTTTGATTGTTCCATTTAAGCGTTTGTTAAGAAACTCATGGGTTGCATTTCTTCATTGTAAATGATATATTTCTTCACAGGGCTCCGGTGATGCCTCTGGCCTGTTTCCTTGGTAATGTGTATGCTGAAAGTGTGGAGGTGCTGAGGGATGGGGTGGGACCGATGGGTCTCAAACTTCGTCTCCTCACCGCAGGTATTACAAGCAGTCCAAATTTATTCGCTAATGTCAGAAATCATTGTGTGATGTTTCTATTAAATATGCACATGACTAAATTCATTGTAAGCATGCACAATTTTTAATAAGAGTTTCATATTCTCATGATTTCTGAGATTTTTTTAGATGCCTCAAAGGAACCAATATATCTTGTAGAATACCAGACTTTGATCATTCTTAACTCTACTCTAATTTTTATGTATTTTAATTCATCATAATATGCTATTAACAACAAATATATCTTGTTTTGAGGGCAACAGTTTCCTGTTTTTTTGCATGCTTCTGTTTTTAAAGGCATGTCATGAAATGTTATTTCCGAAGTTATGTGGTTCTTAGAAAACCAGCATAAGTAATGTGTGCTTGTGAAACATTTGTGCTGATTATTGTTTGATTGTTAGTCATCACCAACAAAAACAAACAACATAGGTTTATTTTATCCCTTTAGCATAAACCACAGAGCTGGAAAAATCATTAAAAAAAAAATCACAAAAGCTAGATTTTGCAAATTACATAATCTACACAAAATTCCCTTTATAAAACCCAGTCAGCGGAAGATTGTACGTACATGCGTCTCCACCCTGTCTCCTCCCCGAAATAACCATTTATGGAGTTTAGTTTTACTATGTATAATGTCATCTGCATATCATTTACATATGCATATTCATCCACATGATACCATGTTTTATAGTACAAGACATTAGGAAACTATGTGATACGGATGTGCCATTACATTGCTAAAAATCATTCAGCAGCCTATCCTTGCCTTGTTTTTGAATAAAAAATAAATAAAAATAGTATAAAATCCATTTCAGAGAGGTTTTTAATCGCTTTATATTTTAATGGAAACAGATAGGCCTTATTGCCCATTATTGATCATTCGTGTGAACATATTTTTTTTCACAACTTGTGCATATGAAGTTTAGAAGTATGCCTTTTTCAGGGCTTGTTGTGCGTATGCAATGGTTATAAATGAGGCTCCTGGGATGCAAGTCTTATCCGCTTGTAAAGTCGTGATGCAAGGAACGTCATTTCTGGGTCCAAGCCTCAACTCGTTTCACTTGAGAATGCAATCGACGGCCGTTTATGAGCACTATATTATTCATATTAAACATCAAACATTTTAAAAAGTTAAACATTTTAAATACTTACAGTCTACACAACAGTCTCTGTGCTCATAGCGTCACAGATATTAATATTTTTATTATCGATTTATAAAAGATTAATCACTGTCTGGCCATCTGTAATTTTGATATGGAGGTAAAGGTTATGATTATAATTTTTTTTTTGTAGTATTACACCACATTGTGTGTGTATATTAGCACCGTTTGTTGTTTTTCTTGTGGTATGAGAGAGCGTTTGGACCCGGAAGCACTGCTGCGTGACGTCAGACTTAAAGGGTTAGTTCACCCAAAAATGAAAATTCTGTCAGTAATTACTCACCCTCATGTTGTTCCAACCATGTAAGACCTTCGTTCATCTTCGGAACATAATTTAGTATATTTTTGATGAAATCTGAGAGCTGTCTCACTCCTCCATAGGCTTTCAGAGGGACTGAAACTTGATGGCCCAGAATAGTAAGTAAAAACGTCATTTAAGGAGTCCAAATGACTACAGTGGCTCTGTATTAAGTCTATCATGCGACAAAAATACTTTTTGAGCGGAAAAACAACAAAAATAACGACTTTATCACACTATTATTGTTGTTGAATTTGAGCCTCTGACGCCACGACGCATGCGCGAAAACGGCATTCTTCTTCTACTACTACTAATCTCAGTTTTCGCGCATGCGTCGTGGCGTGTGGCGTGCGTCATTTGGACTCCTTAAATGACGTTTTTACTTACTATTCTGGGCCATCAAGTTTCATTCCCTCTGAAAGCCTATGGAGGAGTGAGACAGCTCTCAGATTTCATCAAAAATATACTAAATTATGTTCCGAAGATGAACGAAGGTCTTACATGGTTGGAACAACATGAGGGTGAGTAATTACTGACAGAATTTTCAATTTTGGGTGAACTAACCCTTTAACAACAGGATAGGTCTGAAGGGTCACAGACAACAGAGAAAAACAAATGAAAAATACATTTAAATAAATAAATAAAAAAACAACATAATTTTATATATATATATATGTGTGTTAAAATTGTTTATAACGAGTAAACAAAAATGTCTTTAATAAACAAATTATTTATTAATATTTATTGAATTTTTTTTAGGACATTTACCGTACCATTTAAAAGCTTTTTTTTTTGACGTATTAAATTGATCAAAATTCACACTAAAGGCATTTAAAATGTAATAAAATATTTCTATTTCCAAAAAATGCTGTTCTTTTGACATTTCTAATCATCAAAGTATCCTGAAGAAAATGTATCACGGTTTTCACAAAAATATTAAGCAGCACAACTGTTTTCAACGTTAATGATAATAAATATTTCTTGAGCACCAGATCAGCATATTACAATATTACAATAATTTCAGATGAATCATGTGACACTGAAGACTGGAGTAATGATGCTGAAAATTCAAATTTGCCATCACAGGAATATATTAGATTTGAAAATGTAATATGTCAAATTATTACCATTTTTACAGTTTTTTTCATCAAATGCAGCTTTGGTAAGAATAGGATAAAAAAATCTTGCAGGCCCCAAATATTTTAAATGGCAGTGTATGTTTATTTCTTTTATTTTTTTCATAACTAATTTTGCTTTTGCGTTGGGTGATGTAATGTAGTTTATAAGTGATATCCAGTGTTAATGGAAATTGAATTAGTAAACAAATATGCTGTTTGGAACGCTGCTTTGTCACATTGTATGTGTTATTTTACTTTCTCAGGATGTGGCCCGGGAGTGTTGGCTGATACGAAAGTGCGGGCTGTTGAGAGAAACATCTACTTTGGAGATTCTTGTCAGGATGTTTTGAGTGCTCTTGGCTCCCCACATAAGGTCTTCTACAAGTCAGAGGACAAGGCAATGACCAATCCAATTTATACACAATTCCTCTCACGATGAGCAAAGCTACATTCTCAGAAATAAACTAGAACATTCGTTCTCCACAGTTTGTCCTGACATATCTTTTCCTTTTTTGTATGTCTCAGATGAAGATCCATTCACCCTCCCCTCACAAGCAAGTCCCGTCCAAATGTAATGACTACTTCTTCAATTACTATATTCTAGGAGTGGTGAGTATTAGCTTTAAATTACTCTATTACTTAAATTGCTCCATAGCATGCTGTTAGTTGTAGCTTTTGTTTGTTCAATTTACATAAACCCATTGAACTTTGAGCATTATTGCTCTATATATCTTTCAGGATATACTGTTTGACTCTTCAACCCACCTGGTCAAAAAATTTGTCCTTCACACCAACTACCCTGGTCATTACAATTTTAACATGTGAGTCTCATTTCTTTGCTGTATTGCATTGGTCTCTGGAGGGGTTGCAGTCTAGGCATATTGATTTTCATTTCAGTGTTTATTAACGTGTGGTTTCAGTATCACATACCACTTTATTTACACACTTTATTGCTCCTCACTCCCGTCTCAGATATCATCGGTGTGATTTCAAGATTCCTCTTGTCATTAAAAAAGGTCAGTCTATATCAGACTCTCTGGACTAGATTATTATTCTGGGTTCTGTCTCTGTGGTCTTGTGTCTCACTCTTTAAATTCTGTTTTAGATGGGGCAGACGCTCAGAGTGAGGACTGCATTCTGACCACTTACAGCAAAGTGAGTTCATAGACAGCGTGTAGCTTACACGTTCTTTGTCACACATTATATACACATACATTAGATGTTATGCAGTAACTGTATGTGATGAATCCTTTTATATTTTTGAGTACTTATTATCTTTTCACCCTTTGCACTCAGTGGGATCAGATTCAGGAGCTGCTAGGACACCCCATGGAAAAACCAGTTGTGCTACACAGGTAAGAAACGTATCGATTTTGGCCACATAAACATGGAGAGTTAAGAAATTCACAGTAAAATCAATTTAACAAGCTTCACATTTCAAGAACCTGAATCAGTGTTATTTATTTATTTGTTTGTTTATTAATATTTTTTTATTGCTTTTGTTAAATGCACTGTTAGTATAGTATTATTTATGTACTAATATAATATTAATTAATATTTTGAATTGGCTTTTATTTTTATATTTGCAGTTCTCATTTTAGTTTGTTTTAGTAATTTTTTGTGTGTAATTCTGCTACTTCAACTTATTTATTTAAGTTAGTTGCAAAGGCAGCACCTTAAGTTTTATCTATAATTTTTATATTTTATTAGGTAACTTTATTTCGATAGCCCTCTTTAGACATTCTACTTGATGCACTGATACTAAATTACTCCGCCCGCAGATTATTCAGAAATATCTGCCGATACTGATTGTTTGATTTTCTTAAAGGGATAGTTCACCCTGAATTGAAAATAAAGCCTTCTTTTTTTACTCACCCTGCTATTGTTCTAATGCCCTATGTCTTTCTATCTTTTTCGGAACTCAAAAGCAGAAATTTTAAAAACAGTCCTACACGCACACGCTCCTTCCTATAATGGCAGTGAATAGTGACCAGGTTAAAACATTACAAAAATTATACAAAAGTATCACGCAATGAGACAGTGAGACATGCGCCATATATGGAAAGTGTTCAGGAGGCATACTATAACGTTTTGCGAGAAAGAAACCGTATTATTCAGTCAAAATACAGAGCTCGGCCATTACTCTGTGTGTGCGCACTCCGGGCCGTCAGCAGCCTCACGCAATGTTGTCATAACAACCGGTACACAACATTCACTTCAGGAGGTTTTATTATTAGTATTATTGTATTATTTCATAATATACCTTATACGGTATATCTTATCATATACCTTATAGAAAAGACGAGAGTCGTGTTTGTTTCTATTGAGCCTGATTTCTCAAAATGGTACTTGTGTGTGCTTATCCAGAGTAATGGCCGAACTCTGTATTTTGACTGAATAATACGTTTTTTTCTCGCAAAACCTTATAGTATGCCTCCTGAACACTTTCCATATATGGTGGGTCTCACTGTATCATTGCGTGATACTTTTGTAGAATTTTTGTAATGTTTTAGCCTCGTTGCTATTCACTGCCATTATAGGAAGGAACGCGTGCAGGACTATTTTTAAAATTTCTGCTTTTGAAGTCCGAAAAAGATAGCAGGACATAGGGCACTGGAACAACAGCAGGGTGAGTAAAAGAAGGCTTTATTTTCGTTTCAGGGTGAACTATCCCTTTAAGAAAAAAATCTCTTCCAACTAATCCTGTAAACTATACCGGGAACCCTCTCATGTGCTACATCACTATAAAACTAGAGGTTAAAATGAACAAAATTCAACTGCTATTTATTTTCACATATAATAATTACAGGTTAATAATAATAATTGTATTTGTATACAACTTAGTTGCACATTAGGTAGATTTCATTAACACTTGTCTTCATGACAAATGTATTTATTTAAACATACGTACTTAATTAACAGTAAATAATCTCCTCTAGTTTTTTATAGCTAACAAACATGGACATTGGATAAATTTCCTGTGGTAAATGCAAGGTTAAGTGACATTGTTCACAAGCTGTTTTGACGTCTTTCCGCGGTTGAGCCATTACATGAGAGATGATACAATTCAGTAAGTTGTACTGTATCTTAACGTACCTTTTAATGCTCATGCAAGTTTCTTCGTGCTATAACTTGTATTAAAGTACAAGAAAAGATTCACACTGCTGCTTGAACTGAGGCGCTACAGTCACAACTAATCCTCCCAAATAATTGTTTTAATTTCATGATAAAATGGACAGAACTTAAAAGCTGAGAATTTGTTTCTTATCAGAATTAACAAAGCTTTTTTGCAATTATAGCATGCGAAGCGAGCTGCAAATAATGCTTGGTGTAGGGAAAAATCAACCCGGCAGCCCTGGCTTGATTCATAGGGTCAAATAGAGCCTGTTTTAACGTTGCTATTTAAAGGCGTAATTGCCCTAAATTCAGCAGAAGAGACATTTTCTTCACACACAGTATGAGTTGCAGTTTGACAAGTTTTTCCACCCCCTTTTGTTTGAGAGGATATAATCGGCCCTGATCATCAGCTGTTTTTAAAGGAACACGCTGACTTTTTGGGACTTTAGCTCATTCACCGTATCTCCCAGAGTTAAATAAGTCCATTCATACCATTCTCATCTCCGTGCGTGCCATAACTCTGTCTGACGCACCCACCGCTAGCCTAGCTTAGCACAAAGACTGGAGGTAAACGGCTCCAGCTAGCCTACTGGTCAATAAGTGACAAAATAACGCCAACATTTTCCTATTTACGTTAATAATGTTGTGATGTGTGTAGTTACATCGTGTACTAAGACCGACGGAAAATGAAAAGTTTTTCTAGACCGATATGGCTAGGAACTACACTCTCATTCCTGTGTAATGATCAAGGAACTTTGAGCCGTACCATGAGTGCAGCAGGTGCAATGATATTATGCAGCGCCTGAAAATAGTCCCCAGCACGCTCTCTGTGCAAGCAGGTTGTCACGTTGTGTAGCGAACCCTGTCCGAATGATGGCCAGACTTTACTGATGTTGCATGGAGTTTATTGAAACCGTTTGATCTCCAAAAAATCAGCGTAAGAGCTGAACAAATAAAGCAAAGAAGTGCGCATTAACACCTCATACACAAACTCTCTCTTATCATAGCATTATCATTAACATACAGCGAAATACACAAAAATACTCATTACAAATGACAGTAAACAAGCACATACACACCTTATGCCTTTTCGGGGGGTTGCTTAACAAACTGAAAACTTTAAATCTGCCTAACCACTCCGATGAACCATGAGCTCTCACTATCTTTTCGTAGACTACAACATCCGTCAAAATAAAAGTCCCTACTTATTAAGACAGATAATGCAGACTTTAAACCTATTTAAACACACAGAAATGTCAAACATGTATACAAAAAAACAAATTATAAGATAAATCACAATGAAGTCTGTTACACGTTGGTTATGTTGACGGAAGTTAGCCTATTTTCAGGCACTGCATAATTTCATTGCGCCGCTGCACTCATGGTACGGCAGTAAAATTCCTTGATCATAACTCTGGAATGAGAGAATAGGTCCTAGCCACATCGGTCTAGAAAATCACAACTTTTAATTTTCCGTCTGTCTTAGTACACACTGTAACTATACACTATACACATCACAACATGTAAATAGAAAAATGTTGGCGTTATTTCGTCACTTATTGAGCAGTAGGCTAGCTGGAGCCATTTACCTCCAGTCTTTGTGCTAAGCTAGGCTAGCGGTGGGTGCGTCAGACAGAGTTATGGCACGTACGGAGATGAGAATGGTATGTATGGACTTATTTAACTCTGGGGGATACAGTGAATGAGCCAAAGTCCCAAAAAGTTGGCGTTCCTTTAAACAATCAGTCGATATAGTGAAAATTGCTTTTATCGGCCGATACTGGTTATTGCCCGATACATCAGTGCATCCCTACTACTAACCATAAGTAACTTTGCAACTTCATGTCAACTAGCAGTCATTAGTTGTCTGTCTGCTTAATAGCTGCAAAAACTTTTTGATGGTCCTCCAACAGACATTCTACTGACCCTAAGTGACTTGGCAACTACATGTTGACTTATTTTACCAACCCTAACCAAACAAGTTAGTTGACATGTAGTTGCAAATTAATGAAAATGTAGTTTATATGTAGTTGCGAAGTTACTTAGTTTGTAGAATGTCTAAAGTGGACTATAGAAATAAAGTGTAACCTTTTATTGTTTATTTCAATTTCCAACAATATTTTAATAGTTTATATCACACAGCCACCACTGCATTTGAAAACCTGATTATAATGCTCTGATTAATCGATTAATTGTGCACTGCTCTGCAGGTCATCATCGGCAAACAACACCAACCCTTTTGGTTCCACATTTTGTTTTGGACTGCAGAGAATGATATTTGAGGTACATGACTGGGCCATCTGTGTGTGCTGCCTGTTTGTTTTACTTTTATAAAAAGTTGCTTTTAAAAATAATAGTTCGTCATTTTAAAAAATAAATACATTTCTACAAATGAGAGATTCGGTATTCATGTTTACAGTCCAATGAAAGTATAATTTTAAACAATTTTAAAAGATACAATTAAAAAAAGTATAATTTGGCCATACTAAGGATGTACTGATATTCAAATTTTGGACGAAGCAGTTAAAGGGATAGTTCACCCAAAAATGAAAATGCTGTCATCATTTACTCAACATCAAGATGTTCCAAACCTGTATGATGTTCTTTCTTCTGCTGAACACAAAACCAGATGTTTTGAAGATGTCAGTAACCAAATAGTTGATGTTGCCCCATTGACTTCCATAGACTTTGTTTCCCATACTATGGAAGTCAATGGAGTCTATCAATTGTTTGGTTACCCATATTCTTCGAAATATTTTCTTTTGTGTTCAGCAGAAGAAATTCATACAAGTAAATCAAATAAAATAGACACTAAAAACTAAAATTATGGCCTGGTTTCACAGACAGGGCTTGGATTATACCACGACTAAGCCTTGGTTCAAGTAGGACATTTAAGTAGCTTTTATAAACATGCCTTAGAGAAAAACATTACTGGTGTGCATCTTGAAATGGCAGAGACATATTTTTAAGATATGTCAGTACAAGTTGCTTTCAATTAAAACGGCTCAAACATGCATTTTAGTCTGGGACTACCTTGTCTGTGAAACCGGGGGTAAAATGTGACCAGTCACGGAAAGTAGGGACAAAAGTTGGTTCTGGGGCATTTTGAGTTGTTCACAGATTCTGAAAGTGTAGTCTCCAAGCTTTCCAACGATGTGTAACACGTGGAAATCTGATAATATTTGGAGAAGTTGTGGCCATTTGAAAGTAGGCACTCAAAAAAGTTTAATAGGGAGAAAACGACCTCTAAACATTGTGCAGTTCTCACCTGCTGCGAGTGACAATAGGGCTCATTTACATCTCATTTAGATAAGCCATACCTCCTGTAAAGCTCCCCCCTGTAAAGCTGCATGGTTGCATAGCAACGACAGACCCAACGGGATGCATTGTGTAGCATTAGGACTTTTTGAACAGGATTCTGTGATAACCGTGATCACTTTGCTAACACTACCATCTAAAAGCCCATTATAGTAATGGGGTTTTTTGGCAAGTGATACGATGCTAACGATTACAATTAAAACAACAGTCATTATGGTATGGGAAGGTCTATACAAGAACTAAACATGAGATAACGTGTACGTGTTCTTAGAATGAACACAAAGCGACAAACTTTGATGTTTATGGAAACTCACCCCATAAGAAACAGAAAAGTATTCTTGCAGATCTCGTTGACTCCGATGAAATAATTTGTTCGGGCACACTTTCTCTTTGTCGGGGTCTTCTTTGTGGATGTAACCATCTCCGAAGTTTGCACTGTGTGTCTGTTTGCCTCTAAATGTCCAATAATTTGCATGTCCTGCCACTCTTTTTCCGCCGCTAAAGAATCCAGCCGTAAATTGTACATAATGTCTGGAGAAAGCTTCTGGCTACAGGACTGTCTCCCATGCAGAGAGTTATCTTTTCTCCTCGTGTAGCATTTACAGTCAAAGTTACGGATTTTCCCCATTTCTCTGTCTTTATCTGGTTCAGCTCGTCTGTGATAATCTTTGCGGCGTCCATCGCCATTGAATTTTTATATCAGATAGAGCCGACCAGAGCTGCATAATAAGTAGCCACGCTTCCCGGGGAGGGCGGGGGCAATAAGAAACAAAAGTCGGCTTTTCCACACACAGACAATGACACACCCCTACTGCATGCTACAATCTCCGAAAAACAAGCCGATTTCAACCTCAAAATGTACACTTTTAAATATACCAATACTGCTATCTCAAACACGGAGAGGTTTCTTCGTGATCTCAACTAACAGATTTTGCAAAAAAGCGAAAATCACCAATTTGGAAAAAAAAACACTTTTTTCCCATTTTGCTCGAAAGTTTTGCTGCCGACTTGTGTCCCTACTTTCCGTGACTGGTCACAAATATACAGTATGATATGTATAGATATTCATTTAGAGATTTGCTAAAGATTATTATTAAATTTGTGTTTTTAAAGATTAACTTTAAAGGGTTGGTTCACCCAAAAATGAAAATTATCCCATTTAATTTAATTTATCCCCAGTGTCCCATTTAATTTACTCACCCTCAAGTCATCCTAGGTGTATGACATTCTTCTTTCAGACGAATAAAATCGGAGTTATATTAAAAGATTCCTGGCTAAGCCAAGCTTTATAATGGCAGCGATTTATACTTTATAATGAAAATGATCTAGCTTCCGGCCGATCACCTTCTGTATTCAACTTACTAAAAAAAGTGTAGTGCTTCTCGCAGTGTAAAATGCTTACGGAGCGTAACTGGTGTGCAATGTCGTCAGATGTAGCGTAAGCATTTTGAACTGCGCGAGAGGCACAACACTCTTTTCGTAAATTGAAGACGGAAGGCGATCAGCCGGAAGCTAGGTAATTTACTTTATAAAGCTTTAAATATGGATATTGTTCTTACAAGATTGCATCAATTTGCTTCAGAAGGCCTTTATTAACCCCCCCCCCCGGAGCTGTGTGGAGCAGTTTTATGATGGATAGATGCACTTTTATGGACAGAGCCACAATCACTGCCATTATAAAGCTTGGATTAGCCTGGACTTTTTTAATATAACTCCGATTTTATTCGTCTGAAAGAAGAATGTAATATACACCTTGGATGACTTGAGGGTGAGTAAATCAAGGGCTAATTTTCATTTTTGGGTGAACTAACCCTTGAAGTGAGCATCAGATGACTGCAAAAGTATTTTAAATGTAAAAATAAGGGAAATAAGCATGTGCTATTTAATATATTCAAAATTGTCTAATACCGTTTTGTACATATTGTACGATAACCAATATGTGCTGATGTACCATAGCTCATACACAACTAAGCACATAATTAAATACTGGATCTCATCTCTGCTGTGTTTACAGGTTATGCAGAATAACCACATAGCTTCTGTGACTCTCTACGGAGCGCCTCGTCCAAGTAGCCTGGCCCGTGCCGAGCCAAGCGCCCACTGAGGAAGCCGCCATGCCCACGGTGGCCGTCCAGCCCTGCAGAGCCTCCGAACTGACCAGTAGAGTGTGCCTTCACTCACTGCTGCCATCACACAAGCTAAGACATGCTGGGAGTTTCTCTGGAGTTGAACTCGTCCCCCCCATCACATCTAAAATCGAGGCCTTAATTCGGTCTCCTCGATAATAGCATGGAGGCTGCCCTTAGCCTGCTAATTATCCCAGATAACCAAACCATGAAAACCTGGCTCTGCCCCCAAAGCTTTAACCCAGACATGCATCAACGTCAGCATCATTATAGTACTTGTGGATGCACAGTGATTCATTTCCGCACAAGCATATTTGTGTATTCTTTTTGTTTTGTTTTGCCCAACCTTCTAAATTTCCATACAAGACGCACCAAAGGGCAAACATTGAACCGATTTCTCCTCTGCACGCTAAACACTTTAACAAAAATGCACATGCATTCAACTTCATTTGCTTTCCCATGCGCAGAGGATGAGAACAAAGTCAAATGAGGACGAACTGTTGCCGCGCAAATTCAACGAGCGTGTTTCGTATGCATTTACGTAAGGTTACAAGCACAAGCTTGCACAGTGTGGATCCAGTGCTGTGAAAATGTTCTTGTGGCACATGAGCAGGCTCACATACACACATAACGATTCATAAACCCATTTCATACCAAGTCAGCAGCACAGATTACCTCCCATTTTCAAAACCGTACACCCGCTTATGTTGATTCCGTTACTGTTTTGTTGTTCATGAGCGCATTAGTTTTGAACATTTGCACTAAACTACACCTAATTTACTTGATAATTGTCTCCTGTCCACTGAGGAACGTTTTAATTGCGAGTCTCAGAGAGAAAGGACGGCAGGGGAGGGAACGACGACGTGCAATCTGGATTTCAAAGCTAGTTGCAAGCCAGACTGGAGAGAAAAGCCATCCACCCATCGCTGTTTCTTTTTCCCACTGGATGTCATGCCGTCAATTCTGTTTGCGTCCTTTTATTTTGTTCGAAGTAGCGAGATGTGAAGTTCTTTTACCTTGTTCAGTATCTTAAAGTCTTAACTGCAGAACTGTTTTGTCGCCTGATTGCCAAATCATTAGCCAAAGAAGAAACAACAGTTAGACATTTTTAATATCCACAGTGTAAGAACATTCCCGTTTGATTTGATCTATTAAATCCCTGGATTGTTTTTAGCATAGCTCTTGATCAATTTTTAATGCTTTTTGATTTGAAGCTTTCTCTCTTGTTGCTGTTTCCATAGCGAGTAGATGTGATGTTTTCTCAAGCACGGCGTGTCCATGTCTGTACAGATCTGTAAATAGCGTGCAGAATTTGCATTGTTTCGTTGCCCTAACGGTACCGTATCTGATCAGCTGATGTTTGGAACTCCCCTAGACTGCTAACATACTGAGAGTTTCTGGTTTTCTTTGCCAGCTCTACTATAGCAGCTTCCCTCGACTGTTGTCCTGGATGGAGTAGCCTGCATTTGATCACTGTCGGAGATGACTAGAGCGTTTTAACTTCAGTAGATGGTTTGTTCACCTCTTAATTACTGTTCATTGCTTCGCTTCCTGGCAGCGTAACCACCCATGGATGTCGAGCGCCACACCTCTGGTGTCATTCCAACCTCCCTTCAGGCTTCTGCAGTGTGTGGCTCAGGCTAATTCGGGCATTTTTAGGGTTCTGTTACATTAACTGCACAGTGGTGTTTTTAATATATTTTACCCGTAGATTTTTGTCTTTTACAAGGAAGATGCTATTAACATTGTGCCTCATCTCCCACCGAGCCTGTCTTGACTTTTTTTTTCTCTGTAAATGAATTAGTTTGAACTGCTTTGTGTATGTCTGAGCATGTAAAGCTAGTTAATAGTCATAGTCCTTTTGTTTCCTGAAATCGTACTTTTTGGGTTTTGAACTCTTTTCATGAAGGGCTAGTTTAATGTGTTCCGTGTATTAAATTGATTAATACACTCGGTGTTGAAAAATGTTACGAGTCAAAAATAATAGAGAAAATGTAGATGGCCCTTCATGATCTGAAGTTCACAAAGTGGTTGTGGCGTTTCTGTTCGGAATACAATTTGTACTTTTTGAAACCAGTGTGGTTCCACTTTAATGAGTTTATGGTTAGATCTTAAAGCAAGCTGTTTAGATGCACAATTGGAATCTCCATTGTCGATAAGGAACAACACAACCCCCGTTTTAGTGTCATTTAGGGAGTGTGGACTGATTGGCTGATTGCCTGCCCAATCTCAGGTGGATGTTTTCTTTTTTAATGCCAGGAGCAAGTGAATGCTTACTTTTCATCAAATGGGTTATGGCTGTATTGTTTCTTCTTCAGACTTTATCCTATTTTTGCATCGGAATGAATGAATGAATGATCATCTGATGATTGTAATTAGAAAAGGACAACCTCCATACAGTGTAATGCGCATATTAATGCTATGTATTGTATCCCTCTATATTGTATGTTCTTCCCCATCCTCCAAAAAGTGATTATTTTTTGTGGATTCAGTACATTTAACCCATTTCTGGAAGTGGGACTTATCCTCGATTAAAAAAAAAAGTGTGTATCTAAATCGATTGCAATGTGGTGTTTTGTATCTCAGATATTTTTACTTCTGTAGATTTAAGGAACGTGTACACGGAAGATCAACATTTATCAGGCATTTTTTGTTGTTGTTTGTTTCTTTTTGTTTTGTTTTCAAAGCAATAATCATTGCATTGATGGGAGTATAAATCGGAATGGCCTGGTATATGTCTGTCAAAAGCTCCGAATGGTGCAACAATGCTGTGACAATTGGATTTTAGTTTCCTTGTTGAATCTACTGAAAGCATTATCATTGTTTTTAAATGGCTAATTTTGCATTTTGTTCATTAAAACTGTTACAGTGTGTTCAACAATTTTTTTTAAAGAATGTAATACATATGAGGGGAAAGAATGGAGGCTTCTTTTGTCTTTTGTTAAAAAACTTTTTTTTTATTTTTCATGTTCACAGCAGGCTACTTTCAGAATTCAAACAGAAATTCAAAAGACAGCAGGTCATCCAAACAATGCAGCACACTTAAAGAAAAAAAGTGGTGCAATTTGTCTAATAAAGGATACATATACAGTAAATACAGTAAAAGTCTGTTCTATATTACATAACTCAGTCATTTTCAATGCATAACATTAGTGTCCATTTTTGTGTACAAGTACAGTAATTTCCAAAAAAGATTTAGAATTAGAAATAATTTGATTTGGATATAAGAAGCTTTAGTGAAATTTTGGCACTTCATTCCTCCTTAAATTGTTCCAAGCCTGAAATTTCTGATACATTCAGATATTATGTGTCAATGCAGATCACTTCAGGTTTGAGTCCTGAGATTTTCAGTTAATAATGACTTGAATATCTCACACAAAGCTATCATATGGCTTCAGAACATTTGGGATATAGCCGTATGCGTTATACAGACTACTTTAATGATGCATTTTTGTCAGCTTTGGAGCAGGACAGTTGATAGTCATTAGATGTTTTCTATGTGTCGAAAAAGAGCATGTTCAAAAAAGGAAGTCATATAAATGGAGCCCCAGTATGACAAGATATGGCCATGAGTTAAGAATTCATTCAACTTAATTAATTGGTTCCCTCAAATTAGGTAAATTGTGGCCATGTTGTACTAATTTGTTCCGTCTTGTTAACTTAGGTAAATTGAGGCTATGTTGTACTGATTCATTCCTTCAGTTTAATTTCACCCTGGTCAAAATCAAGTTATGTCTATATGATGTTTTTAATATGCTTTAAAGGTCCCATGGCATAAAACTTTCATTTTATGAGGTTATTCAACATTAATATGAGTTCCCCTAGCCTGAATATTGTCCCCAAGTGGCTAGAAATTTTGATCGGTGTAAACCGAGTTCTGGCTGTCTTTCTCTGCCTTTGAGAAAATGACAGCCCAGACGAGCTGGTTTTGAATTTTCCTGTTATGACGTCATAACAGGAACGGTTACCTCCCTTTCCTCCGCCCAGAGAATTTGGCACGCCCATGCAAGCGCCATATTTGTTTGTCCTCGAGAGATCATGGCTTGTGAACGAGTGAATGCTGGCAGTTTCTCAGTGTTTGGATGTACAAATGAAAACAGAAGTCTTTTTTCAGTTCCTTCTGATCTGTGATTTCTGATGTGTAGCTAATTAGCTCAATTAGCTTAGTTCACACAGAACTTTATTATTCGTGCTGCGGCTTCTCTCTCCTGACAGAACAGTGTTTTCTATCTTGCGAGTCAGTGTTTTTGTACGTCCTCGTCGCGTCTACCTGTTCTAAAATGTGCATACAGTCGTGAGTTTCTGCTCAACACGGCAGAGCCACATCTTTAGCAATAAACCTCACGCACGCCGAAGCTCGGGCTGCACTGACCGGTCGGCCTTCAACATCACCAACCCCCAGTACTGCATCTGGCCCACAGCGGAGGCACCATACGTGGTGCGAGATTAAGCAGAAGGGGGATAAGCGTGAGGGTCTCCGGGCTAGACTAGCCAGCTATCCCCACAATAAACTGGATTTTGCGTTTTTTTGCGCTGTGTACTCAATGCGTGTCACTGATGCTTTTCATATGATAGGAAAATATCTAAAAATAATGCTATAATCAACACTTACTCGTAACTCGTTCATCTCGACAGCTGTAATGGTACATTACATGTGTTACAAAGTTGGTAGAATAAAGGCCCGGGTATACTTCACTTACCGCGCCCGGACGCGTCACGCGCGCAGCCCTGTCCGCGCGTCTTTCAAAGTATACTACACAACGGATGCGCGCGGATGATCGCGTTCGACGCATGCGCAGTACATTTTTCCCCTATGCTCTACCAGACATTGGGGGGCAGCAGTGAGTCCTGTTATCAACGGGACATTCGCTGGGCATGATCGGAGAAGAACTGTAGTGCATCCACCATTGCAATAAGTTTGGAAGAGCTCAAACGCTGGTCGAGTTCGCCGTCCATTGTCGTGTTTTTCTCTCTTTTTTAAAGCGTGTTGTTTTTAAACCGGTCTTTGCACACTCTTCTTCGACGGCTGAACACTGTGCTCAATACTGTGCGTATTGCCACCTAGTGGACTCTTCTGTACTGCTGGCGCATGCGCTGTTGCACGCGGACCATCCGCGCGGTCTCGAAATTTGGGCTGCGCGCGGACGGGGTGTACGCCCTCCGAATGACGAAAATTACGTCATGCGGGCGGTGCACGAACGCGGACGGCCGAAGTATACCCGGGCCTTAAGGAGGAAGACGGGCTCGGCGTGACTGGGACTCGTGTTTTTTCAGAGCTCTCAGATACAAAAAAAATAAACTCGTGCTCACAGCGCTCTCACAACTCAGTAGTTACAATATAACTTTGTTAGCAATCACTCCATCTCTGGTCCATTAGTGATGACCGCTTCGCGAACAAATCGTTCTTTTGAACCGGTTCTTTTTAGTGAACCGGTCGAACCAGTTCACCAAATCGGACTGAATCGTTCTAAACGGTTTGCGTCTCGAGTCAGCGCTGATCCATCATTTACTAAAGTTACTAACTTTCTGACATGAGTGACAGTCCCTCCGACAAGAAATAAACTAATAACCTGAAGTATATGCTAGTATACTAACAATAGAAGTACACCTCAGAATACATTATAAAATATAATAAAAAAATCCATGCCATGGGACCTTTAAGACAAATCGTGCAAATTCATGTCAACACCATTACTGAGTATTTTCTCAAAAACACAAGAAATCGCTGCGTTTCTGACGTCACAAACTACCTTGTAACCAATCACGTCAATGTGCGGGCGGCTTTAGCATATCATTAACTATGACTGCTCTGAAGCAGGGGAGTTCAAGAAGCCAGGTTATCCCGGTATCATTTTCTTTTGATAGGAAAATTCATGTGCATTTAGCAATACAGCGGGTGAATTATATATATGATGTACAGGTGCTGGTCATATAATTAGAATATCATCAAAACGTTTATTCCTTTTAATTCTGATGATTATAACTGACAACTAAGGAAAATCCCAAATTCAGTATCTCAGAAAATTTGAATATTGTGAAAAGGTTCAATATTGAAGACACCTGGTACCACACTCTAATCAGCTAATTTACTCAAAACACCTGCAAAGGCCTTTAAATGGTCTCTCAGTCTAGTTCTGTAGGCTACACAATCATGGGGAAGACTGCTGACTTGATAGTTGTCCAAAAGATGACCATTGACACCTTGCACAAGGAGGGCAAGACACAAAAGGTCATTCCAAAAGAGGCTGGCTGTTCACAGAGCTCTGTGTCCAAGCACATTAATAGAGAGGCGAAGGGAAGGAAAATATGTGGTAGAAAAAAGTGTACAAGCAATAGGGATAACCGCACCCTGGAGAGGATTGTGAAACAAAACCCATTAAAAAATATGGGGGAGATTCACAAAGAGTGGACTGGAGCTGGAGTCAGTGCTTCAAGAACCACTACACACGTGTATGCAAGACATGGGTTTCAGCTGTCGCATTCCTTGTGTCAAGCCACTATTGAACAACAGACAGCGTCAGAAGCATCTCGCCTCGGCTGAAGACAAAAAGGACTGGACTGCTGCTGAGTGGTCCAAAGTTATGTTAAATTTTGCATTTCCTTTGGAAATCAGGGTCCCAGAGTCTGGAGGAAGAGAGGAGAGGCACACAATCCACGTTGCTTGAGGTCCAGTGTAAAGTTTCCACAGTCAGTGATGGTTTGGGGTGCCATGTCATCTGCTGGTGTTGGTCCACTGTGTTTTCTGAGGTCCAAGGTCAACGCAGCCGTATATCAGTAGGTTTTAGAGCACTTCATGCTTCCTGCTGCTGACCAACTTTATGGAGATGCAGATTTCATTTTCCAACAGGACTTGGCACCTGCACACAGTACCGAAGCAACCAGTACCTGGTTTAAGGACCATGGTATCCCTGTACTTAATTGGCCAGCAAACTCGCCTGACCATAACCCCATAGAAAATGTATGGGGTATTGTGAAGAGGAAGATGCGATATGCCATTCCTTCTGATATGCCAGAAGGATTTCTAAAAATACTTTCTTTGTATTGGTTTAAGTAATATTCTAATTTTCTGAGATACTGAATTTGGGATTTTCCTTAGTTGTCAGTTATAATCATCAAAATTAAAAGAAATAAACATTTGAAATATATCAGTCTGTGTGTAATAATGTACAGCTTTCACTTTTTGAATGGAATTAGTGAAATAAAATCAACTTTTTGATGATATTCTAATTATATGACCAGCACCTGTATATGTTGATGTTATGATGAACTATATGCCTTTCTCCACTGACGTTCTAAGTTGTTCAAAGCGTTTCTAAGAATACTGATTTTCAGAAGGCAGCTTCTGACTCTGAGATGGCGATTGGGATGGGAACATGGGTTGTGTAACATTAGCAACACATTATTAGCAGTTTGAAAACATAAAGGCCCGGTTTCACAGACAGGGCATAGACTAAGCCAGGATTAGGCCTTAGTTCAATTAGGACATATAAGTAACTTTTATAAACGTTTTTTTCTTGGGCACATTACTGGTGTGCATCTTGAGACAAAACAATGCCACTGACATATTTTAAGATTTGTCAGTGCAAGATTCTTTCAGTTAAAACAGCACAAACATGCATTTTAGTCTAGGACTAGCTTAAGCGTTGTCTGTGAAACCGGGGGAAAGCCAAAGGTTAACCATATTAATTATATTATGTGTGCGACGTTGTAGAGAGCAATACATAAAACTCATTACCATTCTGATACATATTCATAGATCCGCCTATACTAAATGAAGCAAGGGTGTAGATATATATTCAAGCTATTTTAAGGGATGAATGCATTTTTTTTCAAAGGAACTTTTTAAAAATGTTATTTTGGTGATCAAAGATGAGTTTAAAGGGATACAATTATTGACAACAGGCAGACTTTAAATCATGTCCATGTTTTCTGAGACAGCAGAGAGTGACAAGCGCTCTGTAGAGCAGTTTTTTCCGTTTATTAATTGTGACTTCACTCTAAGTGGACCCGCGGTGTATATAGAAACGGCTCATTCTAAGGTAATAAAAACATAACGGTACATTATGTAAGGTCTTTATACACCACTGAAAACATAGTTATGTATATTATATTGCATTTCTGTCAATAGATCCTCATAAATACTATACACTGCACCTTTACCTAAACAAACAAATTAGTACAACGTGGCCACGATTGAACTAAAACAAGAACGAAATAGTAAAACTTGGGCCTTAAAATATTAAGCTGTGGAAATGAATTCTTAATTGATGCTCATGGTATTTATTTTTTCTTCCACATGTCATGAGGGGGTCTCCATACATTTGGGTTTGATTGACATGCCGGTGAATTAGCCTATTTATTTTCACAGTTTCACATTCATTTTCTAGCAGTTAATGCTCCACAAACACTTTTATCCCATAGTCGTTGTTCCTAAGCTTCTCCTTTGCCTTGTTCTTAGCTGTCATCTTGTCTCTCCATTGAAAGGGAAAACTTGTGGGGTCTTGACTGCTGTGACACTGAAGGTTAGGGTCATGCAGAAGGTTCCACATGAGCCAGATCTGTGGGACCGTCAAGCTGTGCACCACCATCAGCTCTCTGTAGAAGCAGGGGTCAAAGACCTGGAGGTGGGGGGCAGCGGACGGTCTCACAATTCCAAAGGTGCGGAAGCCTTCGTGGCGAGTCGGCTGAAGGTTGATCCTCAGCAAACACATTCCCAGAAAGACATCATCAATGGGGAAGAGTTCCACCTCTTTGCAGGCCAGGTGGAGCTTCAATGCAGTATGTCCCGACATGACAAAGCCACCTCCGCCCGCATAGGACGGGTAGATCCCCTGGCCGTAAATAAACTCGGGGACAAAGTACTTACTGTTGCGCCTGCGAATTGGTTTTGCGTGGACAATGATGTCGCCGACAAAAAGATCCTTACTGATCTCTTGACCCTCAAGCATCTCCAGAATATTGTCAATGTTCACATACACATCTGCATCACCCTTAAAAATAAACTTTGCTTTGGGACAGCTCACATTGATCCACTGTAGAAAGTGGATTTCTTTTAGTGTCAAGTTGAAAAATGTGTCTTCAAAGTCCCACAGGAGGATGTCGCGAAAAGTGTGGCTCTCATATCCCAAAAGTTTGTCCCATAATGGAAGCGCTGTTTGATTTTGGGGCACACCGAGAAGAAATACTCTCCTGACGTTCATGTCTTTCTGAAACACACCTTCTCGTCCCCATGTGTGTCGAACGACCTGACGTTTGTCAAAGTCCGTTGCTATTGATTTTATGGCGATGAGCATGTAGGGCGCTCCTTCTGGTCCAGAACACTTTGTAGGCTGATCGATTAGCAGCTTGAAGTCCCGTTGGTCTTTTTTCCGAAGGTAATCGTAAAAGTCAAAGGAAGCACGTGTTGGTAGCAGACTTGCTGTCGTTGAGGGCTGGTGAAATTTAGACTTTGCTTTATGGGATTTGACCTTTGATCCTTGTGCTTTAGACTTGATCTGTACCTCAGGCTTGCAAGGAGGTATGTCTGGAGATTTTGAAGGGAATGGCTTTGTTTCCAGTCCCTTTGATGCTCCACTGAGAAGGGTTCTTGAGCTGGTGGACCCCTGTTCAATGTGCAATGTCCCCCAAACGGGTGTCATTCTTTGATGGGCATATAACAGCAGAAAGAGCAGCACCAGCAGAATCAGGGAGCAAAGTATGTCTCCCTTTATATAGACCCTTCTCATTGTGTGACCAGTTTTACTGTTATATTCCCATAAAATTCAGTTGAAGTCTCAAGTGTTTGGATTTTCTCATGGCCACAGTAGGTTCTGCTATGTAAAAGTACAAATAAAGTGAGTTAAAATTAATGCACAATAACTGCTTGAAAATCATCATTGCAGTTATACTTACAATCATGTCCTTAAAACCAATTTCCTATTGTGTAAGATATGTCTGTATTTGAGAGGCATCACACAAACTACTTACCACAGGCATCCTGGATGTCATCAAACAACAGGAGACACAGGATATTACTTGACCAAAGTTATGCTCCATAAACGGCCAGGACCGCATACTTGTATGAAACAGGACATACAAACAATTTATAACAGGATCCACATCTGACATCAGACTTTTTTTGCACTTTTTTGCACAACTGGCTTTATTATACTTTTAACAAACAAAATCCGGTTCAGTGCTGTCCATTTACACTCTAAAAAAAAAAGGTTCTATATGGCACTAAAAATGGTTCTTTGTCGTAATCATAGGGGAACCATTTTTGGTGCTATATAGCACCATATCTTAGCATGTTCTGTATATGGTAGCGGTGCTATATAGCACCTTAGTCAAAGAACCGGTGAAGAACCTCTGAAGAACCAAAATTGGTGCTATATAGCACTAAAAAAGGTTCCCCTATGATTACGAGCCAAGAACCATTTTTGGTGCCATATAGAACCTTTTTTTTTTTAGAGTGTATGGTATTAACGAAATGACACCTGAGCAGCGAAACCCCAAAAAAGGCAACTCTTTCGGTGCACGCGTCACCATATATTTTGGCTAAGCCTAAATCAAATTTGTGTAACTTAAACATTTTAAATTTAGAAATGACATTCTAAAATACAATTGTTACAATATTTTAAAATGTAGCTACTCGCTGCCTCGTGCGATGTTACCCTCCAGGCATAAGGGAGAGCGGGCACAACCTAACGCTTGACTTTCTCAGTTTGTGTAAATCCACTTGGGGTTAATTTCGCACATGTCTAGTACAATTATGTGGTTTTGTTTCATTAATACAGTGTATATATTTTTCTTGATTTACCGCGAAAGAATGGAAGTGAAATGTGACAACATGCCCCATAGGTGGGGCATGTTGTAACATGTGAGGGGCACGTTTGAACATGACCATATATAATATCAAAGACAAACGAACATTTTGTCAATAAAATACAATTCACTTTTTCAGACACAAGACTAAATAATATCAAATGTGTCTTATTTTAAATAAAGACAAAAAACCATGAAAAATTAACTTAAGAAATTTGCATATACCATAAAAAACTTTTCTTTTTAAGTTATTCTTTTTAATATATATATATATATATATATATATATATATATATATATATATATATATATATATATATATATATATATAAAACTGTACAACTGCCTTTAGTTGTTTCAAACGTACATTTACAAAACTTACCCAGATGAAGGCGTACCAGGAGAGCAATGACAAGACAGCACTGCAAACAGATCCAAACATCTGCTTCCACTATTAAAGCTGCTGCACGCCACTGTTGCGTGTGCATTTGTCAGAAAAACCTTTCCAAGTCGCTGAAATGCGCTACGTTATTAAAGACACTCTGTTTACAATAATCCATGTTCGTTAGAATGTACATCATTTTCGAGCACAAGTTCTTGTTCTTGCATATTTTCAAAGTTGTTTCCTTGATCACGTGACAGCTCGACGCTTGTTGGATGCGTCGCGCCAGATGCCAGCGCAGCAACTGGAGCCTCTTGGAGACGGGAGCGAGGACAGGGAAGCGAGAACGCGCAAAAGAATTATAATTCAGATGCGTGTACCATTACCGCCCCTTTCTCTTTTCCATAATGGAAAAAAGAAAACAAAAGATGCTACCGTTTACTGTTTAACAGCACAGATAGAATGAAAACAGATACATTTATATAATAATTTAATGTAGATTCTGCTTGAATACATAAAACCAGTCGATTTGCACATACATTGCCTTGGTACACAAAATACAGTCTCTTTGGCTATCACTTTTTGGCTAAGACTTTACACAGTTATTGACAGACCAACCCAGTTTTTCCTCTAACACAAAACTGCTGCCAGTGAGGGATTCAAAATATATCCCCTCACGCCGGCCTTTTCATTTCCCAGCAGGCTACTGGGCACTTTCTGAGCCAGTTTTAGCGGCTGCCCCAGGGATGTGGTCTGATCTTCCAGACTTCTGCACTTTAAGGTCATTTAGGACCAGATGTTCCTCAGGAGGAAGTAGTCCCTGCTCTCATGATCTTGAAAAGAGCATTGATGTTGTTGTTCTTGATGGCATCTCGACAGGCAGTGATAACCTGAGTTTTGGGTTTTCCCACTGAAAAGCATGATTGGAAATTCATTCATTATAATCGTAATTACAATTAATTACCACAAAAAAAAACAAAATAATAATGATCTGAGACCATTTAAGCTATTCAAAACATCCACAGAAATGCAGTACAATCCTGTCAATTTTCCATCAGTTTCAAGCCACAAATATTTAGATCACCTCTTAAAAAGATATTTGAACAAACTGCAAGTTTGGGGTACTTGTGATCCATATAAAGCACCAGGCAATCACTAAAAATAGCAGGACATTCTAAAACGCTTAATGTGGCTTAATATACTAAAACTGTATCAAATTCAGTATACATCTTATTGATTATGCATACAGGAAAACAGAAAATGAATGCAAACACCACATGCCATGTTACATTTTTACTTTAAAAAGGTTTTATATGGGAAAACTCTTAATGTGAAACTTTGCGTGTTGCATTCATATTCTGGGTTCATCTGCTTGCCTGTACACAGTAGATGTTATTAATGGAGGTGTATACTGAATTTGGTCCTCCAAAAATCACCATCTTAATGCATTAAGCCTTTTCTTTATAATGTTTTTTTCTGTGGGAAAATGCTTGACACGTTAGCATGTTGCTTTCATATTCTGCTTGCCTGTATACATGGGCGTCGGAAGCAAAAAAAATGTGGGTGGGTCTTCAGAATTATTTTTACTGGAGTAGATGCCAATAAGTACAAATATACCACTTTGCTTGCTAAGCGAATAGTTCGGAAAGACAAAATTACGGGAATCGCCATATCATTGAGAGCGGTAGTAGTGTAGGGGTAAGACGCACGGCATCTAGTTTTGACCCACGGTTCGAATCCGCCTTTCGCCGAGTTCAATCTTCTCCCTTTTCCCATCACATATCAGATCGGAAAGGCATTTATTTTCAATAAAAATGACGAAAATATTAGAAAAGTGGAAATAAAGCGTCTAACATGTGTTTAATAATAAGTGTTTATCGATTAGGGGTAGGTAAACAGACATGTGCTGAATGTTAGAGACGATAAAAGTGAGTGGGTCCAATATCATTGATCGTAAAAAGTGGGTGGGTCTTGTCACCCACAAACAATGGTTCCGACGCCCATGCCTGTATATAACATGTAATGTAGTGAGATCCAGTCAAGTGATGAATCAAAATTAAATTTATTGATAAGCAAAGAATTAAATGAATGATAAAAAAGGATAAAACCATGAATGTTTAAGTAAATATGTAAGTAATAATCAGCTTTTAATAGTAAGTAACAAAGTAACAATAAGCAATTCTTTAACCGTATCTCTCAGAGTAAAATAATATTGCGAGTAAAGAGTAAAGGAGCAGAAGAATGGCCCTACGAGCGAGATGCAATGTCCTAGGTCTTCCCCAGGGCCTCCTCCCGGTGAGACGTGCCCAGAACACCTTCCTGGGAAGGCGTCCAGGAGGCATCCGAGCCACCTCGGCTGGCTCCTCTTGATGTGGAGGAGCAACGGCTCTACTCTGAGCTCCTCCCGAGTGACCGAGCTTCTCACCCTATCTCTAAGGGAGCGCCCAGCCACCCTGCGGAGAAAGATCATTTCGGCCGCCTGTTTCCGGGATCTTGTCCTTTCGGTCATGACCCACAGCTCATGACCATAGGTGAGAGTAGGAACGTAGATTGACCGGTAAATCGAGAGCTTCGCCTTACAGCTCAGCTCCTTCTTCACCACGACAGACCGGTACATCGACCGCATTACTCCAGAAGCTGCACCGATCCGTCTGTCAATCTCCCGTTCCATCCTTCCCTCACTCGTGAACAAGACCCCTAGATACCTGAACTCCTCCACTTGAGGCAGGAACTCTCCACCAACCTGAAGTGGGCAAGCCACCCTTTTCCGACTGAGAACCATGGCCTCGGACTTGGAGGTGCTGATTCTCATCCAAGCCGCTTCAAACTCGTCTGCAAACCGTCCCAGTGCATGCTGAAGGTCCTGGTCTGAGGAGGCCAACACGACAACATCATCCGCAAAAAGCAGCGACGAAATCGCGTGGTCCCCAAACCGGACACTCTCCGGCCCTTGGCTGCGCCTAGAAATTCTGTCCATAAAAATGATGAACAGAACCGGTGACAAAGGGCAGCCCTGCCGGAGTCCAACATGCACCGGGAACAAGTCTGACTTACTGCCGGCAATGCGGACCAAGCTCCTGCTCCGGTCGTACAGGGACCGAACAGCCCTAAGCAGGGGGCCCCGGACCCCATACTCCCAGAGCACCCTCCACAGGACGTCACGAGGAACACATGAGTAATATCTCTGAAGTATATTCCCATTAATATTCAAAAATAATTAGCACACTAATGTGACTAGGAACATGAAATTGTCTAACTATGTTTCACAGGAGTATAAATATGAGGAAACACAAAGGCCAAATTCCCTTAATCATTCATCAGAATGAGTAAAACCAAAGTATATAATTCTGATGTGCAGCAAAAGATTGTTGATCTTCACAAAATAGAAAGTGGCTGTAAGAAAATAGCTAAAGCACTGAAAATCCCTATTTCCACCATCAGGGCAATAATTAAGAAGTTCCAAAGAGGTTACGAATCTGCCTGGAACAGTGTGTCTATGAGTCAGTAATCCTAAAAATAAATAAATACAAAAGCCCCTACATCACCACATGTTGTTTGGGAGGGTTTCAAGAAAAATCCTCCTCGCTTATCCAAAAACAAACTCCAGCGTATTCAGTTGTCAGACACAACTGGAACTTCAAAAGGAACCTGGTTCTATGGTGAGGTGAAAAAAAAAGAGAGAGAGATGGGTTTGGTGCAAACAGGGATAAAAAGTACCCCATACCCATGGTTAAATATACTACTGGATGTTTAATGTTGAGGGCCTATTTTTTTGCTGGAGGTCCTGGACATCTTGTTCAGATACATGGTATAATGGGTTCTAGCAAATACCAACAGATAAAAAAAAATCTAAACCTGACCGCTTCTGCTAGAACTCTTATAATGGGCCGTGGTTGGATCTTCCCTCAGGACAACGATCCAAAACAAACATCAAAACCAACACAAAAATGTGTCACTGAACAAAAAATGAAGCTTCCACCATGGCCATCCCAGTCCCTGACCTGAACCCTATAGAAAAATTAGTGGGGTGAACTGAAGAGGAGGAGCACCAACATGGATCTGGGAATCTGAAGGATCTGGAGAGATTCTGTATGGAGGAATGGTCTCTGATCTCTTATCAGGTGTTCTCCAAACTAATCAGGCATTATAGGAGAAGACTCAGAGCTGTTATCTTGGGAAAAGGAGGTTGTAAAAAAGTATTTAATAAAAGGATGCCAATAATTATGGCCAAAGTGTTTAGGAGAAAAACATTCATTTCATAACGTGATTTACCCCCCACTTTCCATTCTTTTAATTCAACAAAAGGTGAGATTTTTGCTTCTTTTTTTTGTCAGCCATGCAAGGCGCCATCCAGCTCGTCGGGAGCAGCTGGGATTAGGTGTCTTGCTCATGGACACCTCGACATTTGGTTTGTAGACAACTTACATGAACCACTGAGCCACTGCCGCCCCAAACTTTTACAGCTATCTTTGATCATATTTACCAGGGGTGCCAATAATTATGGCCATGACTGTATGATATCGAAAGATACAATATATAAAAGCATAAATCAAAATATCACGGCCTTTTAATATGTTCTAGTACATAAGTACTCTTTACAAACCTGTAAAAAATAAGTTCCGGCAGTGTAGGAAAGCCTTGTTTTGCCCTCAAGGTGTGGCATTCCTATACAGTGTGATGTCATGTGAAAACTATGAATACTCATTAACTATGTGTTATTAGGTGTCTGCTTAGTAAAAATCCACCCACCTCTCAATCTCCCTGCCCTTTGGATGGCCTGGTTAACTGATTTCAGCCGTGAGAGGAGGGCATTGTGATTATTAGACCTGATTTTATATTCATTAATCAAATCTCTGTTGAGGTCATACAGCTCAATGTAGCGTTTCTTCATGTTTCTCCTAGAAAACAGATGATAATTTCTGTAAGTACATGTGTTTGAGAAAGCGAGAGGACTGATCAATCAAACTAAGATGCTCACCAATCACCCATGAGTCTGGCATCTTCAGCCTGCACCAGCATATTTCTTATGTAGTTGGAATGATCTGCCATTGCCGCTGTGAGCTTTTGATGCACCGAGTGAAACTCGTCCACCTAACACGAACATAAAAGGATGTTTGCACAGCAGTTAAAAGACTTCGAAAAATGATTATCTTAAAGGTGATGTTGCTATTCTTAACCTCAGTGAGAGTGGTTCGTAGCTCTTTGAAGTAGACAGGGAAGTCAGCTTCAGCCAGTAAGTCTTCAATGGCCAGAAAAGAGGCAAGTGACTGGACCAGATCTCCTGCCAGATCAATGTCATCTGTTCTCAACGTGATCTGATGAGGCAGAACTAAGTTAGAGATTTCTGAATCATGAAGAGCAAGAAGCTCACAAATACTGACAAACACACAATAAAAGTACCTCTCCACTATGCTGCATATTGATTCTCAGGAGACCTCCACGCAGTGCGGTGAAGGTGATGTCTGGACTGTCAATGCCCTCGGGCAGCAGAAAGTTCTGGTTTAGCCACATGACTACCTGCAGACATAGATGCATGCCTCATATTTCATCAACTCTAAGATATACAACATATGGCACAATTGGCATTTAGTTTTTTGTGATGTCATGCACACACAGTTCCATTATGAGTGAGTGTGTCCTTTTACCCTCTGAGGTCTGTCATTGATGCTGAATGTGACTTTTCCTGTGGGTTCTGCGGCTGAGGAGTCAACACTAAGGTCATACATCGAGAAGCGAGGCAGCTGACGTGTGATTTCAAATACGTGGAACTGTGTACTGGAGTAAATGGGGAAGAAGAAGAGAAAAATGCTCCGTCATGAAATTCTTCCACCACATTTGAATTCTCAGACTTTTTTTTTTTTTTGGTAGTTGAATGAATCAAAATGTAATCCAAATAATGAAGTTTGACAATCGACATGATGATATTCCACATGGTGTACCTTGTCTTTCCTCCCACAAAGGCTTTGATGTGAAGGTCAACTGGAATGTCTTTAGGAGGAATGATGGGAACACGGACACAGCCAGAGAGATTTTGGGCGCTAGGGTGGACCACGTGACTCTCACCTTCAAAAATCCCCTCAGCAAATATCAGCACCGCTCTAATGATTGTTTCTGAAGGAGGGCAGCAAAAAGAATACAAGCAGCCATTATTGGGGCCAAGTGCAAAGAAGAAGACAAGACATGCCAAAATGGCTGGCAGATCAACTGCAGCAATGAGCAATTAAAGACCTATTAAGGTGATTTTAGGGAAAATATACAATAAATACAGTCAATAATAATGATTTAATGATTTATCACTTTCAACCAATAGGTGGAACAGTTACGAAATTGATGTGGTGTGGTCAGAATAAGGGAACAATGAACAATGACAAAGTTTGGTGTCAATATATCAAAGCAGGGTGTCAATAGTGTCAATATGTCATTGCAGAGATATAGCCACAAGAGGCCATTTTATTATAAGTATGGACCACATGGCGGTGCTGTTTTGAAACCTTTTAAGTACCTTAAAGGCATGGTGCTGATGGCACATACCAAGTTTCGTAATGATACACCAATTAATTTGTAAAGTATAGCATTTTATATCATAATACTGCATTGTAGTCAATGGGAATTTCATGTTTTGTTCTATTATAGCGCCACCAAGAGGCACAATCCTACCATTTTTTATGTGTCCTCAGAGTGAGCCCATACATGTGTGTGTCAATTTTGGTGAAAATATCTCATTTCGTTTTAGAGTTATAGACATTTAAATGAAAAAACATGTAAAAAATGACTGACACCTGACTTTGATTGGATTTTACTACCTCTTACTATCAATATTTTGACATTTGGGTTTTAACTTATAGCTATCGACCTATGTTTCTGAACTTCTGACACTGGTTTCGTCTCGATCTGACTAGCGGTTTCGAAGACATCAGCTAATGTTTTTAAAGCGCTAAATTACAACGCTGCACAAACCATAGGCCGAAACCTGGCAAGTCTGGTATCAATGGACTCGGCAAGTATTCAGGAGACAAAAAAAGTTACTCCCATGAAAATACGTCAATCACACCCAAAGTTATAAGCATTTGAAAAAAAATTATCCACTAATTTGGCCCTGTTTTGAAACTTCTTGGGCTCCTTCAGGGCATCGTGCTGATGACCCAAACCGAGTCTCGTAACAATCCGTTCATGCGTTCCTAAAATACAGCATTTTAGCACATAATTAAAAATGGCCGATATGGTAAAATTTGATATCAGACGACTCGGCATGCCATCCTGGATCTAACAAGACAAAAAATTTTGTTATGATTTTTGGACAAACGTTTCAAAAGTTATAAGCAAAAACAGCAATTTTTTGTATCTCCGGACCAGTAGGTGGCGCTGTGACGAAACGCTGCATGTTGCCTCAAGTCATGCTTGTGATGACATGTACCAAGGTTGGTTTGAATACGATAACGCGCTGCGGTGATATAGCCTTATTAGATTAGATTACATTCAACTTTATTGTCATTACACAAGTACAAGTACAAGGCAACGAAATGCAGTTTAGGTCTAACCAGAAGTGCAATAGCAGCAAGTGCAGGATATACAATGGTTGCGTAAGTGCAGGGCATAAAAATGTACTGAATATATATAAATATGTATAAGTAGAGAGATGGTTATTACTATAAACAGAACTGAATTTACAGATGAATATATACAGTGAATAAATATAAATATACAGATGGCTATTACTATAAACAGAATGTACAGGTGAATATGTACTATGAATATAATATACAGATGGCTATTACTATAAACAGAATGTACAGGTGAATATGTACTATGAATATAATATACAGATGGCTATTACTTAAAACAGAATTTTACAGATAGAGGTATACAATAATATGTTAGGCTAATATGAGGAATGTAGCAGTGGATTAAGGTAGTGCAATAAATTATGGACAGAGCTATCCGAAAGAAAGTGTAAAAGTGCAGTGGAAAGTGGTTGCATATTACAGTTATAAGTACGGTGCAAAATGCAAACGTAAACATTGGTACTACAAATACAGTCGGCAGTGCAAATGAGCATAATCCAGTTAAGATATGGTGGTGCAAAATGCATAAGTAGACAGTTGTTACTGTACTGTTATTTATGAGTATTTTCACAACCGCTACGTAAAATTTGTTTGCGCATTTTTAGAAAACTATTTGACAAATTAACTTGATTTGCGAGGTTTTTTTGTCAGCATGGTCTGAAGATGATCTGGTTCAATTTTCGTGCAATTCGGATGAACGGTCTAGGGCGAGTTTGCAAAAGTAGGTTTTTCGGAAAATTCAAAATGGCGGGAAAATGAAATCAATTCGAGCCAAGGAATCAGAGGAAAAAATAATTTTGTTTCTAGCCCTTATGGTTCAAAAGTTATTAGCATAAACATGAGTCAAATTTTAGACTGATGAGCTAGAGGGATTGAGTTAGAGACTTCAAATTTGCTATGGCGGAGTGAGACTGTCCTCTATCTGTGTGCCAAATTTCACAACTTTTTATCATACGGTTCTATGGGCTGCCATAGACTCAAGAGCGGAAGAAGAAGAACCGAAGGGGCCTTCGGTGCTTGGCCCCTAATGATAATATTATCATTTAAAACTTCATGTTGACAGAAAAAAAACAGCAACTTGTTATGGCCACCAATTGTACTAATTTGTTCAATTTTATCTAGGTATATTGTTACCACATATTATATTTTCCCCTTGTTTTAGTAAATCATAATTTAGTTAAATCATGGCCACAATATCTTGTTTTTTTTCTCCCCATATGTTATGTGGTGCTGTGTACAGGTCAAACAGATTTGACAAATTTTAATGTGGCTTTTATGACAGGTCTATTTAATTTAACTAAGAAAAAACATAATAGATCAGCTGTAGTGCAGGAGAAAAAAAAGTGTTGCAACTGAGCTAAGATGGTTTAACCATACCATTCGGAGTGGAGATGTTGAGCTCTATGTGTGCTCTCTGGCTCTCTGTGGCTCTTCGTACAGACAAGGCTGTCTGTAGCTGCGTGTTAGCTGGAATTACACCCATCTTAAATTCCCCCTCCGAAACTCCAGGAAGAGCCTATATCAAACAAATTTTACTCACCAAAAACTGCATCGGGAACATCAATATAAATCACAAAACGTTTAACTAAATAATTGCATGTATAACCTTGGCATTTTCCTCGTAGTTCCGTAGTTCTAGCATCAAGTTCTGTTTACGTTGACTCAGCTCCCTGATCAGGTCTTGTTCCACACTTGCATCCATTAGGTTTCCCTTCATCTCCTTACTGGCAGGAAGATAGCCACGTACTGTAGGACGACACATATATGATCAGCCAATACTCAAAGGCAACATGCATTTACAATAGGTCCGTCATCTCACCCTCTCCCTCCACAGAGGTGCATATAAGCTGGATCTGTCCATCCATGCGATAGTCTCCCTCAACAATCCCAGCCACAGAGGATGAGAAGTTATCCTTGAAGATCACCTCACCAGTGCGATCACTGCGAGCATCAATCTAGACATGGAATCACAGAGAATCATCTCTTTTTACCGGTACTGCAAAAACCTTGGTAAGTAAAATGTGAGGGTACGTTTACATGACAACAATGAAAAAAAACTAAAACGTTTTTCCCTGGCCTTTTTGCGTGTACAGATGACAACGTTGTCAAAATAATCCCAGCTAACACGGAGCCGCGAAAATGACTAAAAACACTGTATCGTGCATGCCAGGCCAGTAGTTGGCGGTGTCACTTTTTAAAGAAACACTACGCACCTTTAGACTGAACCAATGCTGTGATTGAAATAATTCACTATTCCCTACATTGCTTCACTAATATAATGGAGTGAATGAAAACGAGTAAGTGAATTCGGACACTGAGTGTGCCGGAAGGGCTGCAGCTTTTGCATAGTTTGAGCTTGCGGTTTAATGATTATTTGAAACATAGTAACTGGCAGCCCTGGTAGTAATGAATATATTTATCTTTAACTCTGTCATGGAAACTAGCATGTTTAAACCTTAAAGGATTAGTTCACTTCAAAATGAAAATTTCCTGATCTTACTTACCCCCATCTCCTTCAAGATGTTCATGTCTTTCTTTCTTCAGTCGAAAAGAAATTAAAATTTTTTGAGGAAAACATTCCAGGATTTTTTTTCACATAATGGTTTTCTATTGCAACCAAAAAGTTGAAGGTCCAAATCAATGCAGTTTCAAAGCTTTTTTGAAGGGCTTCAGATGCTCTGCGCGATCCCAGACGAGGTATAGGGTCTTATCTAGCAAAACGATCGTCCATTTAAAAAAAAATAAATAAAAATTAATATACTTTTTAACCTAAATTGCTCATCTTGCGCTGCTCTGCGACGTGCGCAATCACGTCGAAAACGTGACACTAGACGTAGACAGAAGTACCGCCCCAAGCAACTGTGCAAGGACTAATACAAACTCCCTTTACCAAAAAACACTTCATCTTCAACTTCAAAATTGTCTGTTGTTTTACCTTTTTTTTTTTGCTAAAGGGCGTTTGTATTAGTCTTTGCATGTGCACTTTGTAAACACGGGGGCGGTACTTCTGCCTACATCTAGTGTAGGGTGGCCATACCTCCGGATTTTAAGCCTTTAAGTTGCAAAAAAAAACCCGCTCTAGAATCTTTATTGGGAAGCAGCAGCATAGCGTCTAATGCTGTAAGATCTCTGGTCAAACAAATGATTGGCTGAAAGCGGTGTCAAATAAATATCTGATATATCATTGGTTAAAAACTTAAACAAGCCTCCACGACGTGCTAGCTACGTCATATCATAACGTTAACATGCTGAAACGTCAGACCTCTTTGTAAAGGACCTCAAAGTATGACAATATACATTTAAATGCTTTTATTTTGACACTTCCTATTTAGCAGAAACTGGCTTTTATTTTGAAAGAACGGGATGCGCGGGGGGGATCTAATAAAAAAGAAGAAGAAAAGGGACAAGGAAAAGATCGCTAGCAATAAAGAGAAGGTGAAACGGCAACAAAGGTTAAAGAGATTAAGAAGATAGCCTCGGTCGAAAGTGGCAACAAGGTATGCCATGTCTTATGGTGCAGAGGATGTTTTGTTAAGCTTTGGTACATACTGAAAAAATGTTGATGAAAATGGCTAATGTTTGAGTGAGAGTGACACATTGTTTTGTTTATTTTGTGTTCAGCTCTTACGTTGGTTTATGACCTGCAAGGAAACTCATTAAAAAGCCACTAAACCATCAGTGTTGGCTGACTTCTTTCGACTTGACACTACACTCTTTTAATCCGGAATGGAAAAAGAGCAAGAATTTATATCAAAAAGTAGCAGAGACGCTTTTCATGGATTTGGCACTGTGCCAGATTAATTGTTTATTTATGTATTTATTTTATTCCCAGAAGTCCAGAAATGTTATGTTTTCAGGTACTGTGCACTTTGCAAGACAGGTTCATCTCAGTGGTCAGTTTTGAAACAGACATCACATTGTCTTGAATAAATACAAATACTGTGAACAAACACTTTTTTGCCTCTTACACATCTACTTCAAGATATATTGTAGATCAAATGGTTTTGGAAATGAATAGAGTAGGCTATTTCAGAATCACTGTATCACGATACCATCGATATGATCGATAGTTGCGAGTATGCCAGAGTCCTATGCAAGTGTCCTCCATTTTGGTGTTATGGAAATGGCCAACCTAGTCTAGTGTGACGTTTTCGACGTGATTGCGCAATCCCTAGCACATCGCAGAGCAGCGCAAGATGAGCAATTTAGGTTAAAAAGTATATTCATTTTTAATATTTTTTGAAAATGACTGATCGTTTCGCTAGATAAGACCCTATTCCTTGTCTAGGATCGCACAGAGCGTTTGAAGCCCTTCGATTGCCTTTGAAACTGCATTGATTTGTACCTTGAACATTGTGGTTGCAATTGAAAACCATTATGTTTTCCTCAACAAAAATAAATAAATTATTTTCGACTGAGGAAAGAATGACATGAACATCTTGGATGAGATATGGGTGAGTAAAATATCAGGACATTTTCATTTTGAAGTGAACTAATCCTTTAATTAAACAATTAAAAAGGTATTTATACCTGTATGATATTACGTGGGAATTCAGTGCGTGACTCACACAATGCATTATGGGTATTCTCTAGCCGTTGAGCGTACATCAGTTGAAAACTCGTTATTGCGTTGCACTGTGGGATTGAATGAGTGCACTCAATAACGTCCACTATGGTTTCAGACACCACTACAAATGGCTGTCCCCTCAAATAGTGCCCTATTTAAGGCTATAGGGAGCGATTTCGGACACAGCCCAAGTGTGTCGCCCAAGTCTTGAAAAGTGAAGCCAAAGCATTTTGATCGCCCCCTGGTGGCTGGCTGCAGTATAAGTCACAAACCCTGCCCTCATATTATTTAATTATTATCACACAGACGTATGTTCAAGTGTTTATTTTTCCAGTAAGTTTAGTTTTAGTTATTTGATGCTATAAAAATGGGGTGTAACATCATGATTGACAGCTGTGTATGCAGGAACGGGAGTGTGGGCGGGACCGTGATACTGCAGACTTAGGCTTCGAAGGACGTAATTATATGCAATGACTTTTATATTATGTTATACTATTTGAACATTTTTCTACAGTGGAAGGAAGTCCATCTTTTTTTACAGTCTATGGACTGAACATGCAATACGCATACACATCCTGTCATTGTTAACACTGTTGTCATGTAAATAAATAACCAAAACGCATAAAAAGCTTTTAGTCTTTAGTTGAAATGGTGTCATGTAAACAGCCCCTAAGTGTGTCATTGCTAAAAGACTGACCTTTCCATTGGACCACCCAGTTATGAGCTCAACAACACCGTCAGCATTAAGATCAAAGGCATGGATACTCATGGCATGATTTTTAGACTGTAAGAAAAAAAAGAAATGGAATAAATCTAAATTATTCTTACTCGTTTATATCGATTAATGATCATGGTCCTCTAAAAAATGTGATTGCTGATTCAGGTTTCATTTTGAATGGACTAAAATGCACTACCTTGATCCTCCAGTAGCGTGCAGTGCGGTCATATACTCCTACTGTGCCATTGGCCAAAGCATAACCAAACCTGCTGCCGTGCATGTGACAAAGCGATGTGACTGTCTGAAACAGAAAGCAATAACTATATAAGGGTCAGTGACATGACTTGCATATTTTTGTGTCCAAGTGCATTACTTCCTTTTAAAATAATTTGATAAAATTCATGACATATATCACTTTAATCTATAAAAAATCTATACAAATATTTTAGTACATTTAAATATTACATATTATTTATATTATATTATTGTTTTATTATCTTAAACCCCCAAAATGTCAGGTGGTGCAACAAACAAATGAGCAGACTAAGAAACTATTTAAAATGTATGTCAGGGTGGCACAACTGCAAAAATGGCTCTTTTATTATGAATTGACAAGGTAATAAGAGTAAACAATGGCAATGCATCAGAGGTCCTCAACTGATCCTTGTGGCAGAGTAAAAAGTAGATTCGTAGATTTCTCTCAAACACTGGTAAAAACTGCTTATTTCAAGTATGGGTAGGTTGGTACACTTTCCATGTCAACTACAGTATGTATACATACAGCTATTGTACCGCCTGACATTCAAAGTGTCAAAAAAACGAATTTAAAACTTTGAAATGTTATTGAACAACTGAAACATGTTTAAAAATTTGCATGACTCAAAAACATGCATTACATCAGGTTTGAAAAGATTTTAAAAAACACTTTTTTTAAGCTTTGTCAATGACACATATATTTTAAAGAAAATCTCAAATAATTATCCAACTATCAACCAACAATGTCATAACTCATACCTCATTTTCTGCCATCTCAGTCACCAGTTCATCCTCTTTGAACACCCTGATGTCAAAGTCCTCTGAGCCAACAAGAAGCTGGAAAAATGGGATGTGTGGTCAATTTATGAAAGCAGTATTTTATAATAACTTACAAAAGTATTTTGTCATTATGAAGTGAAAACGAAAAGATGGCCTCACCTCATTCTTGCCATCTGCAGTAAAGTCACAAAGCACAAGTGATCGTACATTATCTCCAGTGACCTTTTTTAAAAAAAAAATTAAAAAAAAGGTATACCTATCAATATCCTTCATAGTTTTATTTCTCAAATACATTTTGAATACAGGAAGCAAAATGATCTTACTGTCCAGAACTGGTCATTTCCCTCATAGTCAAAGCCTTGCAGAGCACAGTTTCCACCAATGATTGCAAGGGGGGACTGGATATCCCCTAGTTTTCCCAGAACAATGGCATTGGCCCCATCAGTCACCTGTTATATAATAAGCAATTAAGCAAAAATTGAACCATTCAGTCTCCTGGTGTCAGTCTCCTAATGTCAAGTCAAGTCATCTTTATTTATATAGCACTTTTTACTATACAGATACTATACACAAAGCAGCATTACAGTGATAACAGGAAAATAATTTAAAATAAAAGTTTGTTTCAGCTGTACAGCCGCTCTGGAGAAAACAGTGATGTCATCGTCCAGCTCAGTTCAATTCTTATTAATGGTGTCAATGCAGGCAGATCAGTAATATATGTGATGATGACTTAAGAAATCCACTTTATATTAAGAAATCCATTCTATCCAACAAAAAACCCACACACATTGCAGCTTTATATGTATACAAGGCACGTCATAAACCTTACCTCCTTGTAAAAGATATCAGTGTTGTCATGCACATCATAGGCCAACAGGTTAGTTTGAGAGCCTACAAGCAGCGTGTGTCCTGTGGTGTTGGGTCCCAGAGTACCAGCCGTCAGACAGCTGACAGCCTGGTTGATATTGAGGAGTGAGACATCGGAGTCCTGGGTACTCTGACTCAGCCGGTGGGCTGCTGGCCTCTGGCCTCGGGTATGAGGGTTATGGATAAACACCTGGATGGGTTTAGAAGTTAAACTGAACAGCACCATGTGGAAAAATGCTAATGGATTGTATGTAGAAGAATACAAATGTGAAAATGTCCTAGAATCACTTTGTTTTAACAATGTAAATTAATTGAGGTATTTCAACAAGGCACACCACATTGATATGTTCAGTTCAGTTTCTTTATTGTACAATAAATATCACAGACTTTGTAACTAAAATAGCAAATCAAATCAATCCTGCTGTCATGAGGACCACAAGGAGCTGCTTGTGTAAATGTTAAAAGCTGAACGCTATATAAAGACTGGCATAGCTATGCGCACTATGAAGTCCATTGTAATAAAATACAACAAACAAGGCAGGCTACGCTGCCAAGCTTACCAAAATACTGTCAGAGAAACAAAACAAGAATGCAACTACAAGAATGGCAAGAGTTGCAAAGCTCTCTTGAACAATGTGCTTTGGAAATTTGTTGAATTTGCTATTGACGCCAAGGGAAGAATAACTATCACAATGAGTAATATCATATAATAGAACATATTGTAATATAATCTAATATGATATCATTTTAATATATAATACTTTAATAGGGATGGATCAATAAGATTTTTTGGGGCCAATTCCGATTTTAACCAATTCCACTTCTTGTCACTTGCTCTCTTATTTAAACTTTTGTCATAAAAAAACAGGTTAATCCTTATTAAAGTTACAAAAGTTATCAAGTCAAGAGTAGTGTTGTTGTATTTTTGTCTTTTGTTGTTTGATTAACATTAAAACAGACAGCAGTGCAGCAGGAATATTAGGCTGCTGTCACTTTGCTCCTGTTTACACCTGGTCATTTCATGCATCTTCTCTGATCAGATAGCTATGCGATCGTTAAAAGACAAGGTGTCGATGCCCTCCGAAACGTATTCAAGACAGATTTAAAACACTCAAACCACTTCAGAAGGTGGAAGTGTAAATGCACCTGGTTGTTGAAACCACATATGTACATTTTACTGTTGATCAATAAAATGCAGCTCATATTTGTTGCATTCGGTGACGTGAACCCCATTACATTTACATACAGTATAGCACAGGAATTGAAGAATGGATTTATATCCGTTTTGTGTAGACACGTTTATGTGACCAAGTGTAAATGGAAACGTTTTGATAAATCAGATCTGATCAGCAAAAATGCATGAAGTGACAGGCGTAGATAGGCCCTTGAAGAGCTGCACGGATCCAATATACTGGTACACGAGCGTTTTATTTCTCAACTGTTTACATTAATTTAAGACATAACCGAGTATGTTTACACGGACACTTGCCAAGACAGGCATTTTGATATAATTAGAAGTGAAAGTGAGCGTGAGCGCTGTCTAAAATGCGTCTTTCCTGGCATACTCTGGATGTTTGCTGTGTGCGCACACAAAACTTCTCACACAGTGAGTAGAATTAAGTTCTCTTTCGCATCTTCTTGTCCTTAATGTCGAGTCCTGTTGTATTATGTACAGATTTCATTTTGTTTTATCAAGTTTTTAACTATTTTACCAAGAGAAAAACGTTGGATTATGCAACAGGCATTATACAGCTCAATGCCTTAATGCAGTTAATGAATAATATGATATGCAGATGGTTTTAAATTGATCAAAAATAAGCCAGCAGCCAATACATCGATCGGTACATCTCTATTTTTTAATAAAATACTTTTAACTTACCTTGCCTGCTTGCGTGGCTGCAGTGAGGCATGGATGTATGCCATCGTACTTCCCAATAGCAACCATTCGAGGGTTAATCTTATGGTTCAGCTTAAGGGTGAAGATGGGCACTAACATGGTGGCACAGCTCAACAGCAAAATCAGATGTTACTAATGCAAACTTCCTGTGAAAATGCCACAAACAGATGTTACAACAATGACTCTGTAAACCGTACATACTAGAAAATCAAAGAATCAACTGTCTCCTACATGGATCATAAGCCGATGCTGTAATATTATATATAAAAAAAACTGTTTACTCAGTTTAGTATACATTTTCCGTTTTTGATATTATTTTTAAATGTGTAAATGGTCTAAAATTTTAAATGTGTAAAATCTGCTGCTCAAAAATGTCATGTCTGTATTGTCACTGTCAAATAAACAATAAAACATTTGCATAATTAGAATATAAATGAATTGAAAAGGCTGTTTGGGTAAAGAGGAAATGATTCACAACAAGAGACCTTATTCAGGCTTTAGCAGTAGCCCATCTAACTAACTGGTAATAGAATAAACAGCTTACTGTGCTTCTCGCACGATGGGGCTTCCGTTGCCTAGCAACAGTGGGCAGCTTGTCACGGCATTACCAAGCCACTTGTGCTAGCATGCTATTCTGCTAATCCTTTTAGTTTATACGTCTGCTCACTATTTAAAAAATAAGGTTTAACATTATGCTTCTAATTTAACGTATTCATTATGCGACGCCATTCAAAACGAAGAACTTTACATGCTATCGATGTATTAGCCAGATCCACAGGCAACTCAAGTGTTCTCTATGCGCTGGCTAACTCTGCATAGCTAATTCGCAGAAACACTTCATACTGATGATACTATGTGCATATTGATATTTCCTTTACTGCAATAAACTTACGAGTTATATGAAATGGAAGTGTCTTACCGCAGCTAGCTTGTTCTCTGCCAGGTGTTCTATTCTGCTAATACCTAGCAGGACAAACTGATGCCCATAACTTGGAGAGGATTGTTTTCAGGATGTGCAGTGAGCACGCGCAGGGGTCCTGATTTTAGAACTTAACAGAGAGGCCATAATAAAAGTTTGGCAGTTTGGCATCAAGAATTAACTACTTGAATAACGTGTGTAAATATAATGTTGAAAAAAGAGATAAAGTCGGCACACCACGGCTCCAAAAAGAAGACATTTTATTGGCAGACTCGAAATTTCTATTTTCTGCTTTATCCTCCTAAAGACCCAGGAAAACAAAGTCTTTTGAATTTAGTATTTTTTCATGGCATTAGCTACATTGTTTAGAGCATAGGAAACAAATGGATTTTTTTTGTAATGATATTTTATTCATGTTATGCTATGTCCTCGAAGGTGGACACCGGGACTGTTTAAAAAATAAAATGACATGAAACGACATGTATAGGCAAAAACAATGTTTTTTTTTTTTTTTTTTTTTTCATTCACCAGTCAATTTTCAGGTTTCAGGAACCAGACTTTGTTTAAAGATAATTCTCAACTTTGTTATGAAAGATATAGACTAACGGAATTAATTGATATACCACTTTATTTTATGCAATATGTCCATAAAACGTCCATACATGGGTCAATGCAATGTATCTGTCTCTAATTTGCATATTAATGTGTTCTTAGAGCAACATGTAATGAAAAAAGAATTGTAATATTGAATGTCTTCAGAGGTGCTATATAGAACCTTAGTCAAAGAACCGGTGATGAACCGCTGAAGAACCACTGAAGCACCAAAATTGGTGCTATATAGCACTAAAAAAGGTTCCCCTATGATTACGAGCCAAGAGCCATTTTTGGTGCCATATAAAACCTTTTTTTTTTTTTTTTTAGAGTGTAATAGTTGGCAACATTTTCATAATAATATCTAATATTTTATAGGAACATTGACATGCAATTTCTTTCCCTATTCACTCGTGTCTCCCAAAATGCCTGATAAATGGTAAAAGTCCCGGTGTCCTCTATTGAGGACATGTACGAAATCAATGCCCTGTATTGTAATAGAAAGTCAAATTTTGATTAGAAACCCCATGACATTTTCCTGATATGTTGATTTATAACAAACAATTTGAAAATTTGCCAGATTTAAAAGATAATTACAAAATGTTATCATATTTCCATTAGAGTGCTAAATTAGATCATTCAGTCATTTTTAAAGACCAAGGAGAAGTTGTTGTCCTGGTGAAACCTCAAAACAAATCTGGTATCTCCGAAAAGCTCTGAATGTGCTCTTTACAGGACATTCAGACTTAAAACTGCATGTATGGTGTCAGAGAAAAATAAAACATAATGTCCTCATACGAGGACAGTGGCACCCAGGAGGTTAGGTTGTTTTTTTTAGGTCGAGCACCCACTTTGAGAAATTAGCTGGTGATATGTGCGTGCTTTGTGCCATGTAAAAATAATAATAATAATAATAATAATTAAAGTATTAAAAGGGATTTAAGGGAATGTAGAAGAATTAAGAATGGTAAAAGAAGTCCTAGGTCTAATTTAGTTAATTAGCCTAGTTGTGAGGTAATCCGTTTAAAATAACTCTTTACAAATAATATTTTGTTAACAAATATGCGCACATTCACTCTTGTTTGTATGTCTAATATGTCAAAAATGTAATTAAAAAAAAGTTTATTGCCTCATCACAATCAATTTAACATTATAATTTAAATAATTGCATATTTTCATCATTTACCATTCATGTTGTTCCAAACCCGTATGACTTGCTTCTGTGGAACATAAAAGAAGATATTTTGAGAAATGTCTCAGTGTTGTTGTTGTTTTCTCTCCACACAATGGAAGTAAATGGTGATCAAAAAACAGTTTGGAACATTCTTCAAAATATCTTCTTTTGTTGTTCTGCATAAGAAAGAAAGTCATACAGGTTTAGAACAACATGGGGGCAAGCAAAACATGATGGAATATTTATTTTTGACTGAAAGAGGTTAGGACAGTGGAGTTGCTTTAAATAGCATATGCCACTAACATGACAGATTAATCAGAGTCTTCGCCCACTTGTTGAGTGAGCATATTGTGTTCTTCTAAATGTGGTTAGTCTGACATTTTAATGCTTGAAATGATTTATCTTCACCCCCAAAATTCAACACTGCACTCGTTACATCAGTTAATTTGTAAGGAAGTGATTGGTAATGGAAAATTACTCGGGGAACAGCGAGTGAGTAAATGAGTGCAAATCAATTCTTCTGTTTACTGTGGTCTCGCCCGCATCTTTGCCGAGTGCAGACAGGGGGAGGGGAGCACGTGCTGTGACTGTCACGCAGTTTGTTTCACTTTAGTGCCGTGTGCAAAGAGTTACAAACTGTTGACAAACAATTATGGGAGAGAATAAAGCTTTCATAAAATCAACTTCTGTGTCTTTAATGTCATCGATGGGCCCGTATCTGCTTAAATCAGGCTTATGACTTATTTAGACTCAAATACGTGTTCACTTTAATATTTGATAGAGTCGAAGGCTATTACTTCCTCACAACAATCTAACACCATTAAAGAAGCTCAAAGACTGAGCAAGTATGACAAAGTATGTTTTTTATAGACAAACTACTTATGCTATCAAACAAGAAAGCCTTTCCACCTTCCAAAACAAAACAACAACAAAAAAAGCATCGAATTATATAATCAAAAAACAAACAGCAATCACTATTCAGCCAATTTGGAGTGGAACGCTAGTTATATAATCGTAAAAACAACATTGATTGTGACAAGGTGGGAATGATGACTCCTGATTGTTTGATAGTTTGCACCCCAGTTTCATTAGTGAATCACCGTGTGCAGGCTGAAGCGGGCGGGCTTTTGCACTCGGTCTGTGCAGCCAGAGCTGTATAAAAGCAGCGTGCGATCAGTCTCTGGTACCTTCCACATCAAGTCATTCACAAACCGAGTGAAGTGATATTTCAAGGGACTTTCGGACTCGTTGAGAATACTCCTGAGGAAAATGGATCCTTGCGATTGCGCCAAGAGTGAGTGTTTTATACATAGCATTTACAATTGTTTTATACATAGCATTTACAATTGTTTTATACATTGACTTTACAATTGTTTTATACATTGACTTTACAATTGTTTTATACATTGACTTTACAATTGTTTAATGTACATTTGGAATCAAGTTAGTAGGATGAATTCAGGTTAATTGGGAACTTTTCTATGTTATCTCGATGGCAAAAGTGTCCTAGTCATCCTGAATTCAACCTACCTACTTGGTATCTCAACAACATGCATTTTAACTAGTTGCTTTTGTTTGTGTGTAGCTGGAACTTGCAACTGTGGTGCCACCTGCAAGTGCACCAATTGCCAGTGTACCACCTGCAAGAAGAGTACGTGTACTTCATAATGGTTTGCTTTTATTGTCTTCACGAGGTGACATCTTCCTTGACTAAACTCTTCTTTTGTCACAGGTTGCTGTCCTTGCTGCCCGTCTGGTTGCAGCAAATGTGCCTCTGGCTGCGTCTGCAAGGGCAATTCCTGCGGCTCCACTTGCTGTCAGTGAGGAGGTCAACGTGATGTTTTCTTACAGCAATGTGAATTTGTTCGTCTGTACTCGTCATCGTTTTGCATCGCATAAATGTCCTTCTATGAGAATAAATGACCTCCACTTGTTCCCCAAATCTTTTGACTGTTTAATGTTGCGGAATCGTTTCCCAGAGGGAAAACAATGCACTGATTTGTAGCCTACTGCTTCGACTAAGATTATCACACAATATCTGTTCTTTATAAATGGGCAATTGTGTTTTTCTGCCATGTACTTTGTCTACAATATACTGATGTCAGCAGTTATTTGTGTGTGGCTTTATTTCAGAGCTCTTGTTTTCATCAACTCTAATATTGTGCACCTTAACTTTTTACCACCAGAGGGTTGGTGGTAATTTCCATGAGTTTTGCAATTGTGATTTATGAAATTTCTATGCCAATTAAAGCATAATTCCAGGCCATGAAATCACTAAAGTAGCTGTCATTTCACTGTCTCTTAACTATAGACCTGATAGTCTGGCTATATGAGTAGCCCAATTCTAGCCAAAATAACCTTTTTAAATTTGGGTGTTTTAGCCAAAATAACTTGATGTATTATATTCCATAATGTAAGCAAAGTGAACAGTGATTTGAGCTGTTTAATTTCTTTGATATGCTCATGTTCTAGATGAATAGTCTATTCTTGGGCTATGGTTAGACCTCTATTAAATTATTGACCGCCCTAATATTGCCTTGTTTTAGCCTAGAGTAGACATTTGGATGGCTGTTAGACATCTTTTAAAAACAAATTGCTTGCTGGGAGGATGGTTCACCCAAAAATTAAAGTTGTCATCACTTACTAACCATAATGTTCCAAACCTGTGTTTCTTTTGCTGAACACACAAAAGAATAATTAGACAGACGCTAGCCATGCCTTCCATAGTATTTTTTCCCCCTACTCTGGAAGTCAATGCTACTGTCAACTGAAGAATCTCATACAGGTTTGGAACAACATTAGGGTGAGTATAAGAGATGACAATTTTCATTTTTGGGTGAACTATTCGTTTAAATGAAGCAGATGCCAACATGAACAGTTGCAGTAAGGACTTAATATAAATGTAATATTACTGTAATTTAGTACTATTAGCTATTACTAATTATAGTGTACAAGTTGATTTATATACTTATATATTCTATAAACATAAAATATTTTGTAAAATATTTAAATATCACTGTACAGTGCTACTAACGTTACCATGATTTGTTTAGACATCTCATATAGCCCTACCATCATGGCAAGAATATCGCACACCGCTGTATCATCATCGTCAGGTTTCAGTCAAATGGATTTCCAAGTATTTCTTACAGAAATTGTGTATGACTTGATCTCGCTGGTATAAACTCGTATTGTAAACAGAAACATCTGAATAAAGTTCCGAGGGCGGCTCTAGTCGCGGGTGCTTTTGGGTAAAAACGGTTTGAACCAATCCGCGCTCGCTCTTACAGGAACCCGGGAGTTCACGAGGGGGATGTGTTTAGCATAGCGGCTAAAGTGAAATCATATTATAGCCGCTATAAGGATTCAGATACAACGAGGTTGGTTGTTACAGGTGCGTTAGCTAATTAACTATTATAGCTATTAAACGTGTTAATAGTATTCGCATTTGACAGGTTTCTGTTTGGGATACGTTTACCGACAACACCTCATGTCAAGTTAGCTTGCTAACAAGTTACAGTCATTTCTATTGGCTGCTGTTATTTCACAAGCTAAACAACCATGCATATCTATCTATATATCTATCTATATATCTATCTGTCAACATACTTATGAGGAATATTCGTCCTAGTTAGTAGTCTGCTAAATTAATAAATGTGAATGTATGTAATCATGTACAGTATATCATGTCACTGACTTACCTAAATAATCATTATAAGGATATATACTGTATTTTCAGCAACAACAACAAAAAATCCCACAGTTACTACTTTAAAATCATAATCAATTAACGTGGGGATCTCTTTCAAACTGTAGGGTTGTATAAAATGCTTTCATTTTTATAGTAATGACAAGAAATGTACTATCTGATAGTTTGCTGGGAGTTACTGTTACTTTGGTACCTAATATACTGGATACAAATAATGTGCATATCACCATAACACAGACATACTACTCTTGTTTTGCTGTCAGGTGGAACAGGTGCTGGATAGTGGATATGGATACTGAGGGCTTCGGGGAGCTCCTGCAGCAGGCAGAACAGCTTGCAGCAGAGACTGAGGCCGTGTCCGAGTTACCCCATGTTGAGCGAAACCTACAGGAGATCCAGCAGGCAGGAGAGCGACTACGTTCCCGCACTCTCACCAGAACCTCTCAAGACACAGCTGATGTAAAAGCGTGAGTTTTCAGTTTGACGTGTTTATGTCTTTTAAATGCATTTGAAAAAGCATGCTCGTGTCGTCATTTATTTTAATTTTTTCTTACTTCAGCTCCATCCTCCTGGGCTCTCGGGGTCTTGACATCTTCCATATCTCTCAGCGTCTTGAGAGTCTCAGTGCAGCCACTACATTTGAGCCTCTTGAGCCAGTCAAGGACACAGATATTCAGGTTAGTACGTGTTTTGTTTGGGTGGGAGGTTGTATTCCTAGTTGCGTTTATACTTTGTACCTCCCCATTGCATCACTTGAGATGCAGCTGTGTAATGTCTTATATTTAACTACTGCCTAAAGTGTTTAAATCCATAGCATTTGTTGATATCAAAGTGCTTTAATTTTCTGCATGTACACTACCTTTTAAAATAATTTGTATACACCATGTTCTAAAGTTTGGTGTCGGTAAGATTTGTTTTTGAAAGAAGTCTGTTATGCGCACCAAGGCTGCATTAATTGATAAAAAATAATCCGTAAAAACTATATATTACGAACACTATTCATTCAAATTACATAATAGGACTAGATGTTGCAATCCCAATTGATTCAGTCTGATACTTGTCTTGAGTGGGTTTTGAGGCATCATCTAGGTTTGGGAGTTTCATTGGTGACCACTTAGTGATGTTTCCTCCTATACGACACATCTTCAGTTGTGCACCTTGGCTCCTTTAGGTGTTTCGGCCATTTACCACAAGACACCCTCCACCACAGGCTGATTAGACCTGGGTGTGTGTCACAAGGGGACTGAGTGGTCATTTGATTCCCCACACTATCTCCTTTCTTTTGAACCACAGCCAGTGATGGCTTCTTTCAGCAACTGTGGCAAATTCTTTGATGGTCTTCCTCTGGGCGTGCTCTCTAATGCCCATTTCCTTCAGAAGCCTTGTAGTAGAATTGGCAATAAAGCCCCTGCAGCCTTCCTCCACTGGACACACCTTCATGCTCCAGCCCCTTTCCTCTACATCAGCTGCCAAGGTAGCATAACACAGCCTTTTCCTTTTCGTATGCTTCATCGATGGCATCTTCCCACTACACCGTTAGCTCAACAATAAAAGCACAATGGCAGGAGATGGATCACAGCACTAGGTCTGGGAGCAGGTTAGTCACAGTGATCGCTGGTAGGAAAGTGAGTCTCCCAGTCCTTGGCTACGTTTAATGGGCTAGAATCTGAGGGTAAAGGGTTAGCCTGCTTCATTTCCCCTTCTTGGATGAAGGCTATTGGCTTTTGGAGGATAGAGTCTGGGTATTTGGAATGGCATTAGTTGTGACTCTCTTATGCTCAATTGCAGAGACTACAACCCACCAAGATGTGTTTAAATATTATATAACAATATTGTGAAATAGTAGTACAATTTAAAACAGTTTTTTTGTAATTGAATATTTTCTTAAAATATATATATTTTTTATTCCTGTGATGGCAAAGCTGAATTTTTATCACACATAATTTTTCAGAAATCATTGTAATATGCTGATTTGCTTAATTTGAATGTATGTTGATCTGCTTAAGTAAAATTTCCTATTATTATTATTATTATTATCATCAATGTTTAAAACAGTGCTGCTTAATACTTTTGTGGGAACCATGATTTTTTCCAGGATTCTATGATGAATAGAAAGTTGAAAAGAACAGCATTTAAGAACGGCAAATTTCCATTTCATAAAATTGCCTTGCACAGTGTGCTTGAATATAGTGCTGTGATAGAGTTTACCCATAGATTCAGTGGTGGGTTTTTTTACATGGGAAAACCAAGTTACTTCCTATCAATACATTCCTATCGAAACAGTGGATCTCTAAGGATATTAAAGATTTGCTAATAAAACGAAAAACTGTTTTTAATGAAAGTGATGTGAATGCAGAGAGGACTGTGAGAAAAGAGATCAGGGCTGAAATCAAAAAAGCTAATTTAAGGTATAAGGAAAAAATTGAGGCAGATTTGAGAAGTAATAATTTAAATAAAACCTGGAATGGTATGAAAACATTGATTGGGTCTAATGATAAAGCCAACAGAGTTGTCCTGGATGGTTTTTCATCTGATAAACATTTGGCTGATGAATTTAATGTATTTTATTCTCGATTTAACAATTCAGATTTTGATGATAAAATGGAAGGTATCAGGGCTATCACACAGGCAGCTCTTTCCATTACTGTTGACAGTATTTATTTTATTTATTTATTCAACTTTATTGTCATTACACAAGTACAAGTACAAGGCAACGAAATGCAGTTTAGGTCTAACCAGAAGTGCAATAGCAGCAAGTGCAGTATATATACAATGGTTGCGTACACAGTAGTACTGTGGCTAACATTTTCAGGCACACCAGATCAAAAAGTCCAGGGCCAGATGATATTTGTGGGCAATTATTAAGAACATGTGCTGATCAACTCTGTCATATCTTTCAGTTCATTTTTAATTTGTCCTTATCACAACAAAGAGTCCCTAGAAGTTGGAAGCATTCAATTATTGTGCCTATAGCTAAGTGCAGCTCCCCAAGAACTTTGAATGATTTTAGACCTGTAGCATTGACCTCATTGGTTATGAAAAGCTTTGAGAAAATTATCAAGGAGGCTGTCCTACTGCAGGTTGGAGATCAGTTAGATCCACTGCAGTTTGCATACAGGTCTGGCAGGGGTGTGGAGGATGCTCTGATCACACTACTGCACTTTATTTTTAGCCATCTGGATAGAGTAATGACTCATGTCAGACTTTTATTTGTTGATTTTACTTCTGCTTTTAACACCATTCAGCCCTTTCTGCTCGCTGAGAGACTGATTGCGGATTTTAACCTTGATTTGAATTTGGTGGGCTGTTACTGGATTTTTTTAACAGACAGATCCCAGAGTGTGAGGGCTAACAGCACCCTGTCTGAAGTCACTTTTACATCCACTGGTTCCCGCCAAGGTTGCTGTCTATCTCCTCTCCTGTACATCCTGTACACAAACCAGTGTCACAGTTTGTACCAGGATAGATATATACTTAAGTTTGCTGATGATTCTGTCATTGTCAGCCTGCTATCAGGGAATGGGCGGGACCATGGGCCAGTCCTCAGTGACTTTGTAGAGTGGTGCGATAGTTCCTTTTTACAGCTGAATGTATCTAAAACTAAGGATATGGTCATTGACTTTCGCAGGACACCACCTCCCTTTACAGTCACGGTTATTAAAGGCACGGACATTGAGCTCGTGGAGACATACAAATATCTTGGAGTCATTTTAGACAACAAACTGTGTTTTGAACCTTTGGTTGACGCTGTCTCAAAGAAAATCCAACAAAGACTGTACTTCCTTAGGAAAATGAACACTTTTAATGTCTCTTCAGAAATGATGACTCTGTTTTATCGTGCTTTTATTGAATCGGTTTTATCTTTTTGTATAGCTGCTTGGTTTGGAAGCCTCTCCCTGACAGACTTGGTAGTCTGGTCAAAGTGGCGAACAAGATTTCCAGGAGGGGTCAGGCTAGACCTGGGGAGGGAGCTATGCATAGCTCATTCACAGGATCATCCCCTAAGAACAGAGTTTGAGCTTTTGCCCTCTGAGCGGCGCTATCGAGTTCCTAGATGCAGAACAAAGAGGATGCAATTATCTTTTATTCCGTCAGCTGTGAGGCACCTTAATGGCACTTAGTACTATATAATAGTACTTGCACAAGTTGCATTTTTTACTTGATCGTGTTCTGTATTTTTTATTTTGTTTATTGGCACATTATGTATATTGGGCGTTATTGTGAACTCCTCTGCTGGTTGGTCTTTGTCGGTGAGTGTTGTTGTATATTTATGTGTTTTATGTGGAGCATTTGCTGCAAATCCAATTTCCCCCTGTGGGACAATAAAGGTACTTTGACTTTGATATGGTCAGATGGCAACTCGTTTCTCGTTCTGAGAGTTGCTGTCTGTCATTGTCCTCCTTAATCACATTTTAAAACGTGTATGGACAGTAAAATGGGGCTTTACACCACCATTTGATACAAGTTTGTTTGTCATATAGACATAAAATGAATTGCAAGCCTGATCTTATAAGTTGTTTTCATATTTTTTTTATTTATTATATTTTTAATAAGTTGTACTCATTTCTGTGCTGTATTGTCTGTAAGGTAAACTATAAGCTGATAGTTGATTTTGCTTTTAGAGGTGCTTTCAGATAGACTGGGTAAACCCAGCCTGATCTGCCGCCGGATTAATTTGCCCTGCAACTCAGTCTGGAAACTTGTACATTCATTTCTACTGCTTCTGTTACACTTTTGTGGGAACCAATCACAGACTGGCTTATCCACCGGACACACACACACACACACTCTCTCGAGCACACACTCGCGCAGACACACACACACACACACACACACTCGCGTCGCGCGCACACGCACACACACACACACACACAAGCTCACTCACTCGCGTCGCGCGGACACACACACTCGCGCGGAAGTGGAGACACACACGCGTGCCTGGTCCATAACGTTACAAGTCCGATCACGAGTGAACCAATTCAATAACACCTTCTCCACCCTGTGACAGCGTGCTAAGGTATGTAATCAATAGATTTGCAAAACTAACACATATAAAAAAACATGTTTTAGCCTACTCACATGTGTGTTCAGAAGGAAGCTTATGCAGGGACGATCCTTAGCTCACAAGTCGGTGGGCGGGGCTACATAAGCATATTTATCTGTAGAGGCGGCGTCTAGGTCCCGCATATTCTGAGAGCTCTCGTTTTCTGAGCCTGGTGTCGATAAAAGCTTTTCTTTGACTAACAAGGAAGTTTTCAGCTCTGAAACTTACAGGATATTCTTATATTACCATGACCTTTTATATATCAAAAGCTCAAGGGAAAGCTGATTTCTCAGTTCATCACCCCTTTAAATTGAGCTTGGTCTGGTGATAGCCAGACAAGCTTTCAGATGCATTTTTTAAACTTCAATCTGTAATTGTTAGTGTAATATGTGCCCTTTATTTTAAGTCGCTTCAATTTAAAACAATCTGCTATGCATGTAAAGGATTCTATTTTTAAAAAAGAAATCCAGATAGCAAAATTATTTAGCTTGTCAGTTACAACAAACATTTTTAAAGACAAGTTTAAATTGATGCTAATTTTATGCATTTTACCTTAACATGCATTACTCCAGACTAGAGCTGCAACTAACGATTATTTTTTCTGTCGACTAATCTAACAATTATTTTTTCGATTAGTCGACTAATCTAACGATTATTTTCCAGATTAATCTTATTATTCTTTTTTACTGATTATTGTATTTCAAAGAGGGTAGTGAATTTGTATATTATTTTAACATGAAATCAATGAATGATGACAATATTAATTGTATTTCAGGAAGGGTAGTGTACATAGTATGCCATTTTATAATGAAATATATGAACACAAGAAGCTTTTTAAACATAATATATAATGATACTATTCATCATAAAATGTATATAGAGTAGGCCTAATTAGGAAAAGTTGTTTACTCTAGTAGTTGAGTATGATTTACTTATTGATTTGTGTCAGTAGTAAACGAAAATTCACTTGTATTTATCTGCAAAAGGTTCACATACAGGAGCTTTCAGCATAGTGTTAATGTATAACTAGTCGTCTATTTTGAAGATACATGTGCATAAACAACGACTAAAGCTGCCAGAAGTTTTTGCCCAAACTTCAAAGACACATTTAAATGATTAAAGCTAGAGGCATATCTTAACTGTAATGTTACTTTAATCATGTAAACTACCTATATACAGCAAGTTATTATGCATATGTGTTTGGGACAGAGCGGAACCAGGTCGCATATACAGGAGATATATGCAGCCCATAATAAATAAAAGCACGAGACGTACTGGGGTCGGAGAAGAACCCAGGAAAATGTGACCGTCTGTTGCAATACACGCGTGGCGCGTTCAGCTGCGCGAGAGAACACTGGCAGCAGGGTTGCCAGGTTTACACAACAAAACCCACCCATTCGTTACTCAAAACTAGCCCAAAACAAGCCCAATCGCGTTTCGGGGAGGTTCTCTGGAAAACATCGCGTTCGGGGGGTTAAATATGTGTGTGTTTTTTGCTTCAACCCGCGGACATGAGACACAGCCCGCGGCAACAGTGTAGAAGTAGCCCAATTCCGCGGAAAAAAGCGGACTTGGCAACACTGACTGCAGTGTGAAAGCTCCCGCTCTCCACGCGCACAGCTCCTGCTCTGCCACCGCGTGCAGTGTGAAACCGGCGTTACAGAGCGAACAAAGCACAGTTTTATTCGGCTTCTGTTTAAAGTACTCCCACACTTTTGAATGTCGCGGTCTGGCTTTATATGATAAATTATCATTTTCACTATGCCCGGGAGCAGAAGCTGCCATTATTCTAGATCTTCTGTTCCATTCTAGAACGTAAATAATGTGCCGCCGACGCGTCGACGCATTTCACGCACGTCGACGTATTTTCGTAGTCGACGTCATCGACGACGTCGACGCGTCGTTGCAGCCCTACTCCAGACTTCATTGTCACATGATTTGTTATAGGCTGATGC